>VXAK01022078.1:0-67989 GCA_013399435.1 Arenaria interpres
TTCTATGATTCTACAATTCTAAATACTGAATGAGAGGACTCAAGTACTTTGAATACAATTTTCCCCATTAATTTAGAGAAGAGATACTGCGAAACATTATATTTGCATGAAATGTATCTTGTTGCAGTAGTACAGATTTTATACTTTTAAAACATTAAAAAAAAACCCCGAGTAATCCCCAAACGAGTCTCCCCCACATCTTACCCCCTGGCACCTGCTCCATGAATATCTTAATGAAGCCATTCTCACTCAGAGAACCCAAATACTGGACAATGTTCTTGTGTTTGAGATGCTTATGCAAAGCTATTTCTTCGTGCAGAGGTTGCGAGTACCTGGAAAGAAAAGAAGCCATTTATTCAATATTGATCTTTGGTGTTTACTGTAGAGGCTGAAGTTCTCTTTTAGGTCCCATGAAACACACTTACACTGAAAATGACTACGTGTTAGATGCATTTAACAACAGTGGGTGTGACCACCACATGCTTAAAAATTGTGCAATCATATATAAATACACATAAATATGTATATACTATTCTCTATATACACACACAAAATGTTATAAATGTACATAGACTGAGAGAACCAAAATTTGGGGAAAAAGATCTCCTCTCCAGCCTAACTTGAAGAGAATGAACAGTTGCACAAGCAGTTGGGTTCAGACTCATGCCAAAGTGAACTAGTAAACCAGAAAGCTACTGCCTAATTAAAATCACCTCAATAATGAAAACAAATCACCATTTAGATTTTAATTAATTAAAGTAGGAGTCTTATCTGAAAACAAGGATGGATAGCTATCAGAGTAAGAAAATGGAATTATTTCATGGGGAGATATTCGGAAGAACTGACCAAAACAATTTCATCAAATATAGTCCAAGGTGAAATATTTTTCAGAGATGTAAGCTTTTCAGCAGGATTTTTGCATACCCCCAAGAGGGTCAGCTGCCAGATTCTGTGTGGTGTCTGGCAAAATCTACCCGATATGCTGAGATTCTGGTGGCTATTTTCATTGAAGCACTAACATTTGCAGTCCGACTTTCAGGGCAGCTGAAGGACACAGACCTCCTTCCATCAGTCCAGATGCAAGAAGGAGTTGCAGAGGCTTGATAAAGTGGAGGACATATTCAGATGCTTGTATTGAGCGAGGACTTAACAGCTGCAAACTCAACCTTGCAGCTATTTGCCACCAAAATAAATAGTTTTACCGCCATCTTCAGCTTCAGCAGGTTGCTCTCACCACAGACCTCACACCAACACTGGTACACTCTCGTCCCCTAATGAACTGGTAGAAAACTTTTATTTTACTTATTTATTGGGAGGCGGGGTAGCTTCTCTACAACTGCCTGAAAGGAGGGTGTAGAGAAGTGGGGGGTCGGTCTCTTATCCCAAGGAACAGGTGATGGGACAAGAGGAAATGGCCTCAAGTTGTGCCAGGAGAGGTTCAGATTGGATATTAGGAAAAATTTTTACATGGAAAGGGTTATTAAGGATTGGAATGGGCTGCTCAGGGAAGGGGTTGAGGCACCATCCCTGGAGGGATTTAAAAGACGGGCAGACATAGTGGTTAGAGATATGGTTTGCTGATGGTTTTTATCAGTGTTGGGTTGATGGTTGGACTAGGTGATCTGAAAAGTCCCTTCCAACCTCAGCTATTCTATGATTCCATGATTCCTGCTGTGTCAAGTCCAGGAGTGAGCTCTCCCTGGAGCCAGGAGAGTGCCAGTGACAGGAAAGCAGTCAAAACATGAATGCAATTGAAGTTGTTTGGGAAAAAGTGCTCCCTTTTGGGATAGGGAGCTCACTCAAACAACAGCATCAAGCTGTAAGTGGAGGCTGAACTCTTAAAAGTGGAGGGGAGGAAAAAAAATAAATTAAAAAAGTAGGTATGTGAAAATCCCTCTGGAAAACAACTTTGCAGAAAACCAGGGAAGTATCTGGTTAATGAGAAGTGTGATTATGCAACTCCGAACCTACTTACTAAAAACTCATTTGAGTTCTGGCTTGCCCCTCCACACATAACGATTCTGACTACGCCGTTAGTCATTCAGAAATGCAAAATCATCAGAGATTATATTCCTGAGTTCTCCTAATGGGACGTTCGATCAGAGCAGCAACAGCAAGACAATAACAGTTCCTCCCCCTGCACTTTTAAACGGCAAAGTTAATTGAGTCTTGAGCAACTAAAATAATTTAGATAATCAAATAAAGCCATAAGAAAATTCTCCAGTAGGACGAAGCATTTATTATTGTAGAACTTAGTCATTAGGAGACTTTAAATGGTACAAAGTCAGACAAGTTCTAAATCCTAGAAAGCTAGATCTTATTATCTACCTAAGATGATTTTACTTGAACTTGGAAAGTTGATATGGTTGACAGCTGCAACAGCATTGCAGGAACGTTTCCTTTTCTTTCAGAATGTGTCTCCATAGTCTTAACATTCCCTGACAATTACGTACATTATTCAGCAGCTTATATTCAACATACAGCGGTACCAAAGACTCACTGCTTTTCGCACAGAAATCATGGCATTTCTGGCCATGCTCTGACTCAGAACCTAATTATTCCTTACAAATCCAAAAGATGGTCATTTTTACTCCAAAAATGCTATGAATTGACTTCAGAGATTAATCCTTTTCTTTCCATAGATTTCTTTCAAAGCGCTAAAAGATCAGGTTCTAATCAATCAGAAATGAATTAATAACTTCTTCTCACTTTGCCATTAAAAGAATAACACTTGACATTTGTCCTTAAAGCCTGTAAAATTTTTTTTGAAGTCTAGACGAAAGACTATCAGCCTCTTAATAATTTCTTTTCAAGTATCCTTTGCACACTGAATCTGAAACCTTTTCCATTAAAAATGTTTTTTTTAAAAAATGTGTATTACAGAAGAAAAATCTGGAATTTTTTTTCCTTTAAAGTAGTTACTACTCTATTCAGACTACCCTTCTATTAACCACCGTTCTTATAAACAACACGTTTCTTCTAAGCACATACAAAACCAAATTGCAACTATTTTGAGTCAAAAGACTGTTTTATGTATTGAGGCCATAGTTCCTGAAGTTAAATTTGCAATAATAATAATATCGAGGATGGAAGGATTCCTCGTTCCATAATCTAAGTTCTAGTGTCTTTAAAATATCAGTACAGAGAAATAATTAGACCACACACTTCTCCATAGTGAATAGCCAATATAAATGATTTAGAAGGATTAATATTTTTTTTTAAACGTCAAAGAAAAGTGAGGAGGGAATAACTGAAGGAAGGCCCACAAGAGTGACCCACAACAAAGAACCTCAGATGGGACACCACGTGGCATTACTGACCTTCCAGCCTGTAAAATTACACAAAGAAAACTTTGTAAGAGTTATCACACAGTGTCCTGTCAACATCTAGGCTCCGATACAATTTAAATAACACTACTTGATGCTGGATAGGTTGTAGAGAATACTACTCCTTTCCCACAAATGGTGGTTTTTACCCCCAGGGACATGCATTCTAGATAAAGGTGAGAAGAGTAACAGCCACGGTGTCAGGTTAGAATAAGCCTCTTTTATCTACTGGTTTGAATACTGGCACTCCCTACAAAAACTGCTTTGTAGGGATGGGTAAAACCAGCTTCCTTCCTGATATCAGCTGGAGATTGAACACTGCACAAACAAGGATACAGTTATTTCCTCCTACGGAGGCGGTTTCTTCATAAACAATGCACAAACAGGCAGGGAAAATGTATTAATAAATCAGGCTCAGAATTTTAAAGGACTCCGCAAATCATGAATTTCAAAAGTTCTTTTATAAGGACATGCCTGAGCATGCCTAATCACTAGATGTTTGAGTGAGAGTCTCTACTTCAGCAATATTTCCTTCGGAAAGAAAAAGTGTTATAAACTGCTAGTACCAAACCCAGTAAACATCTAAATTCTCAGTTGTGATCATAATCTATTCCACAACTTGGAAGGGTCTGGCTGCAAAGATAGGGAACGCTATTATATAGGGGAGACAAGTAATTTATTGGCAGCTTGGTAGAAGAGATATACTTTAATCAGCCAACTGGTTGGTCACGTTACTGATAAAATCATGCAATGCACAAAATTTGGGATCAGCCGCAGTTACCGTACCTGCTGTCTCTCTCTGGGATTTCTTTAATAGCAATTCTGACTTGGTTGCTCAAATCTCGCCCTGCGTATACGATGCCGTAAGTTCCCTTCCCCAGGACGACTCGCTCGCCGTTCTCATCATATTCATAGTCGTACTGCAAAGCAAACAACACCACGAGGTGAAGCAGAGGGATAAGATTTATTTCACCTGACCCCGTGCTCATAACTAAGGCATCAAGGGCACTAGCTGCTTTCTGCAGACCGTGGAACAGGGAAGAGGAATATTTCAAGACGACAATTCGGATACCGTGCGGACATCTATCCTCTGACTGTACAGGAAGCACTGGCTTCTAAGGTGTCCGTGTCAGGTAAGTGCATAAAGCCAAGCCTCTACCTGTTTTGTGTAATTACTCTTGTATGTCTTACTCATCAGCATCTGCAACTCTGCTGGCAGGTGCTGTAAAAAGCAGAGGAGACGACAGAGGGCACCCTGCGCCAAACGGAGACTTTCGGCTCCCACACAAACAGAAAAAGGGAGGCAGGATACACTGAATTTGCTCCAGACGCTCTCCTGACCTGACCACATCTTCCCAGACCAGCACAACCTCAATTTTGCCGGTGCCGGGTCAGCCAGCAGAGCGTGGCGACGGAGGGCAGTCAGGATTGCAGGGCATTCAGCGTGGTTTCGGCTGAATTTGAATTTCAAAGTGTTTAAGGCCAGTCCAGAAACAGTCATTAGATAGATTATTTGATCTAGCCTCTTGGGTAACACAGACCTGTAATTTCACATGCTCGCTCCCATGCTAAACCCAGTAGTTTATGCCTAGATAAAGTATTTTTTATTTACCTCCAAATAAAGATTGCTATCTTCTTAATAAAAGAGAGAATCCACTACTCCTTTTAGTACTTTGTTTCAACATTTAATTACTCTCATGGTGAAGTCATGCCTCTTAATTCAAATTTCTTTGGTGTCACTATTTCATTACAATTTTCTTCAACAGATTAAAGAGACCATTAGCACATTGTAATTTTCCCTGTAAAAATACTCACCCACTGTAATCAAGTCACCCACCGCTTTTCTTTTTGCTAAAATAAACAAATTAGGCACCCTAAGCTTCTCATTAAAGGGTATTTTTCTATCCCACAAGTCACTCTTTGTGGTTTCTCTTTGCCCTGTCTTCGATTTCAGATCTATTATAAGATGCCAACAAGAGAACTGGGACAGAGGGCTCTCTGTATTCATCATGCAGCACTGAGTCAGTCAGGTCTGGATGTCTCTAGAGCTTCAGGACACCACACTTTCATGTGGGACGTGGGATTAGATGGTCTTTCCAGTTCCCTTCCATCTAGAAGAAAGCCTTAACACCCAAAGTACTGCATTGCACCCAATGGCCCTGTACTAGCTTTTCAACTATGTGTACATTCAGGTAGAAACCCGAGGTGAGAATGTCATGGGACATGTACCCAGAGAAGCTATAATTTAGCTAACAGGGGTAGGAGCAGAAGCAGGGCATCCTAAGGTTCAGCGTAAGTTCACAGAATTATAGAATAGTTCCAGTTGGAAGGGACCTTAAAGATCATCCAGTCCCAACCCCCTGCCATGGGCAGGGACACCTCCCACCAGACCAGGTTGCTCAAAGCCCCATCCAGCCTGGCCTTGAACCCCTCCAGGGATGGGGCAGCCACAGCTTCTCTGGGCAACCTGTGCCAGTGTCTCACCACCCTCACTGGAAAGAATTTCTTCCTAACATCATACCTAAATCTCCCTTCTTTCAGTTTTAAAACAGTTGCCCCTCATCCTATGGCTCCCCTCCTTGATCAAGAGTCCCTCCCCATCTCTCCTGTAGCCCCTTTAGGTACTGGAATGGGTCATAAGGTCTCCCTGGAGCCTTCTTCAGGCTGAACAACCCCAGCTCTCTCTCAGCCTGTCCTCGCAGCAGAGGGGCTCCAGCCCTTGGATCATCTTCGTGACCCTCCTCTGGACTCATTCCAACAGGTCCACGTCCTTCCTGCGTTGAAGACTCCAGCACAGGAGTTAGTGGGGTAGAGTATAAACAGGCTCCCAGCAGCACCATCATCATCATTTAAGTTTGCTGTTCATCGCTGTGCTTGCCCACAGATGGTCACCAGCAAGGACAAGCCTTCCTCTCCTAGAACTAAATCTGTACGTGTGGTGCAGACGACCTGCCAATAATGTCAGCGCACGCAACTCCAGTGATGCGTGAAACAGGCAGCAAACAGTCTTTAAAATTTAAACAGATGCTAATGCCGCCTGACTCTGATTACACTCTGAAGAAAGTGGTACAAAAGTCACTCTGTGATAAGCACGACTGGAGAATTCCAGAGTTGGGCGCCTTCTCAAGTGAGTATGCTAACTGAAATACGAGAGATTCAGCTAAGCTGGTTATAAAACATGAGGACCATTAAAAAGAATCATTAAACAGTAGAGGGTAACATTTTGCAAACAGTGACTTGTCTAACTTCTTCCAGAGAAGGGATGAGTAATTTACTCCCTCCAGTGAAATGCTACACTAGAAGCCCAAAATACTTCATATGCTGGGAAAAAAAACCAAAAGTACCTCTAGAGAGTCTCCATCACATTCCCCTTCCTCTGTGGTCTTCCCTATTTCTTCCGTGATGCTGTTCACCATGTCAAAAAACCTGTTAAAAGCAAGGGGGGGAAAGCAAAGCAAACACACACTTGAGATGGTACAAGGACAAAGAGAAAGGTTCTCTCAAAAGTAAGGAACGGACCAAAAGAGGATTGAAGTATATTAAGTATAAACTCAGCATAAAAGTTTGTCAGTAAAAAGGAAAAAAATATATTTCTGTTTACATGGAGAATTAACAGTCAAAATCAGCAGTTTTCCTGCTGTACGTTTTTTACGTACTCCATCATGGCTGAAATTACTAATGGAATTGCCATTTCAAAGTCTATGTATCCAGTGAAATTCTCATCCTGTACCATTCCTTTACATCCAATGAAAGCACTGAAGCACAATGAGAAGTGCCTAAAAATCTTGCCTACATCTGGAGGAGATTTTGTCGTGCAACTTCAAGTTTTACTTGAATAAAAAGGGGATCTATTTTACAATTTCCTATTTAAAGAAATAAATATTATTACGTATGACTTCTACCCCTTTGAAAGAATGCAAGTACAAATACCATGTTGTGCTAAGGTATTGCTTACTCCTCTTCTAAGAAGTGCCCAGATACGAAGGGGAATGAACATAGTTAAAGATCCTGTACAAATTAAAATGGATGAGCCAGGGGCTGGGCTGGGAGGCGGCCACAGCCATTAATATGCTGTGATTTTTCATAAAGTTGCAGTCTTTTTTAGCACAAAATGACATGAAATTTCCTCTGGGAATGCCTTGTGGATCAATTCAAGACCACAACCCTCAAGCCTATGAAGCAGAAACACAGCTTAGAGAAACCCTAATTTTGTGCAACAACCCCCCGCCAAGTTTCCTGTAGGGAAACTGGTACAATCTTGCTCAGGTAAACATGATGCTAATGTAAAGGAAATCAAGAGTGCTGCTTCGTCATCGTAAATAAAATTTTAGTTACAGTAAAAGAGAAATCTTGACCAGACCTTGTCGTTACTCCATATGTTCCCACTTCAGAAAGTCCATTTTAAGTTTAAGGTGCTTTGTTGGATTGGGGGCAACAAACACTTGTAGTAAGCCTTGATATGAAAAGTATTAGGAAAATAATCCCACAAGTGTGTAAAAAAATCATTAAATTTGTAATCCAACGTTTTGAACGTTTGTCTGAGGTTGTGCTTTGATCCTTCAAAGCTCGTACGTGTCCAGGGAGCTGTAGTACTAAGCTTTTGTGTGAAAAAATGGTTATCACTGAGGATGCTCAGACCAACTTTCACCATAGTTCTGAGACAATCGGTCCCTGTTGTGCAGGCAAGACACCATCCACCCCACCACAGGCCGGGTTTGTTCTGAGGTAACACCAGCGACACACACCTTCGGCAATGAAGTTCCGTGCAGAAGTAGATTTGGAAGTCATCCGAGTTGTGCAGCACGTAGAGGAAACAGCATCGTTCTTCAAACTTCGAAATGCTGGAAGAACAGCCAAGCAGAACGTGTTACTGGAAAAATGGATTTTGACTTCCACCAGCCACACCAAACCCCACAGATCGACCCATTTCACATGGGAAAGGACCAGATGAAACCTAAGACAACATATTTTTTCTTTATTGTACAAATACAGTGTTTTATCCTCCAAAGTTCACACTGTGCTGTTTGCTGTCATTCAGCTTGCCCCCCTTGTCCACACATCGCCCAAGAAAGAGTAGGAGCAAAGAAGTTAATAGGATTATTTCCATTGACCCGAGTCATCTTTGTCTTCATTGCATTTAGGTAAAGCTCCTAATTTCCCACTCCCGCAGCCAGGATGGAACACCCTTTCAGCATCCCGTTAGAAAGCCAGACTTCGAACTCAAAGCAGGAGTTCTTCCCGCTTTAGAAATTGGCCACAGCTCAATCCTGAACACAAATATTCCTGATTGTTTCTTTGTGAGCGGGTACATGGATAGGATGTTGGAAAAATATTGTAAAATTAAGTCAGCATCAAAAAAAACGAGGCAAATGACTTCACCACCCTTGCCCACCCCCCCTTGTCTTCAGTTTTGGTTTTATCTGCTGTAACAGGGGAACAAAGACACTGAAGAAGGACGTATGCCATTTTCTTATGGATGCATAGGTGTTTCCACAGAAGAGGTGCAAACTCTGGTAGAGTTCTCAGTTTTCTGCCCCAAGGAGGCTGCAGCTCTTCCCAAGACACTCATTCACTAGAACTGTTTTGTGTGCATGTCATTACTGTGCTCCTTACAGAAAATATAAAACATGAATTGAAATAGCTCTTTCTGAAACTTTGTCACATGTTGAGTGCCAGATGTCACGCTGATGCAGGAGAATTGATTGTTAATATATTAGAAAAAGGGGGAAAAAAAGATGGCTAGAGGTGTTACAAGGGAATATAATGTAGTATTTGAGCAACCAAGACAAATTAAGTCTCTTTATTAACATTCTTAAGATACTGGACAAAATCCACAGTCCTAGTGAAATCAATCTACTTGAGCTGGATCAAGAGAGCCATCATGTTTTAAATTAATTTATAGCACAATAAAGTAGAATGGTATCCTGTGTTGTGCCAAAGGATTGATGATTTGATTAACATAACAGTTTTTCTTTAAATGTCAGGAAATAGGTGTCATTTTCAACCTTTAATGGGTACCTAAGGTTGTCTGATCCTTGCTGCTTTTTATGAGCACTCTAACTTCTGATAAACAAAGGGCTTTTTAGATGAGCTGGGGGGGGCCTGCCTTTCATAAAGCTACTTAGGAGAAGAGCGAGCTTCATCGTAACAATATTTGTCTTTGGCTGTGGTGACTCATTTATTTTTACATTAGGAAAAATTCATAAGCGCTAAGTAATGTACACATCTGGGAGGACAGTCGCTGTCCCCAATTTATAAACTGCCTTTTAATTCAAGTTTCTCAAGCCTATAGGTCAACTCTCCACAGACGGAGTAGCCGATGTTATCAGAATTACTCATTCTTTTCAGGTTTGATGCGAGTTTAAACACTTCAGTGAATAAACCGTCAGTTGAAACCTGACGTGCACAGAAGGCACTGAGTAACCCAGCAGTGAATAAAAGGGTAAGAATGTGGCGTGTACACAGAGGGCAGGCAAATTCATAAATATTTAAGGCCTTTAAGTGAGCATTTACATTGCTTATATGTTGCTTTCTTCCCTAAAAAAAAAAAAAAAAAAGTTGCTCAAGTGAAAAAAAGAAGAGTGAAAAATACCGAGTTATAAAAAAAGAGGGGATAATTTGCTCAGGAAATGCCTCATTCTGACAGTTCCTGAGCACAGGTAGCACCCGCTGGCTTCCACCATGGCAGAATTGGGGCTGAATTTGCAAAACTCCACAGAAAAACAGGGAAGCATGATGTAGTATGGCCTTGCGCCCAGCTGGGGTGCATCCAGAAATCCCCTTAGTCCATGAGAAATAAATACTACAAATGCCATCACTTCTGTTTATAAATTCTTCCAGATGAAGCAGCAGATGAAACAGTGGAGCACTGGCAGCAACCACAGAAAAGCATCTCCATGGAACTTGTGTCTGTTTTCTCTAAGTGCAGCAATAAAACACCTCCCATGGTCATAATTAAAGAGTCTGATGAGATCCCAAGCTCCAAGAACCTGGGATGGAAGATGAGCATCCTTGGCGTCAGTTCTCCAGGTATGAATCATGGCATTGTCAGAGTTGGAAGGGACCGCTAGAGATCATCTGGTCCAACTCCCCTGCCAAAGCAGGAACGCCTAGAGCGCATTACCCAGGACTGCATCCAGGTGGGTCTTGAAGATCTCCAGAGAAGAGGACTCCACGACCTCCCTGGGCAGCCTGTTCCAGGGCTCCGTCACCCTCACCGTAAAGAAGGTTTTTCTCATATTTGAATGGAACTTCCCATGTTCCAGCTTGAGCCTGTTGCCCCTTGTCCTATCGCTGGAAACCACTGAAAAGAGTCCGGCTCCAACATCCTTCAACTCACCCTTTAGATACTTATAAACATAAATAAGGTCTCCCCTCAGCCTTCATTTGTCCAGGCTAAAGAGTCCCAGCTCCTTGAGCCTTTCCTCGTTCTATGAAGAACACCAGATGCAGATCTCAATACAACTTCTTCACTGTTTCTAATACTACATCCCTCAGCATGACCTCTGAGGTACTCTACCATGGAAACAACACAGGCAGCAAGTATTTCATAATCTGGGGGTTGTCCCAAACACAGAAGAAGCCAATTTGTAGTCATAGAATCATAGAATTACAGAGGTTGGATGGAACCTTTCAGATTGAGTCCAACCATCAACCCAACACTGACAAAAACCATCACAAACCATATCTCCAAGCACCACATCTGCCTGTCTTCTAAATCCCTCCAGGGATGGTGCCTCAACCACTTCCCTGGGCAGCCCATTCCAAGGCTTAATAAGCCTTTCAATGTAAATTTTTTTCCTAATATCCATCTGAACCTCCCCTGGTGCAGCTTGAGGCCATTTCTTCTTGTCCTATCGCCTGTGACTCGGGAGAAGAGACCGACCCCCACCTCTCTACAACCTGCTGCTTCATTTTTTATTTTTAAATTGGAATAATAAAAATGGTACCTTCTTGATCATAGGATGCCAGCTCTGCAGAACACTAGGGACTTTTCTGGATAACCTAAGATGCAGAGCACCTTGGAGCAGCAGCCGCATTCCAAAAGCTCCGATGAAACCTTTAAGATTAACAGCCCTTTTTGGGCCCAATTCAATAATAAACATTTGTGTTTAAGAGGTCACAAAGACATATGACAAAAGCAGGGTTATTTACATCAGCACACAACCTGCTAATGAGTTTATTAAGCTAAACCCAATTAGTATGGCTGCCTGCATGCAGGGTGTGATTTAGCACTGAACTGCTCAGAGAGCTCTATATACTTCTTGAACTCCTCAGTTCAAGAAGGACAGGGAACTGCTGGTACAGCAGAGGGCTGCAAAGATGATAAGGAGCCTGGAGCATCTCTCTTAACGAGGAAAGGCTGAGGGACTTGGGTCTTTTTACTCTGGAGAAGAGAAGACTGAGGGGGGATCTGATCAATGCCTATAAATACTTAAAGGGTGGGTGTCAGAAGGATGGGGCCAGTCTTTTTTCAGTGGTGCCCAGTGACAGGACAAGAGGAAATTGGCACAAACTTAAATGTAGGAAGTTCCATCTAAACATGAGGAGGAACTTCTTGACTTCGAGGGTGGCAGAGCCCTGGAACAGGCTGCCCAGAGAGGTGGTGGAGTCTCCTTCTCTGGAGACATTCAAAACCTGCCTGGACATGTTCCTGTGCAACCTGCTCTGGGTGACCCTGCTCTGGCAAGGGGGTAGGACGAAATGATCTCCAGAGGTCCCTTCCAACCCCATATCATTCTGTGATTCTTGAGACCTGAACTATTTCTCACAAAATGAGATGCTGATTCCACCATCTGATCCATCCACTGAAGTGACCCCTCAGCCACCTCCTGGAGGTATTTACCAAAACCACCAGCCATTTCAATGCTAGATGTCTCTTCAGACCTGCTGTCTCCTTGTGTAATGCAGTAAATATTTATGGAGGCCTTTATACATGACCTTGGAGGCTTTCTCAACAAAGACCTGCCTTGTGCATTGAGGCTGCATTTCTAAAGCTGGCTCTTACTAGTGTAGAAAGACTGAGAATCCTCATAAAGCTGGGAACTCCTCCTTCCCAGACCGCTTTAAGTCTAGGAGCTTCAAAGGAGACAAAAATAGCCTTAATATAAAAATAGATTAGGAGCAAGCCTGGGTCTGAAGGCTCTCCCAGTCCAAAGAATATCTGTCTTCATAAAACTAGGAAAAAAAAAAAACCTGAAAAACCCTGAAAAATTGAGTGATCAGAAACTTTTATATATTTGGAAGAAGAAGAAAAAAAAGGCTTATTCAGTTTTAGACTTGCATAAGATAAAGATTTCCCCCTGCAGCTCCTCACGGAGGCAGCCAGGGAGTTTTCTAAGAATTCACAGTGACTCTTGGCTCACTGTAAAATCTTCCAAGTGGCTTTGGACATCTGTCCAGATTGGAAATTTAATTGACAAATTAAATGACAATTGGCAGTTTAAATAAGAAATGCAGGAGAAAGAGTTCTGACCACAACACGGTGTAATAAGAGAGAGGGGAAGAAATAAATATAAGACAATAAACAAAGACTTTTTTTTCTCTTTTTTTAGAAGCATACAAAAACATACTGTAACCAAAACCCAAACCAGACTAAACTAAGCGTATCATTGCAATTTTTGCCTAAATTAAGCTGAATCCCACAGGACTGAGTTCTTGTGCCTACTGATAGTTTGTTTTTTTAAGTCACTTTTTGGAAGGAGAAAGAATCATCCATCTGTGCAAAACGTCCTGCAGACATAGCAACAGCTTTGTGCGGATGGAACAGTTATTATTAGAAGAGAGCAAGGACTATTTTTAAAAACTCTAAGATTTTGGGACTTTTTTTTTTTTTTTTTAAATTATACTAAAAGCAAACACCAAAGTTGAAAGTTGCAGGATGCTGAAATATAGATAAATCCTAGGGAAAAAGAAAAGAAAAAGAGACTAAGAGAAAGAATTGATCTGAAGAGGTCACAGCAGTGGTAGAGCACGACTTTTTTAATATCAGAAGATACAAATTGCAAGGCTGGAACCTGCTGAAGAGGACGCACATCGCACACTATGTTGAACCTGGGCTGGCAGAGCAGACCCGCTGGCTCGGATTCGGCTGTTCTCTACTGGCACTACAAGACAATCCAGTAAAGAATTCTCCTTAGAGAAGTCTCCCCAGCAGACAGAAAACATCTTGCTGAAATTAAGCAAACAGATGGCAAAGTTCCCTCCTTTGCCATTATCTCACGAGCCCTGTCCTGCAGAGGGAAGTGCGCTGAAGAGAAGAGAGGTAGGCTGAGTGTGTAACGTCGTTCTCTTCTAATCCAGTCAAGCCAGTCCTGAACGTGCCATTCCTCTTCCTATGATTTATTAATCCACCTTAACCTACTTCACATGAATCTTTGGGAGGTTAGGGGTTGTTTTTTTTTCCTTTTTTTTAACTCCCCCTTTCTGTTCTCTCAAACAGTCTTCAAGTTTCCACCTCGGGGTGTATCTACCACTCTGGCCTTCTCTGAAACAGTTTTGCTGCCATTTTCCATAAACAGACAGAGAAAAAAACCAAAACCACCAAACGTACCCACTCACACCAAAACCCCAAAACAGGTAAGCAATCAGGACACTGCAAGACACCCTGATCCTGTCGGTTCTTCATATCTGTTTTGCATCTACATGTTATTTCCTGGCTTACACATTCTGTGCACCAGGCGGCTCCTGGCTGTGGCAGAACTGGGTAAAATGACATTGGCAGCTATTTTAATTCCGTCTTAATTAGGATAATGTAAGCGGCTACCAACTTTTAAAAAATATTAGCTCTTTAATTCAATGGGCTAGGTTGACTAATTTTTATATAATGAACTCTGCAAGTGGTCATTTCTGAATCCAGATTAAGACTCCCGGAGCTTCACTTCTGGAAGTGCCTGCAAACACTCTGCTCCAACTCTGTGTCTGTTACTCCACCAAGGTCCACAAGCAGCAGCTTTAGACAATACCCATTCACTTACTCTCTTTATTTCAAAACACGAAAGGGAAACAACTTACCTTACTCCCCTGATGGAAGCAGCACTGAAATTCCACTCGTGGATACCTTTCTGTGACACACAGAAGAAAATAAATAAATCATTTTTATGAATGACGTGCCAATAGGCATAACTTCTAGATTGACACTCAAGAGATGGGAAGAAAAACACCTGAATTACAATAATCTTTTAACAGTTCTTTTTCAGGGTATATTTTTTTTTTCCACCCAAAACCAGACAACAGAAGTTTTGGGTTGGTTTGTTTCTTCGCTGTTTATTCTGTAAACACAATAAACTATTGTAGAAAACGTGCAAAACAGGATAGCCTGGTCTGGGTACTGAACTTGGGGTCACACACGACCCTCTGGAAAGTGTGTGTGGGAAAATTCCACCTCTGAGGATCAGCAGAGCCTGCTCTGCACGCTCGGTGCCCTGGTGTGTGTGGGGAGACCAGGCGGAGAGAGCTCCAAGCAGGAAGTCGGATGCTGGAAAGAAAAGTGGGAAATTCTTGAAAAGCAGGAGGAATTGCTCAGGGAAGGAGCAAATCTGAAGGCCAAGTGTCCAAAGAAACAGAAAGGAGACTATTTCCCTTGGAAACCAGGATGTACCCAAACCCTTAAGAGGAGTGATAAACAAGGCTGGAAGAAAGAAGCCACCCTATGAGAACACAAAGGGCCAGGCAAAACTTATTTTCAAGTCTTAAATTTACATCTGACACATTCAGCAGAACTGAGTTCTCTCTGTAGACAGTCATATTGCCTGATGTTTACATTCTAATAAAGCTTTACTGTAGGAAACAGAAGCCTTTTGTATCTTCTAATGAAAACATTCTCCTTTCAGGAAAAGGTGGAACTACACCACCTCGAAGCTCTGGCAACCTTGGGATCCCACCACAATGGGGGGAGGAAGAACCTCTGCTTTCTAAAGCTGAATTTCTTTTGGCATTTTAGTGACCTGAGCAATTAAAAGGCACAGAGACATTTCTTGCTGAGAGGTAATTTAAGCATAATTTATAGCACACATTAAGCATATAACATAAGCAAAAAACGCAAATATAATCAAATATATTCCAAAAAGACAACAGGAAAATGTGTAGGTTATAAAACATCTCATGGCAAGTGAAATATAGAGAAGACAGAAGAGATACACTTGCCAAAAGAGTTGCACAATGTGCAGGAAATGATAGAGGAAGTTATTGTCCCAGCTACAACAGCTTTCTAGAAGGCTTCCTGCAGCGGTTTTCTCCTCCTCTGTAAATTCTTTCCTTCCTGCTCAAATCACATTCGAGGTTGTGATGCTAATATAAAATGCCTAACACAACCTACCAAAAAATACAAACAAACGTCTTTCTTGAAGCACAAGCTTCACATTATTATAATCATAAAGTACAAAGCGGTAGCTTTGTATCTCTTCAATGTGAAACGGGGGGGAAGTGGGGTAGAGGGACAGGAGAACAGCCTGGTATTAAGAAAAGGTGGGATCACATCTTCAGGTGGAGGTAGTGACTGATGCTGGTGTGAAGTGTTCGTGAAAACACTATTCGAGTTGCCTGGTTCTCTTGCACAAAGACAGATCACCACCTCAACCCCTCTGCTAACGGAGGGGATGTATCAGCACTGTATTTTACTCCTCCCTCCATATACAAAACTCTGTTACTTTCCAATTTTCCATGCTTGGAAATTCTCTTCAGAGCTTAGCTATTGGTACTTGTCCAATTCCCACTATTGGGAATAATTTAAAATCTAATAAAGTTAAAATGTACATCCTGATGGGCAGAAATGCTGAAGCAGCGTAACAAGAAGCCTAAATATTGTGGGCTTTACCCGTCATCTACGTGCAACTAATTTCTCACAGATTCATACATCTTTTATTTATCACACAAAGTTCTCGGGCAATGAAATAATATAAAAGTTACGTCCCTCGTGATCGTGCCAAGTTTTGAATACATTGGAGTAAATATTTGAGGCACGCTATCCAAACTCAGCATCTGTTCTTTGGTTCGGCAAAAAAAAAACCCAACAAAAACCCACCAACCACCCAAAACAAAACTCCAAATGGATTCAGAAGCCAATGCGGAACAGAGACAGGCTGTTCTGTCTCAAACTTGCAACAACCAGCGCTGCTGTGTTCCTCTAACCCCGTGTGGGAAGGGCTGCTAAAATTAGGGAACTGCAAGGCAAAGGTAATGTGCATTCTGCAAAATATAATGCTGTCTGAATTTTATGGGCATTTGTTTATCTTTAGCTTTATTAAAGGCATAAATGTTAAGATACGCTGCTAAAGAAGCCACAGAACAGGAAGAGGACACGTTATTTATCCTGGTATTGACTGTCATTTGCCTTATTTATTACAAAATTGCCGGCTGCGGGCTCCGCTCAGTTCCAGTTTGGATTTGAAAAGGAAATTCAGTTTCTTTGTGCCTGAGAGGAAGTTCACACGCTTCACAAGTCACAATTCTTTTTCTCAGAGCACTGATTGAATTTTGGAAAATCAGCAGAGTGATTAATTTATGAGCCAAAATGAACTGAAGCCTGAAGCGTGAGCTCTGACAGACCCACGGTAGGTAGATTGAAATTGGGATACCTGAAAGAGTTTCCAAACCCAGCTGTCTAACCTGCCCCTGCAGTAGGGATAGGTGGGCTTTGCTTGTTAATCAGCCCCTAAAACACCTGCTTTCAGCCTGGTGAGGATCAAAGCAAGAGTATTCCCCTTTGCAGTGGGCTGACAGTTAATAACACCTCTATTTCCTTCACAAAATCTCTTATCAAAGACAAGTATTACACTCGTTATATTTATCTGAAAAGCTGGCTGGCCAAATTTTTCTACTCCCTTTTCTTCCTGTGAGGTTTCTGATGGATTTGAAGGACGTCGACAGACCATAATTGTACAGCTGAAGGGGTAACTACCAAATTGCCCATCGCACTTTTTTCATGGACATTACGGCTGGCAGGGCAAGGATGCCTGCACTGAGCATCAATTAGATCCCGGGCTAATCAATAAGCTCGCCACAGTGAGGATTCTGGCTGGAGCAAAAGTACTAAGGAGTGCATTTAAATCTGACCTTTGTCTAATGCTATTGATTAACACTAGGGCAGCAAAGATAGGGAAATAGTATCTGCAGAAAATACAGAGACACACTCCCCAAATCAGGAAAGGGGTGAGGGGGAAGAAAAAGAGGTATAACATACCTCTTTCATAACAAAGAAACTTTAAAAATGGAATAACAATTACAATAAAGGAAAACACTGCACAGAAAAGGTTACAAACTCTGTAAAGCCAAACGATCTCTCTACTGACCAAACAGGTACAGACTAATGCATCCAAACCCTTCTCCCAGTCACAGGGCGACTGGGCAGCCAAGTGACACAGCTATGAAGAAGGCCATTGCTGAAAGTACCAAGCAAAATATCCCAGTAGCCAAAAGGTAAATGAATGCGTCATGAAATACCATTTTTGGAATATAAGCGCAGATACTTAAGTAGGGTTAACTCAAACTGGAACATAAGAAGTCATGGCAATGAGATGCCTGGTGTGGCCAGTACAAGAAGCCTACTTGTGTTGCCTAAAAAAATCCTAAGAGATATTAGGGTTCTCCTTAAAAATAGGTAAGCGAGAGAAAGGAACCACTTAACATGAACACTGCGTTAGCAAAAGAACAAATGAGTATGAAATGGGAACGAGCAAATTCAGTTTGAGAGCCAGAAGATTTTAAAGCAATGCTCTTCTACTTCTCCAGCAGGATCCCACTGTAGGCTCTTCTACAGCTGTAGGACTATTCTCAAACCACTTTCCAGCACAAACCATCGACTGTGAAACCCACATTAGTATTCAGATGGAGCTTGATCGCTTTGCTAAACATTATATGGCGAGAGTGTCTGCAACAGGGGTGAACAGGACTCAATAGCCCAGAAAATTCCTACACTACAGATAAGCCACTTAACAGAATGGAGAGTATTGTTTGGAGGTGACCTACATACACAAAAAAGAGCCTACAAAACCTAAAAAATTATGTAGTTTCTAAACAGATTAAATTCTGAATATAGAAATACTTTCAGAACAGCTATCCTGCAGTAGCAAGGTTTACCCTGTAGTACTGACAAATCTTTATTTACTGTGTGGTACATTTTCGTTTTGTCCAAGAACTGCATACATTTATTTTTTTTCTCAGATGCTGAGTCTACTTGGAAATACATCAGATAGAACTTCTGTTGTGAGTTCATGAGAAAGTAAATGGACAGTGGGTGAAATAGCATATTTAGAGGACAAATGGAAAGGTTTGCCTGGACCAATGAATTTCTGTTTATTTGTAGTTTATTCTTAGCAGTACGGCCTCACATATTTTGCAGGCAAAAATGATTCTCCTTTAACAGACTACAAGTACAAAAGTTGAGGGATGCATTACCTGAAAAATTGGTGTTCACTGTCCTATCCTGCAGGCAAACAAAATGCTGCCATGGAAGAATGAACAGCGCTTGTTCTTACAAATCCCACCATCTCCAGTGTCGCACCTCCAGCTGAGTCACCATCCATTCACTCTTCACGTACCCACCACGTTTCCATGCTCCCACCCTTATCTGAGGTTCTACGATGTCCTCCATGTCTTCCCCCTTACCAACATTTTGCTTCCCAAGCACCCCAGAATGCAGTAACATTCTAGGTTTTCCTCTCCCGCTTCCACCTCTAGATTTTCTAAGCTCCTTTCCAAACACGCCTGGCTATCTCACACCTTGGCATTTGGACTTCCCAGCTTTTTCAATTTCTGGACCTTCTGAGCATCTATCTATCCTTCTGCCAAATACTTCTTCAGCTTTTGATTGATTCCGCCCCTATTTTAAGACACCGGTCTCTCTTACTTTCACATTAAAGGAGTATTTACCACAACTGACAAGCAATATCGTAAGTACAGGAAGAAGATAGTTCTGTTTGTACGAGTAATTTTATGCTACATTATTTGTATGATGACAGTATATTGTAAATTACTTATGAAATCTTAAGTAACAAGATTTTGTATACTCTACGCTGGTTTAAAACACCTTGAAAGAAGATGCAACCTATTTTTGAAAAAGATGGAGACAAAAGACCCATTGAACAACAGGACAAACTTAAAGAAAAATTAAGAACACCATATTAAATAAAAAAAAATTTAAAAAATAATGCATGGAACATATCTCCACAGTATTTTCCTGAGTTGTTACTCAAACACTTTTCTCCTTTGCAGAATCCATCATTAGATGCAACTGTTTGCATGCTTTATACCTTATGTACCAGTCACACTTTTAAATTGTGAAAAAAGTGCCTACTCCAGACAACGTGACGTTAATACCTTGTCATCAGGCAGCACATGCCAGATAGATACCGTCTTCTCCTCGGCTTCACTGTTGATGGAGAGATATGAGGGCTGATAGATTTTTGTTGGTTCTAATATTAAAACCTAGTAGAAAAAAAAATAAAATTAAGAGTTAGTACAAAGTATGCGGAAGTTTAAAAAGTGTTAAAATCTGTTAAAACTATTTCTGTGGTCATACCATAGCAGGAAAAACAGAGGAAGCAGAACAAAAAGTAAAATTTTAGCTATTGGGTAGTTTATTACGGCTGACAGTAATTTAAGATTAAAAAAAAAGCCAAGTTTAATTCAGTTTTTCTATATGAGGCTCTTATGTGTCAATTGGTAGCACCTATCATAATTTTCCAAATCATTTCTCTGACAACTATCAGATCTTAAAATCTTTCTGCCACAATTCATTCTCTTGCAATGCCATCCAAGAAGGTGCAGCTCCCATGTGGACGGGATTCATGGTATACCTTTACCAAGATACTTCTTTTGGTAGAAACACATTTGGGTAAATCACATCAACCTAGAGCTAAGACTGAACTGCTTTGGATTCAGACCACTGTGAACTGCAGCCACCAGAAGAAACGATTTTCTCAAAAGCAACAAGCACCACTGCAAGGGGTTGAGAGCTAAAAATTGTAGAAAATTTCCTAGAATAAATGAAACAAAAACTAGAACCATGTAAAAGAGACAGGATGCAACGCAGCAAGATTTAGTACCTAGGCATTTAACTCTGTAAATGATAACCAGTGAAATTTCAAATACGTTGCTTGGCAAGTCCAGACACTTATAATTTCTAAGATCTGGTGTAGACCATTTCACAAATTGGGGTCTTTAGCCTACAACAAGTTACCCACAGGCCGTGTCATTTCTTCCCCTAAAGGCTGAGAAGAGGATGATGACACCGATGCTACCGGATAAGAGAGTAACTGACAGCTAAGCTAGGACTGATGGACAGTGAAGTCCTTAAGTTAAGCTCTCCTTATTCCCAATAAGGCAATCTGAAAATAACTTCTTTTAGAATAAATCATTTGCAAGAATCTGGGAGAGAGAAAGGAAAAGAAAGTTACTATGTTTCATTTTGTTGTTAAATGCTGTTATTTTCCTTCTGAATAGGCACAAACGGAATTTTTGTATTATGAGAGATCATGTCTGTCTGTCTGCAACACCGGAATAGTTTCCTGTATAACACAATCAAACTATGTGGTCACTGGGTTTTATCCTTTGGCTCATGCCATCGCCATGATCCGTTTTGGTTTGTCTCTTAATAGAAATCCAAACCATTTGACTTGGGCAGTTTCATAAGTGAGAGCCTATTTTAAGTATTAAATTGCGCCATTTCATCATCAAAAAAAGAACATGCCCTTGTCTTTTAGAACAAAAACAAAAACAGAGGATTCAAAATATTTTTCGCTTTTCCCTGCAAAACTTCACGTCTGTTCTCCTCAGAGAAGGAGAACCAGACTCTCTAGGGAGGCTCATGTTGCTTCCACTTCACTGCTTCAAGCTGTTGCTGTTCAACACCACCAGAGTCTTCCTCATGGTTTATTATCCCACCTACACCCAGAAGCCAAAAGAACTCTCCAAAACAGCCAGTGTGCACTTCAAATATCTGGGAGGCAATAGCAACTGCTATTTAAACCAAAAAGCTGGATTTGCTAAGGGTTAGCTAAAAGCAATACCCAGTTTCCCATCCATATATAGTTAATATGTACAGGGAACAAAGATCTTTTTACAGGAGACTTTCAGGACATTGCACAACACCAGGGGATCTAAAAAAAATTTCAGCAAAGTATTTGTGGAACAAGTCAGAGAAGTAGATATACACTTATAGTGCAATGTTGTTGAAATACATTGTCTAGTAGCTGGAACAAGAGATCTCTGACTGTTTGGGCTGATTTTTAACTTCTAACAGAGCACAGCCTTAATTGCCAGTAGGGTATGTAAAGCTGAGCTAGAAAGAGACTGAAATTAAGTATCTTCTCTTCAAAACATAATATAATTAATACATTATCACCTGGAATACACTGCAAAGGTTTGCCTTAGAAGTGTACCCACTGGTAGCAAACACTAAACAGCAAAGTTCATAGAATCACACAATCATTCAGGTTGGAAAAGTCCCTTGGGATCATCCAGCTCAACCATCAAGTTCTATCATCTTGACCTTTTTTTTCCTCATTACTTTCATCTGGAACGCACTGTGCAATCCCATTGTAGCCACGTGCAATCAATTAAACCCAACCTAATATGGAGGCTGAACAAATTTCTTCTTCAGCAGTTTATTGTCTGGCCAGACAAGAAGTGTTTTGTGTTCGTTTCCTTCATGTCACGATTTACTGGGGGGAAAAAAGAAACCAAACAACAAAAAACACCCCAAAACCAAAACAACCACTTACTGGAAATCGAACTACAGACACATCTGTCTTTGTGGCTTCAACAAGAAAGTCCATCCAGAAGTCCACAAGTTCCTGTTTGGCCGTATGTTGTTCCAGAGTCAGCTTCTTAAAATGCTGATATATCAAAATAGTCTCTACAATAGACTTCAGGTACCTGTGATCAGCCAAGCATACACAGATGGTAAATTTAATACAGTTTGTAAATAATAACGTCTCTACCTTTAATCTCAACTGAAGCATTCACCATTGCAACACCAAGGCAGACGGTAAGATTTTGGTTCTCTAGGATTGCTTTTATAATAGCAATTCCCCATTTAGAACCGGCAATGTAGCTGCTATATTAGTAACCTGAAATATAAATGAGCTCTGGGACACTCTTTCCTGCATATATTCCTGATCCCATACACTGTCTCCTATCCTAAACCACGAAAACTTCATGAAATAGCTAAATCCTCTACCTATGGACCAAACTGAGCCCGTGCCAAACTTGTTTCAGTAGTGACCAACTTCAAATAAAAACCCAGGTGAAAAGTTCACCAGTTTAACTTTCTACCCTGTTCAGTGTTCTGTATTGTACCTGCACCACGAGTTCTTTAACACAGGTTTCTAAAACCTTCTAGAACTCATTATCCTATAACTGTATCTACTCCCCTTTGCACCAAGCGGGCTCTGCTGCACAGCAGGCAACAGACCGGGAAGGAATTACTCACAGGAGAAATCCTTCCTGGAGCACAAGTGAGTATTTTCAGAGTTTAATCCACAGCCTTAAACCCCAAAGGGCACTGGTACATGAAATCCTGACAACCAGGCATTCATAAACTCCAGAAAACTCTACGGGGAGACTTCCAGAGAGTCCCACCCAGGCTTCTCAGTTAAACATGCACATCGTAAAAATGGCAACCTTCCAGACAAAAACACTGCAAACAGCATTTATAAAATATTTGGTCACAAAATCTGAGTTCTTAATTTTGACAGTTTCCTATGTTATGTTGATATAGAAGTTTAGCATTTCCATATTTTAGCACACATACATACATTCCCCCGGATCAGCTTCTGGAGACGCTTTCCAGCTTTTATAAAAAGACAAAAATACATAGGCTGTGACATAGGCACTCCTTCAATTGGCAGAGTGATTAACTTTTTTAATCAGGAAGGAGTCCTGGTTCTCTCCAGCTCACAGGATCCCGGCTCTTGATGAGCAGGCGACTGGTCCTTACCTGCTGCCTATACCCAAAGCAGGATATAGGTCCTGGGAGTCTGCTGTCAGAGCACACATCTCTTTGCATAACAGATGTTGAGTCTACAGGGTTGTCGTTAACCCTAGATTTATAACCTTCCTGCTAATTGGACTGTAATCTGCATTCTTCTCAATCACGATGAGATGGAACTTGCACCTTACAGCTCATTCCTTTTCAGGTTCCTACACCAGCTGGTGTGTGCAATAACCACCAGGGTATTCCAAGGAACATCAATCCCTCTCTAGCCAAGCTGTCTGCATTCCCAAAAAACTTTCAGGCATTATAAGTAAACCTACGTGCCACTACAACTTCTCTTCAGCCATGTAAGCACTGAAGTATGGTGCCTACAAAGAACTCTTCCTTTCCCCCTTGCCTTCCAGAAGAGCCTGGAGCCAACAGGGAATCTGCCCTTCTCGGACATGAAATTAAAGACCCACATCATCTATTGCTGAATAAGGGCAAAAAAGGGGAAGGAGTCTGGGTAGAAGTGCAGTGAAACAATACACAGACAGCAAAAGCTCTTAAAAAAGCCCAAAACCAGTCTCCTGCCAGCTAAATACAATGCTGAATGTGAAAGCTGAAGGAGTCCAACATTTTAATACACAGCAATGTACATGATCTCATTTATCACCTTACCATGCTGGTGCCTTTAGCTTAAACAGCTTTTCGGAAGCCTGGATCACTCTTATATGGTCATTAGCCAACATACTGGCCCCCAAGAAAGATCCCACTTCCCAATAGCTCTGCAGTTTCTCCAAGCTGCCCTTTTTACCAAGCAGGCTGCTGATCTTTACTCCTGTAGCAAAAAGAATAACAGGTGACAGGAACGTATTAATGCCGTTTTAAAAACAACCACTTCCCTGAGTTGAAATCTATTAATTGTTTAAATTACTGTAGCCTCTCCGTTTCAATAAAGTAAGATAGAAACCGTACTTACCAGTTAATGTTATATGCTTTCCAAACAGCCTAAGTGGTAGCAGGTTGTTTGGTTGTTTTTTTTCCCCTCCCCCTTTTCCTAAAGGCTTCTCAAGAAAGGAACTTTAAGACATCACTGTCAGGACAAGGCCACAGCCAGATTACCTACGTTCTTGCATGGACCTCATCTGTAAAGGTAAATTGGGGCCTTAGGCTACACAATATAGCTGTAAAAACTTAACAGATGCTGAATGAGGCACCTATTATGTTTTTTTCTGCTTTGTGTTTTTTTCATTTACAAGCCCCAAGCCCCAAACTTACCTTTATAGACAAGGTCCCATGCAGAAGGAACAGATGATCCACTGGGCTTCTTCCAGCAGTGATGTTCTTTTAATTGCCGCAAGTCCTACCCCAATGAAAGACATCTATTAATATTCATAAGTCCCTCAGCAGCTGAAGACTATGGAAAGCCTCAGGTTTTTATTTGGACTTGCTAAGTTTTCTGAGAACTACAAGTTTCCCTGTGGCCTTCAAGATGATTTTTAGCTCGTATTAGCTGCTACGTATTTATAGCTAACACGAGATATGCTACACCATCCCTCGCAAATAAATCCATTTGCAGCTTACAAGACAAACCTTTTCAGCCTCGTAGTCTTTTATTCGCTTTTCCCACACTGCTCCACTACGACAGCTTCCCTCCCACATCACCTTCTACTGTCCTTGATATTAAGGCTGAGTATTCACAAGAAATTTCAATGCAACTGTAGATCTTTATTTTAATTTTTTTTTCCCCTCAACCTTCCTTAAGTAGCTGGCAGACTAAACTGCAGGCTGGAAGCAGCAATAAATCTTATCAAAATGGATACCATTACAGCAGCCACATTTCAGCCCGCAAAACTCATCGTGTTTTCTCACATTGTTCACATTTTTATGTTACCAAAATCAGACAATAAATGTTTTTAAACCGTGAAATTGTATCCAAGTGGCCTGTAGCCTATTAGATGTCTATACTTCATACTTTGTGCTCTCTTGCTAACATGAAGCTCTCATGCTTGAGTAACATCCAGAACAAAATAATACTTAAATCGTATCATGACTTCTTTGCTTCTTGGGAAGGAAGTTCATTTAGTTATTCCCGAAGAGGAAAAAATGCAATAGGTTTCACAAGATATCTCAGGTCTACCTGAGACACGATGCAACGTACATCACCCCCAGCACCTCCACAATGTACGGTGGGGACCATCTCTACGTAGATCATCTTCAAGGCTTTAAGCCAGAGTGGTATCTACATTCACATTGTCAGGAGACAGCTTGAGGATGTACAGCTACACTTGTTGATGTAGGACAGGAGAGGGAAATTTAAATGCGTTCAACTTCCATGGGATTCTAGAACCCAAAACCTACACACTATCCACAAAACACAGCAAACAGAGAAAATTAATCTCCAGCAGAACCCTAGAGTAACATTGCTCAGTGATATCCTCAAAGGCTGAAGGGCTTTGCTAGAAGGTCTAAAACATCTGCACGTGCATGACAGGGACATAGAAGAGCAGAGAGACACCTACTGACATCCACAGGCTCTGAATGTCACCTCACCTCAAGGAACTGGTATCACAGGAAGACAGGAATCATTTCAGATGGATATCACCTTTGCTGGGAGGAAGGGGAAAGGGAGCAATGGAGCTGTGCGGAGGGTCATCACCAAGAACTAGGCGATGGCACTCGCAGTTGCAGTGACCACCAAAAAGCTGTCTTTTGTCAAAGCAAACAGCAGCACCGATCGCTAGTTTGCTGGTTGACCTACTCTGCCACGCTTCATTGCGCCTGCAGGAACCCACCCATCTCAACCCTCCAGAGGTGGGAACTGAGCCAGAGCAAGGCACAAACCCAGCCTGTGGTTTGGATGAAGTGTACAACTCAAAGGGAAAGGGACTGAGATCAGTGGCGTGGCTGGGAGAAGTGTTTGTTTGGAGGGTAAGACTGATGATACTGCATCCAGCTCTGGAGTTCTCAGCAAAGGAAGGACATGGACCTGTTGGAACAGGGCCAGAGGAGGCCACAAAGACAATCAGAGGGCTGGAGCCCCTCTGCTGTGAGGTCATGCTGAGAGAGCTGGGTTT
This sequence comes from Arenaria interpres, assembly GCA_013399435.1. Taxonomy (NCBI): domain Eukaryota; kingdom Metazoa; phylum Chordata; class Aves; order Charadriiformes; family Scolopacidae; genus Arenaria; species Arenaria interpres. Next base: position 26,319 of record VXAK01022078.1, read on the forward strand.
GTTCAGCCTGGAGAAGAGAAGGCTCCAGGGAGACCTTATAGTCCCTTTCAGTCCATAAAGGGGCTACAGGACAGATGGAGAGGGACTCTGGAGCAAGGATTGGAGCCATAGGACGAGGGGGAACAGTTTTAAACTGAAAGAGGGGAGATTTAGATTAGATATTGGGAAGAAATTCTTTCCTGTGAGGGTGGTGAGACACTGGGACAGGCTGCCCAGAGAAGCTGTGGCTGCTCCATCCCTGGAGGTGTTCAAGGCCAGGCTGGATGGGGCTTTGAGCAACCTGGTCTGGTGGGAGGTGTCCCTGCCCATGGCACGGGGGTTGGAACTGGATGATCTTCAAGGTTCTTTCCAATCCAAACCAATCTATGAGTCCCGGCTCATGGAATAATGGAGAGCTATAGGAAGATGGTGGGAGAAAGGATGGATGTGAGCAGCAACGATACCTGAGGACATCAAGTTTGGGAACCATTACTGTTATGTAGCCTGGATGAACGGGAAGTTTTATCCAAGCATTCTGTGAAGTGGATCCTATTACCTTAGAGGCGGCAACATCAGCCTCTCATCAAATTCTGCTGAGAAAGATGAGGTACTCAGTGCTAAAACTCACTCTGGTTTGCTGACCTTCCTTTACAAAGCTCATCCACAAACTTAGTTATCCCCAAAAGGCAAGTTGGAAAAATGCAACTGCAGTGTGGAGACATTAGCAATAACTTCAAAAGACTATAACCCTAATTTATGGAGGTGGGATTTTTTGGTTTTGTTGTGTTTTCCAGTGGGTTGGGTCTTTTCTGGGGGGTGGAAGAATCAAAAACCCCAACTTTCTATGGAAACACAGAAAGTGTGTTTCACTGAGTTTGTGGTCTCCTTGCATAATTTCTCTTCTCTAGTTTATTTTTATTTCACCATCTTTAAAAGTTTTTTTGAGAGTATAAGGAAACCCAGGCCAACTCAAGACATTCTCTCCTTCCATGACAAACTTGGCATTCACTGAGGGAGAGAAAAAAAAAGCAGCAGCTGAATTCCAGCATATTTTATCAAAAATATTTTGCCTTAAAAAAATAAATGAGCCAAAATAAAGGAACCATTAATGCCAGAAAAGCCATTGTTTTTGTAACGCCACGAATATACCCACAGCTTGTGAAGAAAATAAGATCCAGTAAGTAGATATTAACAGTTAAATATTACTGCGAAGGACTGATAAATAAACAGCTTTCCTTGCTCAAATATTGACAGAACAATTCATATTACTGTGTGCGTCAAAGGTGCAGGACCTGCAGAGATCATTACTGTCCATGCAAAGCACCACAGTTATGTTTCAGTCTCAAGGTTCTACAGTGTTGTACAGTTCAGAAAATACGAGGAGGATTTTCATTAACGCTTCACATGATCATTTAGTTGTGAACTATTATCTGACAAGTAGAGGTAGGAACATTTAGAAGGGAAATTTTGTGATCTAATGCAAATTGGTAAAAATTCTCTTGGATACTGGGCTTACTCTTAGTTTTACTGGAGTTATTGCATTATTGCCACGTAATCAGATATGCATCTTCTAATTACAGCCTCATGCACCCTCTGAGGTGGTTAGGGACCGTATCTTTCCTTAGTCTTTCCCAACCTATCAATATCATTTCCATATAACCTGGACTGAACTTCAGCCAGCTTCCTCCCTCATCTCCCACCAGAAGACAGATTTCCTCTCATTTCTACGTGCAACTGATAGTGCTCTGGGTGGACACCAAACTGAAAGAGCTGCCACCAGGCAAATCTAACTACTGCTAATGGATGGTCCTGGACATACAGATCTAAAGGAGAGGTGACATGGAAAGAATGACATTTTTGTAAGAGATTCTTGGGACAAGGAAAAAAATAATAATCAAAACATATTCCCACACAACCTCTCTGGTTTTGTTTATTTTTCTTTAAAACATGAGCGTTAGCCCAAGACAAAGAAAATACTAGATTACCCTCAGAATCTAGCACCACCCAGGCCAGCTGATAAACCTCATTGTACAAAGACAAACGTAAGATCTTGCACCTGGAAAAACATAACCCAGGAGTGCAGAATGGGCTGGGATCTACCTGGCTGGGGAGCAGCTCTGTGGAAAGGGACCTAGGGGACCTGGTGGACCACAAGCTCAATACAAATGAACAATGAGCTGCAGTGGCAAAGAAAGCCAACAGGATGCTGTGTTGCACCTACAAGGGCATCACCAGCAGAGATAAAGAAGTCATTATCCCACTTCACTCTGCGCTTGTCAGGCCACAGCCGGAATACTGGGTTCAGTTTCATCCCTGATATACAGAAAAGAGGTGAACAGGCTGGAGAGGGTCCAGAGAAGGGCCACCAAGATGATCTAAGAACAGGGAAGTCGGCCATATATGGGAAAGCTGAGAGAATTGGGTTTGCTCAGCCATGAGACAAGAAGGCTGAGGGGAGATCTTATCACCGTGTTCCAGTATTTAAAGGGTGCCTAGAAAGGAGGTGGAGACTCTCTTTTTACAAGGAGCCACATGGAGAAGACAAGGGGTGATGGGTACTCCTGGGGATATTCTGATTGGACACAAGGCAAAAATTCTTCACACTGAGAACAACCAGCCATCGGAATAATCTCCCCAGGGAAGTGGTGGATTGCCCAACACTGGGCTCTTTCAAGATTGAGCTGGACAGGGTGCTAGGCCATCTTGTCTAGACTGTGCTATTGTCAAGAAAGGTTGGACCAGATAATTCTTGAGGTCGCTTTCAACCTGGTGTTCTATGATTCTATGAACAATGACAGTTCTTATCAACAAGAAATTAATGACCAGCGACACCCATAGGGTCTATATTATTATACATGTATTTGAAAACATGTTTCAAGACAGCTAAGTCAGTCTGAGGCTTAAAGTATTTTGACAATATTTCCCATAACAAACTAAGAAAGAGAGCCACAGTAGATAACAGGAGGGGGTTGTTATATCAAGGGTTTTCAGCAGATACCAAGTAAATGTTTACATAAGATAGAGGCACACCAACAGCTCAAAAAAAACCCAATCCACTTTTCACCAAGCAGCTACTGGATATTTCTCCACTAAATCAATCACCATTCACGGTTGGAACCTTAAGTAACAAGTGACCTTAATTTCTGTAATGTGCTCCATACAAACAATAAGGGAGACAACACTGGACAAACTCACAAGAGGACACCAAACACCGATTCCTACAAATAACACCCAGATTTCATCATAACAATTAATTTGTCCAAATCTAGTTGGCTGTAGCCTGTGTGCAATTGAGAAGTTTCTTTAAAATGGAAGGATTCAAATTAAACTACACAATGAATATACCCCATCTTTGCTAAACTTTCTAATTTAAAACTAGGCCAGCTGAGTGCATACTTGCAAATGCTACGTAGAAAGCAAAACACTTATTTTTACCTCCTACACTGGCACAAAAATTCAAATTTCAGGTTAGGAGATGAAAGTATTCTATCTGGCCCAAAAAAAGCAAAATTTCACGCACTCACAGAAGGGCAAACACAGTAGTTGGAGCATCTCTACACAGCCTATCACATCCAAATGAATACCTTCATTCACACCAGAGAATTTCAATTTCATTTCCATTATCTATGTGAAAATAACCATCTCATTCTGACCTTCATACCCCAAAAAAACTTATCTAGAAAATTACTTCCAGACATACAGCGCAAACCTAACTTCTAAACTAGAGCAGTGGCTGATTACACACACATTCTGTCGAGTGAAAAATATTGCTTCTTTCTCACTTGATAACCTCCTCAGGAGACAGAAGGATAAAAAAAGACTTTACAATAAGAATTATATGAATTCATGGAGAAGAATGCCTGTTGCAAATATATTACTACGTATTACAATATTTGCTGCTTTCTCCCATACCTTGCCTGAAAGTACTACTGACTAATCTTGACTTTGCACTCTTTAAATCCAGCAAAATCATCAAAAAAAATCACAATCAAAATGGACACCTTCATTCTTCTCTCTTAAACAACAAATTTTTTACAAGGGCAGTGGGACATTGGACCAGGTTACCCAAGGAAGTTGTGAATGCCCCCTCGTTGAAAGCGTTGAAGGTCAGGGTGAGCAACCTGATCTAGCGAAAGATGTCCCTGCCCATGGCAGGGGGGTTGGACTTGATGGTCTTTAAAAGATCCTTTCCAACCCAAACCACTCTGTGACTCTATGAATACAGACACAATCAAGAAACTCAAAGAAAGCATCAGAAGAGAAACACTCTTCTCTCAGACCATTCCAAGCTCAGGAGAAGTGCATTTTCCCCACCCTTAAGATGGACGTTATGTCCGTATTCCCTACAGTTCTACAGGAGGTGTTATCTGATTGTTTGTTTTAAAGAATGCTAGCTGGAACTGGATTTCCCCTTCAGGTGTTCCCGTTTCACACAAATGACGCCACTGCAGAGATGAGCTGCCAGTTTCCACTAAGCTCTGGTAACCAGTTAAGACCTTGAAACTGGAACCAGGCCTTCAATGACAGCACTCACCCGCAATCAGGTGGGCTCAGTGGTGGTGGGGGAGACCAACTTAAACATTCACATGCTCATATCAAAGCATTTGGACACAACCAACAGATTTTCCCCTGTGACAGTGGGCGGTGTCATACTTTCACTAGGATGCCATTTCACTGTGAATTTGCAAGCTGTAATTACCAACTTTCCGCAGCTCAAAAGACGTATCAAAGCAATGTCCAGCTGCCAGGAGGAGAACTGCATAATTAATTCCTGACTGTAACGTTGGCTCTGACTCAAACGCCTTCTTGAACCTAGAAAAAACAAACAGACAGGTTTACTTCCTAAATAATGCGATCTAACAGGGACATAATTATACTTTTAGGTACTTTAAGTGCTTATCTTCTGTTTACACAGCAAGAATCCATGGAAGCAAAAATATTTTACTGTGTTCCACACACGCTTTGTGGTTATTTTTAGGAGTCTGTTATTTATACATCCTCCTCCCATTTCCTTTCCCCTCACACAACAAGCACAGACCCTACTCATCCATCCCAGTAAAGTTATAGTGCCTGACTGAATTTCCACTTTTCTTTGACATTAAAGAAAAAAAGAACACTATCAGCTTGTAAGAGACCTGTGTCACGGTTATGTGTATTAATAAGCTCATTGATTCACCTTTAAATATATGAATTTTCACTGACTGGAAACCTTAAGATTCTAGCGTGGATCTTCCACGGTGCCATACAAGCATATCGAAATGCATAAGCACAAAAGCAAGTGACACAAGAACATACTTCACACTTAGCTACGATTTCAGCTACTCCAAATTTTATTCTTCATCTCATTGACATTGTCCTTATGAGTCTGTTCACACGACAAAGGACTACACCAGATTTTATTCTCCTCAAGAGGAATAGCAGTGGTATTTACCTTGCCTAAATCTTGTCTTAAAAGAAGTTGAGGGGCTTCACCCAAGCACAGCACGCACTACCCTCATGCTAACAATGCCACTTGGGGTGACAACAGTCACCAAAGCAGTGCTTTCAACTTCTTTTACAGAATAAAAACATGTTTGGTTGCATATAGACATACACACAGACACCCCTCCTGCTGTGTAAGGAGGCGGCAAACAAGTCTACCGTATGTGAGTTAAGGAGCACAAGCGATTCAGTCAACATAACCCCACTGCAGCAAAAGCAAAGGAGTTTAAAATTGCTTTCAAAAGGACGGGAAAAAAAACAGACAAACAAATTAGATGGATTAGATGGAAAAAAATTAAGCAGGTTGTGAGATTAATAGATCAGGAAGGGAAGAAAAAGAATCTGTGCAAAACCAGATTTGGCTTCCAGACCACAGTTCGACACGTAAGAAAGCTAAAGCATTTTGATCCTAACAGGGCAAAAGTATGGCTAATTTTTAATATTTATTTTTTTTACGTTGTTTTTCCTGCTCTAATGATTTGCATCCTTTAACATAAGCTCTGCTTTCCAAAGCTGCAAGACAGGCAAGCAATCTGCTTCAATCTGCTACATATATACTACATATATATACACTACATATATATTCTTTCTATATTCCAGTTACCCACCTCTAAAGAACTTAATCATTAGACAAGAGCCTAGACCTCTAAAAAAAGCATGATGAGCAGAGCAGACTCAATTAATTCTTTTCTTTCATCATTTGCCTTTCCTCTTGTTCTGCGAGTTACAACAAAACAAGGAGGAAAGTAGATACAAAACATTTTCGCTCACTTTAAAAAAAGCCAAAACAACAACAACCCACAACAAAAACCAAGCCCCTAAAATCCTGCCAGCCAAACAGGACAACACTTTCATTCATTCTAAGCATATAGAGCTATAAGAAACCAGTTTGCTGGCATAATCTATTTGGAGACATAACGATGTTGGGAACTGGACTCCCTTTTTAGACCCAGAGACCTTTCATGCTGGAATCCTCATGCACTATCAGGAAAAAGAAGTGAGGAAAGACTTACAGAAGAAAAAACCTTGAACCCAAGTATTTTTATCAAATACAAGAGACTATAATTTCACTTTTTTTTTTGCCCCCAAATACCACATTTCTGGCACGACTATCAAAATTTCTCTAGTTCTCGGACAGATATAAAACTTCAAATTTTAAAGATAAAATAAACATCTCTCATGCGTATCAACAGGTGGGCACAGTTGTGCTGCAAACACTGTCAATTACACAGGCAAAGGACGTGGAGAGGAGCTTAATTTTGCAAAATAGTTACTATTTGCAGAAGCACTGCTGAAACAGCCCAAAAAACCCTCCTTTCTTAAATATGTTACTGTAGAGGTGTCACCAGTGTTGCTGATGCAGTTTTGGCCATTGGAGCTGCCTGGAACTGGTTGTGTCTGACATAGGGAAGGTCCTTGTCTCTTGTCAGAGGCCACCCCTGCTGCCAGGCCCTTCCCACCTACGCCCAGAAGACCAGAAGGGACACGACGGGAATTTTTGTTCCTGGGTTCTGCCTCTTCTTTCCAATTTGCTTCCAAATCTCCCTTCTCCACAGGGGAAAACAATTTTTCTAGCCATCTCCACATGCTTCTCCCACCAAGAAATACTCGTATCTTGGACCTCTGTAGTCCTATTTACCTCTCCTAAATGGTTATAACCAAAAGCGTCATTTTATATTTGGTGAGATCCTGTGCTGACATTCTTAAACTTGCCTTAAATCCACATAGCCTGGACGGCGAAAATTTACAGACAAAAAATGAAAATTAAAAAAAAACCCAAACAAACCAATGACCTGTAATAATTAATTTTTATCAGATTAAAACATTTGCGGTTGCCCAAACAACTCACAAGTCACATCTGTTGACTGCACTGATTTAAATTCAACTGGTGCAATCGCCGTACGTTATCATGCCCCAACACCGGAGGAACCAGCGCTGTATCGTAAAAAGGGGGTAAGGTTTAAAGATCTGCCTCCAACGTAGAGGCTGGCCTAGCTGATGCGATTATAAATGCCATCAAGAAACTGAAAGCTGAGATTTGGGAAAATGTTGCAGTGCAGACACTGAATTAGCGAGGTAGCAGTGAAAAGATTTGCATAAAGACTTGATAGCTTCGCTAAGTCTGATTTACACTGTCAGTATGCAACAAGACAGTGACAGTTGATAATTAATCTTTCATCTCTTCTCTCATATTTATATGAAAGATGTCATTTATTCTGCTTTTTAATTGTCAGAAAAGAACACTGCCTGCCTCTTTTTTTTTTTTTAAATAGACTAAGTACCTTGACATCACCAGTTGTTGCAAAACCAATGCTTTGGTTCTGCTGCCAAATTCTCATTATCTAATGCAATTCCCTACACTTCCCCTACATCCTCATTTCTCCAAGACTGAGATAATAACCTTTATTTCAACATAAAGCAACGCTATCATGAAGGCACTGTTCCTGCACACCCCTTGGCCCGTTGTGGCCCTGCTGCGGTACTAGAGTGGGTCTGCTCCCTCTTAAGGGCCTTCCACCAAGTTATGAGTCAACCCTTCAGCCACGTCCAGCCTCCTGTATGACTAACTCTGGAATCCAAATCTACATCCACCATAAAGTCCAAACCAAAAGCAACTGGGCCATTCGGGATAGACTGCAGCTTGACCCAACCAAGATCACCTTGTTCCATGGCAGCATGGAGTGGTGTGTATTGAGTCTCGCTTGCCAGAGACTTCACGGATTTAGGGGATGGTTGGTCACCATCCCATCCTGCTGCAGGAGCTGCCAGCCTGCCATCCTTTCCCAAACTGGGATCAATGAATCACAGAATGGTTTGGGTTGGAAGGGACCTTAACGATCATTGAGTTCCAACCTCCCTGCCATGGGCAGGGACACCTCCCACCAGACCAGGTTACTCAAAGCCCCATCCAGCCTGGCCTTGAACCCCTCCAGGGATGGGGCATCTGGGAAACCTGTTCCAGTGTCTCACCACCATCACAGGAAAAAATTTCTTCCTAAATGAAAGGGATGAAGGGGATTTCTTCCTAAATCAGGGATGCCTTACTGCAAGCACTTTCCCTCCTCAAATATATGAATACCATGATTGCTAAGATACATCTATGAAAAAACATGTTAAAACACCTACGTGAAATATCCTAGAAGTAATTACCACTACTATACATATTCCTACCTCAATTATGTTTGAAAATCTCAAAGTTTATCTGCTCATAAGGCACTGTGAATGAGCAAAAAGATGTAAAGTAGCAAAACTAATTTCTACTTATTCTACTTCACCTGTGATAATGCCTAGTATTTGTATAAAGGACTACTGTTTTCTTTTTATATTAGTTCATGATGTTAGCAAAATACATTTTTTTTAAAAAACAGAATATTGAAAGATTGTTACAGATTTTGCCTCAGAGGAAATAAAATTTGTCTGTAATTCAAAATTATGAAGGGGGGGATGATGATGACAACATGCTGCATTCCTGTTATTTAAAAAAATCCAGTAAGCATTGCAAAACCGTAAAGTACGGCCACCAAATATAAACCGTACTTGTATTCTGAGGCCATACACGGTAAACAATTGTATCTTATCTTTTACCAAAGACAGTTCTAATCTGAAGTTTACTGAAAACAAGCGATAAATGATGAAGGGAGAAGAAAGCTTCCCATTCTAAGCATTTATTTCAGCAGGCAGCTGATGAGCACAAGACCAGAACTGGGATCTGATGAGCAGGACACACAAACGCAGATTGTCTGTTTCCTCATCTGAATTACGATGGAGAAAGGCAGCTCATCCTGACCAAAGTCTAGGATAGTGTCCAGTGCCTCCATTTTTTTAACCTGTTCCACATAACAGTGTTCTTGTGCATTTCAAAAGGAATAAAAACACATAATACTTGCCTCTAAAATTAAGATAAGAATTTCTCTAGCCTATTGTGTGCTTCTTTGACTACTGTAGCCTGCTGTAATATGCGTATATGATATAGTGATGCTGATAAAACTTTTGACGGCAGGATTTTGGAAGAGGCATGTTGCTTGTGAGAATTGGAGCCAAAAAAAGGCAGAAGGGTACGTCCTAAGCATCAGTGCAGAATTAACCCTCAGCACCTTTAAGCCGAGCCAGCTATTATCTATCAGATTGCATATATACTAGTTGATTCACAGCTGATTATTGACTGGCCAGGATTCCCAAGATTAATATGGTAAACAGGACACTTCAAGTTTGGGGAAAAAAGGGGGAAAAATACACTCTGATGAGAGCTAGCTAACTTTCCAAGTCTCTGAGGCACTTGAAGAACTTCACGGAACCAGATTTGTGAACAACATAAATTTCTCATTCTTAACAAATAAGCAAAGATTAGAAGATTCGGTGTATCCCTTAAGGATGCCAAATATTTGGAATGAAAAACAGTTGAAATATACTCTCGTTTAAGGAATATTTTCCCAAAGCTAACAGAATGACATAGAGCAGGAAAACAGTACTCACCAGAACGTCCCTTTGTCCCTGCTTTCTGTATCTATGAACCCAGATTCCAAAAACATGTCCTTGTAAATTCGACCAACCAGGCAGTACATATCTGAAGCTACTTGGTCTTCCTGTTCTACCAGGGGAATCATAATTTCTAGAGCTTTCTGTCTGTCTCCAGGCAGATTTCGCCTGTTAAAAAAATAAAAAAAAATTATTAAAAAACCCAATAAAGTTAACAAGAAATAACTTTTCATGACCATGTTCAAATATATTTATGTATGACTTCATAAATGTAAAATGGGCTTCTAGAGACAATCGACTATATTATACATACACACTTCCCCTGCTTTTTTCTTCCCTGTTTTTTTTCCTTCTTAATATCATGAGACACATTTATAAAGGCCCCCAAACATGTTTTCTCTCTCTGATGCAGCATCAGCTAGAACAAAGCACTGACAACAGCAACAAGAGCCTCAAGAGCAATTCTTAGAAAGATTATGTGTTACTTTTTTTAAAAGAGAAGGATATGAACCTTTGTTCCATATCTAATTCATGCTTTGAAGGTAGAAAGATTTCATCTCGTGTTTGTGATTTTTTTTGACTGAATTCCCATGATAAGGAAGGTCAGGAAGTGAAGCCAATAAGGTAATATTAACAAAAGTACTTCAGACAAATAAACCACATGATTGCAAGCATTAGACACTTCCTGGTGACTCACAGTCTGGACAGATACATCACTCAGCATCAAGAGTTTAGAATTTTTTATGTATTTGTGTACTGAACAAGCAAATGACTTCTTTCTACAGCAAAAAACTATTCTTCAGTGGTTTGGGAGAGTATTACATTCTTTCGGAGAAATTGCTTGTAATATTTGAGCGGGGGAATATATAAAAGTGGGGGTTTTTAGCATCTGTCCTGCAAGCTTTGCACTGAAGAAGACTGAAGAGAAGGCTACCTCAGAAAGAAGAGGACCACATCAAAAGCCACCGCCATATTAAAGCAGAGATTCAGTAATGGATTTTTTTCTTCCTCCTCTACAAAAACAAAGTTTCGATGCACAGGCAGTGACATTGTCAAACCTGAGAGATCAGAGTATCTGTACTCAAACTGATACCTGAGCTCCTGCGTGCAGTTCCATCAGGGAGTGATGTGGAAGAAAATAAGTACTAACATCCTAACAAAAATTAAGAAGACAGAGCAAAAGCACTGTTTGGTTTGAGCAGACAGCATAAACTGCTTTCCTGATAAAAAAACCCAAACAGAGCATGCAAGTCTATGCGCTGGGCCAAGCTCTATTGGTGTCTCAGCCTCATGAGAAAGACAAGTGAAACCCAGTGCTGTCTCTTCCCAACCTTCAGACCAGTCTAAAAAATTCGGGCAAGTCCCCTCAGACTACAGAGCTGCAATCAGCTCCCTGAATACTTGTGAAGTGGCACAGCAAGGCTGGTGTATTCATCTGAGATGGACAAGTGCTCCCAACCACAGGGAGAGAAATCGAGCGCTCCTGGCTGAGCAAGTAACAGGCTCCTTCAGGTCCGTGCTATTAGAGCTACGGTCGTGTTCCGAGGGCTGGAGCACGTCTCCTATGAGGACAGGATGAGAGAGTTGGGTTGTTCAGCCTGGAGAAGAGAAAGCTCCGGGGAGACCTTAGAGCCCCTTCCAGTCCCTAAAGGGGCACTGACTTGTGAGGCCGGGCAGTGGCAGATGGTGCAGTGGTGAGAGCAGCGGTCGCTTTTAGGTAACCCTAAAACTTAGATAGTATTTTCTGTGTTGGTTTGCAAATCAATAGTTGCTTCTCAGGAAATTTGAGTGTGAAAATCCAGGAACTTAAACGCTAAGTAACTTCTTCTGTGTGCACACACACAGAGGTATTTTTGCCCTCCTCACTGAGAATAAGGCATCCTTGTGTGTCTTCTCCCCTTTACTGACACAGGTTGAGAAGAGAAGGCTCCAGAGAGACCTTAGAGCCTCTTCCAGTCCTTAAAGGGGCTACAGGAGAGATGGGGAGGGACTCTGGATCAGGGAGTGCAGCCATAGGACGAGGGGTAACGGTTTTAAACTGGAAGAGGGGAGATTGAGATGAGATCTGAGGANCCCACCAACTGATCACTTCCCCAGTTGTGAAAGGTTTGCTTCCTTTGTTTTCTCATATTGACTACCCAAAGTAAAGCAACAAGGCTAAGTCTGCAGCTTCTTTATGGTTTTTGGCTGACTTTCATTGCAGAAGGGCAATTTTCAGAATGGAGTTTCATGTGGATAATTATTTCACATCTTGTATCAACTATCACTAATCCAGATCAAGCCAATAGCTAGCTGCATTTAATGAGAACAAAACCAGTAGGCCCAACAGCGTGTTGTTGTGAGATGAGCCATTTACACTCCGCTGGTCTTCCGAGACAGAGGTCCCTACTTTTATTTCTGCTTACTCTTCCATCATCAGTGCCCTCACACACTTTCTTGATTTAGGTCAGACTAATCCTGACTAATTGAGCCGCTCCATCCTTCCGTACTAGTGACCTGGATTAGAAGCAAGAGGGACAGTTTCTTCCACAGTAAGCAGTCAGACCTGTAGAGTGTTCCAGATCAGCCTTAGCTCAGGAGACATCCTCTATACTCCCAAGAAGGGGAAAGCTACAATTAGTAATTCCCTTCTTGGCATACACCAAAGCATGAACATTTTCACAGCTGTCATGGATTCCAGCTGAATGTACAACCTGGAGAAGGGGGGGGAGGAAAACCGGATCTGAACTCCTTTGAGGTACTGGGTAGACCTTTTGTATAACAGATACCCTCAAAAGGCTATGTCTTACAGTCACATCAATAAAACCATATTATATTGAGATTTTACAGATTTTTAGTGTCCTGGTGAACTGGCCAACTCCTGTTTTAAAAGGTGACTTTGTTTTAGCAAATGGTGACCTTGAGGTTTAATTAACTTTTTTAAACTCCAAGGTACACCCAGTGCCCTTTGTGAAGGCTATGTAAAAGGGGCAGGTACATGCTGGATTATTTAATCTGCAAAACTCCACATATTTATGGCAAAGGAGGAACAAAAAGGGGTCAATATTCATACTTTAATATACCTGGTATAAAGGAACAAGAAAGGATCTGGACATTTTATTCAGACAAAACAATGCCAGATAGCTAGGGGTTTTTTTGTTGTTGTTTTTTGTTTAAAAAACAGGTTTATTTTTTCAACTAATTACTTTTGACATATTTTGGCACCACTTTGACATGATAAGCAGCTTTGAGGCTCCTCAGTGAACCCAAATTACAATATTCAAATCTGTGAGAAGCAGAAAGATCTGTAGACATTTTCTATATTTGAGAATTTCAATGCCTGCTGACACCTGGTCTACTCCTCTGAACATCAAGAACAAAACATTCATTGTGATAACAGCAAGGAAGCAGAAAAACTCTGTAATTTCCTTTGAAAAAATCCCCCTTTAGTGCCTTGCCAGTATCCTAGGAAAAAAGCTTTGATTTAACTCAGGAAAGTAGTGTGTGCTTCTCCATGTGCCACATTTTGTGCATGTTAGCAGAGAACATGAAAATTAGTTTATTATTATAAATGATAATAAAATCTTCTGATGGACATAGAATCATAGAATTTTCTAGGCTGGAAGGGACCTTTAAGATCATGTAGTCCAACCATCAACCTAACTCTGACAAAAAACCATCACTAAACTATGTCACTAAGCACTATGTCAACCTATCTTTTGCATACCTCCAGGGATGGTGCCTCAACCACTTCTCTGGGCAGCCCATTCCAGTCCTTAATAACCCTTTCCATGTCAAATTTTTTCCTAATATCCAATCTGAACCTCCTCTGGGGCAACTTGAGGCCATCCCCTCTTGTCCTATCACCTCTGACTTGGGAGACATTTGATGAAAGTTCTCCTCCTGCCTCCTGACACTACAAGAACTCAGACTTGAATGAGTATCACTCAGACTTTCATGGGATTACCAACCCTGTGTGAAGTCAGCAGCTGTGATTTACTGTTCAGCAGCAGAAGGAAAGGTAGATTCTTACCTGTTCAGCGCAAACGCGTAATGAAACCTCACATGGTGGTGAGAAGCCAAGTCAAAAGTAGGCAGTTTTTCTAAAGTTTTCACCAGCTTCACGATGGAATCGTAATCCTTCCAAAAGAAGGGAATAACGAAGTTTTAGGTGCCTGTACTGAGGTATGCCCAGATAAACTCCTCTTTGAACTATGCACCTTTAATTTTGTACTAAGCAGTATTTTCAGTTCACCGAAAGTTTTATGGATTTCAGTTTCTTCAGTCTGAAACTGTACATAGCCTGGCATTCAGAAATGTGAACATGCACTGCATTTAGCAGGAAAACACTGCTTCAACGTGGACCAGTGGAAATATTAGTACATCTATTTCATGATTAAAGTTAGCTTCAGAAGCTGAACACATATGAGAGCTCATATTGTACAGACATTATAATGCTAAATGCATCTGAATCAAGGCATCCCAAAACTCTGAAGTAGGCACGAGACACAAAAACAAAATAAAAACATCTTTCAGTACCACAGTTTTTTAAAAAGTAGCTTACTCACTGACATATTTAAAAAAAAACAAAAAGCCCCAAACAAACAAAACTGGAATCAAACCACTTCATAATGTTTACGGAGCAACAGCTGAAAGTATATTATATACAATATATATTACAAAAAAGTTATATAAAGTTACTTAACAAAGCAAGCAATTACTAGCACGATTCCAGAAGCTGAAATTTATGCGAACAGGTTATGTTTCCATGAGAAATGTCACAAGGACGGTGACCAAGAATACATATATATATCAACAGCAGAATGCTGCCATAGCCTTTACGGGCTGTTCATCATATTGTAATGTTAAGAAGGAGAATGGTTATTAATATGGTGTGCGCTTTTTAGGTGCTTCTATAAAGTAACCCCACTCTTCCTCTATGTAAACGCAGGCTATAAACAGTGTAATTACAAAATAAAGTAAAAAGCATCAGTAAAAGATTTTTACTTGTGTGCACCGTTCACATAGTTTGTTCACAAACCTGTGCAAAACACGCTAAAAATTTCACTGAGAATGGGATTTCATTTACTATGTTTTAGATAGTAAGTTTAGTTTTAGGTGACCTTAGAGTACGGGATCCCTACCTGGATGTCTCTGTAGGAAAGCAGCAAGTTTATGACGATGTCAGCAGACAAGACCTCAACGTTATCCACCCGCTGCCGAATCCTTGCCAGCTCTGCCGCCAGCTCTTTGCCCGTGTAGAGGGTACGGGCCTTCCTGATGTCGTTGAGGATGGATTCCCGGAAATACTGGCTGGAGAGGAACAGCTTCATGTCAGTAATTTGGGACAGGTCCCTCGCTTTTGCTTTTCTGGCCCTGAAGCTCTCCCACAACGTGTGTATTTATTGATAGAGCAGCGTCAATGGAGAGATTTGGTCAAGCTAAATTATTCCTTCATCAATTTGTCTCCACAGAAGGCAAAACGTGAAGGAAGAGTCTGACATCTATATTGCCAGTGGGAATATATGAATTTTACACCGGGGTACAAAAAGACAACTCACCTTGAGCTGGCCTGTGCCACCTTCAAGAGCTGAATAAATCGATCCACCAGAGGTAAGCAGATGGGCCCGAGCAGGGACTCAAAGCTGGGCTGCATCAGTTCTGTGAGTCCCTTCATAAAACTGCTGTCGCAGCAGTACACCTTGTTATGCGGGGTTATCATATAGGGAACGAATATGTAGTTACCAGTGCACATCTGCAGGGAAACAAGAAGCAATATTTTTGGGCAGTTACGGTTTGACAAGCCTAAGCATAAAGCAACTGCATACACTATCTGCAGAATTTCACCTGTTAAAGGCCAAGGGAGATCTGCTGCTTGCTTCAGCAAGACCATGATTTTACCTGTGAAGGTAAATTCAGCCTACGTAAACTCAGTTTTCATCTCAAATATGATATACACCTGATATACGATATACATCTGAAATATACACCTGTATTCTTTCAGATTTCTGAGTTGCTTTTTGTAAGACAAGTCTTTTTTGGAAGCATCACGTTGACCTTAAAATAGTCATTGGCTCAACAGGGAAACAATTCTGAGGGGACACCCCAAGTCACCCCGAAGAGGCAGGGGGA
Source organism: Arenaria interpres (assembly GCA_013399435.1). Lineage (NCBI taxonomy): Eukaryota > Metazoa > Chordata > Aves > Charadriiformes > Scolopacidae > Arenaria > Arenaria interpres. The sequence goes on from VXAK01022078.1 coordinate 42,366, forward strand.
CTCAAGTGAAGGTGACGTACACTCTTTTCAAGGTGACTGATGCTCAGAAGAGAGCAAACGCTCTGCAATTTAGTACAGTTAGGCTCACAGATGTTGAAAATAGCAACTTGCCTCACAACAGGAAAACTGTAGGGAAAACTAATCCTCAGATGAACTGCAAAAAGACTCAAATAGCTCAGCAAAACAAAGACAAATTAAATTTCCTGCCACGTAGCAAACCTACCTGGCCAGCGGGACTTACAACCACATGTATCTCAGAATAGTTACTTATGGTATGTCTAAGCATTGCCAAACTGTATTGATTTTATATATCAATGTATGACAGATACTTTGCAAAAAAAAAATCATTTATCTTCCCGTAAAGAGGAAAGTAAAATGTCTGGTTCCTGTGCTAGATGTATGAGTACAGATTTATGCACATAGAAAGCTTGCAGAATACTTGTGGTTCTGAAGGGTGTTAATTATGAGACAGCACACCATCAAAATCAGGAGGAATTTTGTCATTTGGTTTTCAAATCTCAGAGTCCACTACTGAAGTGGCCAGCAGCCCAGCAAGAAAAGCCCTAAGGAAGCAACTCTTGAGACCCATCACTTTGGTACCCCTAAATTACTTCCAAGGTTAATTACTTTCTGGTCAGCTGCTTCTGCTCTCCCAGAAGTCAGTACAGCAATGAGGACATCACTTCAGAGACTCTCCTGGCAGGCTGAGCTCCATGCACTGAGAAAGCGGTGACTAATTAGTCTTCAAGCCGTGTGCTTAAAACATGCATTTTAACATGCATTATTAGATTTTAAAAACATGGAAGGATTGAGGTACTCTAGTCCGTACAAATGTATGTGTACAGATATGTCAGTAAACATATGTTTGTGTACAGATCAGAGATTGATTATAAATAGTACAGGAAATACTTTTTTTAAAAAAATTACACCTATTGTATTATGAAACTATAAGACCTCGCAATAAAGGCAACGCCATCCGCACTTCTGAGGGATATACAAACTCTGCAAAATTTAAAAGTAATTGATGCAGGCATTTACACAAAGGTCCACTGAGCTCAACTAAGCCAGAACTTGGTTGGAGATAGAATCATTGAATCATAGAATTGTCTAGGTTGGAAGGGACCTTTAAGATTATCTAGTCCAAAACACACTCACATCACTAAACCATGTCTCTAAGCACAATTGTCAACCCATCTTTTAAATACCTCCAGGGATGGTGCCTCAACCACTTCCCTGGGCAGCCCATTCCAATGTGCAATAACCCTTTCCATGTCAAAATTTTTCCTAATATCCAATCTGAACATTCCCTGGCACAACTTGAGGCCATTTCCACTTGTCCTATCACCTGTGACTTGGGAAAAGAGACCAATCCCTGCTTCTCTACTCTTCTCTCAGGGAGTTGTAGAGAGCAAGAAGCTCTCCCCTCACCCTCCTCTTCTTCAGACTGAACAACCCCAGCTCCCTCAGCCTCTCCTCATAAGACCTACTCTCCAGACCCCTCACCAGCTTCGCTCCCCTTCTCTGGACTCGCTCAAGCATCTCAACGTCTTTTTTTGTGGTTTTTGCTCAAGGATTATTGCACAAGGATGAAATTAGCCTTCTTCCCCCAACAACTGCAAAGTCTCACAGCTTAATAGTTAGGATTCACCTTTTTCTGTGCGTGAATGTAGCAATCCCAAGGGAAGCTTGAGAACTGAGAAGTGTATGACAATATTTTATACAAGCAATTAAGAAGTGTGATGCTAAAACCCCAAACTGCTTGTCTTCACGATGGAGAACCGAGTGGATACTTCCGCTCAAGAACATGGTAGAATGTAGGGCAATCACACACTGCCAAGAGTGAATGGATGAACCCCTGACCCTGCTAAAACTTCCCAGGCCCCACAGTCAAAAGCAGAGAGGAAATTATGAATTTGCTGGAACTGGTTTCAGCAGTTACAGGACAAGGGTGGGCAGCGACTGGCACAGGAGCCACTATTAAGCACAGGCAGACTATTCACCAACTTGCCTTTTTTTTTTTTTTAAGTAAAGGAGAAAAAGGTTGGGAAGTCAGAGACATGAGAAAGGGTGAAATAGCTACAGATATCCTGGGGCAAGTGTTTCACAGAATCACATGGGGTTGGAAGGGACCTCTGGAGATCATCTAGTTCAAACCCCCTGCTAAAGCAGGTCAATCTAGAGCAGGTTGCACAGGGACATGACCAGGCAGGTTTGGAATGTCTCCAGAGAAGGAGACTCCACCACCTCCCTGGGCAGCCTCTTCCAGGGCTCTGCCACCCTCACAGGAAAGAAGTTCCTCCTCATGTTTAGATAGAACTTCTTATATTCAAGTTTGTGCACATTTCCTCTTGTCCTATCCCTGGGAACCACTGAAAAAAGACTGGCCCCATCCTCCTGACATACACCCTTTAAGTATTTATAGGTGTTGATCAGATCCCCCCTCAGCCTTCTCTTCTCCAGACTAAAAAGACCCAAGTCCCTCAGCCTCTCAGTACATTAAAAATAAGTTCAAGAGGGTTTGCAGGAAGGCCTTCTCAAACCTCTGGCACATTGCTTCCAAAGCTCAGGTCTTAATTAAAAATTCAGCTCTATAAAAGGATCCTTCCGGCTTTTCAAACCCACAGAATGAAAAGTTTCTCCTGGCACAATGGTTGGGCCACCTACAGAGACACTACTGGAGTCTTCATAAATAATCCTATGAGCAGGAAAACTCCTCTTCCTGCAGAGGCCAAGGGCCTGAGTTCATCACTGAGGAAGAGCTCTTATAAAGTGATCATGAGTGCACCTTCTGTAGGAAATAGGTACCTATTTCAGTGGAATAATGAGCCAGCCAAAATTTCTTTACATTTAATTTCTTTTCCCATTTCCTGATGGGAATAAGAAGCGGGTTATATTATAGAGCCTGCTGTAGAAGACAGGCAGACCCAGTAGCCTTTGGAAGTGTTGGGAAAGGAGGAACTTAATGGTAAAACACATATAAACCACTACACGGGAAAAAAACCAAGAAAATAAAATCAATTTTCAGTCATTCAGAGGAACCCCATGGTTCTCAGGGAATTGTCTCAAGGCAGAATCTCATCTCGGTCCTCGGTGGCAAGTAGTGTGGGAACACAGTGGCCTTTCCCTCAGCCAGGGCATTGATTTGATTGTTAACTCAAGTGAGACAGGTTTTGTGGGGAGCTCTCTCTCTGAAACCTCTCAAATTTGGCTGAAATTCATCAGACAAACAGGCAGAAACAGAAAGAGGGTGGAGGATGAAAAAAAAAAAAAGTACAAGCTTTTAAGTTTCATTTCCTTAGGAAGAAGGCTTTAAAAAAAATAGAGAAAAAAAACTCACATGCAGTGAAGTTAAGAAATATTTACCTCAATTTCACTTTCCTAGCTAAAGAGTACATTAGATATTTAACAGCTGAACCCGACAAAGGCAGGCGTGCAGAAGCTCTGGTGACAAAAGAAAAAAAAAAAAAAGAACCAGAAGTTATATATTATTTACTAAAGGTGGTGGTGGAAGAAAGATAAGATAACAGTGACAGCAAGACTGCTCTTGTATAATAAAGTCTATGGTCTCCCATTATGGAGAAACATAGAATTTGTGATGCCTATAAAGCAACTACAAAGAGCCTGACCCTGACTGCATTTGGGCAACAAATGGGATGGGCGCCCAAAAGGACGATCTCTGTTGGAACGGGTCCAGAGAAAGCCACAGAGATGCTCAGAGGGTGGAGCACCTCTGCTGTGAGGACAGGCTGAGAGAGTTGGGGGTGTTCAGCTTGGAGAAGAAAAGGCTCCCAGGAGACCTTAAAGCCCCTTCCAGTCCCTAAAGGGAACCTACAGGAGAGATGGGAAGGAACTCTTGATCAGGAAATGAAGCAATAGGATAAGAGGGAATGATTTTAAACTGAAAGAGGGGAGATTTAGATCAGATATTAGGAAGAAATTCTTTCCTGTGAGGGTGGTGGGACACTGGAAGAGGTTGCCCAGAGAAGCTGTGGCTGCCCCATCCCTGGAGGGGTTCAAGGCCAGGCTGGATGGGGCTTTGAGCAACCTGGTCTGGTGGGAGGTGTCCCTGCCCAGGGCAGGGGGGTTGGAACTGAATGATCTTTAAGGTCCCTTCCAACCCAAACCATTCTATGGTTCTATGACCAGGCTGTGGGGGCAGCAGCTGAGGATCTGCCCCAGCATCAGACAGCTCTAAACCCTCTTCCCCAACGCGGAGTGCATGACTTGCTGCTTTACTCATTCCCAGGCTACACAACCTCTGTCTCAGCTCTTTTACTTCCTTTCTCACCTTTCTCTATCAAAATATAAGCTACGGTAACTAAAGGCAGAAGGGATCAGGTGGTCTTTCTGACACATGCTTCCTCTCTGCTCACACATTGCTTTACATTTTGACTTAGTGCACATTATTCCACTTGGAAGTTCAAATATATTCCATTCATCCTATTAAAATCTGCCTTGTAACGCTCCATCCCAGCTCTGATCTCACACACTCTGATACTCTTTCCTGACCTTAACTAACCTCGCTCTGTATTCTAAGTTTGCTGAGCACAGAACACAAAACTGTTATTTTTTTTTGGTCCATTCCTCCGACAGTGAAAGTAATAGAATCAAGCCATTTGAGAAAAATGAACAATTTTTGAAGGAGTAACACCTTAAATCCAATTGCAATATTCTCTGTTATGTCAACAGCCTTTAAAAAAACGAATAGCATAAAGGGGTGTCAGAAGTGGGTGGAATAGACGTCCCCACTCAACAAGAGGTACTAGATGTTTCATTTCCCAATCCTCTTTCTTTAAAAATCCCATGTTATTTGAGGTTCAAAACCTCAAATTACACTAATTAAAGTTAGAAAGTGATTGCAGGTCACTGGAGTTGTAAGGTGAGAGGCATTTCTGAAAACACCAGGGGCTGGGACAGGCCGTGAGCGTGCACACAGATAGTTACTATGGTTCAGCCCGATGCACAAGAGCCCAGGAACATTAGATAAGGGAAACTTGGCCTGAACTCTCAGATCAGCTGAACTAGTTCTATCTCCGAGATACGAACGTAAATATCTTTGAAGGCTTCAGGCCAGCACACTCAGTACCTGGCAACATCAGGCCACCTTCTGAAAGACTGTGCCATGAACCATTTCATCCGATCAGCCAGACCCTAATCAGAAGGCAGAAGCCCTGGCTGGAGCCATAAACGCTTACCGCAAAGTGACAACATCTGTAATTCATTTTTGTAAATGCTTTAATTGGTTTGCATTTTTCTAATGTTCCTTCCTCACTCACTCTGCAAAATTAACTAATTCCAGAGCGTGTACAATTGCAGTTTAAATACAGCCCTGTGATTGTCTTAATAGTCCTACCATCACCAAATTTAAGCTTGTGCTGCTCCCAGCTAGACCTACTGGTCACTGGAGCGTTAAGCACTTCTTTCTTGTCTGATATCCTTTCTCAGCTTCTGAAAAGAAATTAATATAGCACCTAGTTGTATTCAAGAGACAAGAAACACAGTTATATTTTCAGATTATATTTTAAGTTATAGTTTATATTTTAATAAGCATATAGTTATATTTTAATTATCATAGTAAGACCATAAATCAGTCCTTCTTTCAATACCCCCCTCTAATACAGAGCTGTTACTTGTAAAAGGGGCAGCCTTTGGGGAATTCAGTTTGGAGACCGTGTCTTCTTAGAAAGAACACCATACAACAAGCAAACATTATTCTCTCCCCCACAAACACATCTGACATGCTACAGATTTTTCTCTGAAAATTATACATTTTAAGAAGACATGGTGATATAAAAACGAGCATTGGAGTTCTGCTCAATTAATTCTTAGATCTTCAACTTTTCTTCCAAAGGAGAGAGAATATCTGCAAAATCCCAGGGAGTCAACGACGTGCAGTCCTCTCAGTTCCCTGAGACTCATCACTAACACTGCTCTGTTGGAATCATTTAACAGCCAAATATCCACAAGCAGAAAAAAGCTGCCCTCAAAGACAAGAAGTGTCAAAAAAAATCAGAAATCCCCCAAAACAAAACCATGATGCTTTACTCATGGATGGGTGAATCTACTAGAATTCCATCTACTTGCCTAAGCTTCAGGTCAGCATCCAATGTAAATTCTTTTTTTTTTTAATAAATATAAAATCAGCTGAGGTAATAAAAATAGCCAGTATTTCTCACAGTAGGAACTGTTCTTCCCGCTGACTCTCCTCTAATTAAGATCAGCTTTTTTTTTGCATTTCTCCTACTAGCTCTTTTGAGAAATATCTGCTCATTTCAATTCGTCTCATGAGATTTTTTTTCAAAGGTAGTTCTCTGACTGCACATGGTGCTACTTGTAGCAGATGGCAAAATCTTAAAGCAAGTTATTAAATCGATTCCCGCCATCCCCCAAACACACAGCAAATCAACATGTGCTGATGTTTTAATGAATACAGACTCCGTTTGGGTTTGCTGCAAATCCCACTCACACAAATGACAGCCTTGCTATTAGGTTTGAACAGGAACATAAGCAGCCTCACACCTCAAATGAACTGAAGCACAGAGACGGGGTCTACTCTCAAATACTTCCCATTTTCTTTGAGAATATATTCTTTCTTTATATGCCCAGCAGTAACATTCTGTTGCAGCCTTGTCACATCGTAAATGCTTGTTAAAAATCAGCACACGCTCTATGTGGTCCTTTCATCGTATTCACAGTTCTGGCTTTTTCCAAGGAAATTACGTGCCCAGCATATTATTCAAAGAAAGCACGAAGAAGAGATAGTTATGTATCATAAATAACAACAAATACCACAGACATCATTACCAATGAAATATTTACTGAAGGTTGCTACATACCATTCTTACATACTTGGATACCAAAATTCAAACTGCCCTCAAATTATTGGTCAGCTGGGCAAGGACCATTAGAAATATTTCCCCCTATTCCCCCAGTGAAAGAGACCAATAGCTAAACATATCCTACAGGATCTACAGCCTTCTGGCAGTACCTAGAGGGTCCAAGCTTGCAGACACCTCTGGGACACCTCATCCAGGGTCACTACTCCTTCTCCTGCTGAAGGAGCATGATACCAAACAGTCTCCCAAGCTACACCTTAAACACAGGAGGTAGATTGGAAGGGCTGTGGAAAAGCAGCAAAAATTTACTATCTCTGATCATAGAATCATAGAATGGTTTGGGTTGGAAGGGACCTTAAAGATCATCTAGTTCCAACCCCCTGCCCTGGGCAGGGACACCTCCCACCAGACCAGGTTGCTCGAAGCCTTTTTTCTCCAAGTGCCAGAAAAAGAAAACATAATTAAGAGTCCCAAACCATACAACATTAACCCTGTCACTTAATCTGCCCACCAGAGTGGGTCCCATTGCCTCCCCATCGCTTTCCCACCAGGCCAGCAGCTGGGCCACTCCGGCACCTTCTGGGGCTACCTGTCACTCCAACCTTGTGCAAGCCCAAATAGAAAGGGGGGGACTGTGTCCAGGTGTTACTTCCTGCAATTGGTTGCAAATCATATCTATTATGAATTAAATTTCTTCAGTAGTTTAAACATTAAACGTAACTTATGTTAAACTTCTTCAGATCCAGCAAGAAGTGATTTTTTTTTTTTTAAAAACTGAATAAGTGGCCATTTGGAACCTGACCTGCAGCTTTTCTCCAAAATTGGTAAAGTTCAAACAGGGGAGGAACTAGGATGAAATAAAAAACTGGTGAGCTAAAACAAGCAAAGTACAGCCAGGGGCTGTAACCTTTGTACCAACATCTCCTTGTGACTGAAACTCTTTACTAGTCATTTCTCGAATGCCTCTGCTGCTTGGTTGACCTCAAAAATCAGATAAGAGCAAAAACTAAACTCCAGCTTTCAAATATCAAAAGTAACGGCCCCCTGTCGAAGTATCCCTCCCTGTAAAAATGTAGGCTTTGGGTATTACTGCAGCGTTTGGAAAAGCTCCAGCTAAACAGCTATAAAACCACATATAACAGGAAATGAGCCCATGTTATCTCGCGCTGCTCTGCCCCGACAGGCTCCAGGCAGCTTATCCTCACTACGCAACCCTGTATTGACTATTATTAGGAAGCACAAAAATCCAGTCCGAACAAAGAACAAAACAGTTGGTAATGGATTTTTTTTTTTCATTTTTTTTTTTTTTTTTCTCCTCTCCCCACCAGTTTTAGGGATACAAGGTTCAGGAAAGGCAAACAGCAGGCATTTCAGTTAGACAGATATATATAGATGCACTCACACACACGTACTTGTTTTGCAGCCTTTTTAATCCCCCGGTGCCAGGGATACCATTGTCCTGTTACGCCTGATGTTTGCGTGCTATTAAAAAAAAACAAGTTCTAGAACAGCAGGACTTAACTCCTGATTTATTCATACGTGAGCTTCATTTTTTCATATTTGCAACCTCACGTAATCAGGAGAGTGACTTTTGGTACAGGGGAGCATCACAGTCACAGCACCTCCGCCGTACCAATTTATCCAAGAGTCTTACGATTTACGACGAAACATGATTTTCATGAAGCAGGAATTACACTCAGCAGTTAGGCCCGCACCAACACCGTGAAAAGTCTACTTCCAGGTAATTTGGCTGACACCGTGCCAAAAAACGAGGAAAAAAAGAGGAAAAAAAATAAAATAAAATAAAATACATCAGTTGCAGAGCTGCTAAACCAGTTTTACTGACTTCCCTGTTCTCATCCCTGGGAAAATACTTCCTCCCAGAAAAGATGTTATGTGGGTGTGCTTGAAAACATCTGAGACTCTCAAGGAACACATTCTTTTCGTGGCGTACATTGAACCATTTCTAAAAAAGTGCTAAAATGACAGTTTCGCAGCCACCTATCCAAATTTAAATGGAAAACAGAACAACGCTTTCTCAAACGGACGAAGGCCAAGTTACCACACCTCTCCTTGAGCTTCAGGGACTGTCACTTAAAAATAGGACAAGACAACAACATTTCCCCTTTATTCTGCTCTAACCCGTTGTCTCCTGCTGGTTTCCTGCTAACGGAGCTCTTCCCGCAGCCCTTCCCAGGGACGTCACACTAGCCACACATCATTTTCCCTAGATCCTGGGCCACCAGAACAAAATCACGGGATGCAATATATTCATTTGCAAGAAATGCCTGACCGTTCTCTTTCATTTTGTGTAAAAGGCCCAATTGGTCATTTACCCCACTTTCATTAGAGAAAGGTGAGGGATTTTTAGTCCAACACATTATTCACAGCGTTCTGTGAGTCTCTGAAAAGCACTTTTTGGTTAAGGGTTATACAGAAACGCTACATGGAACCCTCTTTGTTTTTTTTTTTTTTTAATTAAAAAAAATAATTAAAATGTAGCATTAGGGCCAAAGCTTGCACTGGTTTTGAAGCCATCTTAAGAAACTCTCCCAGCTACAGTGGGTAACTGCACCCTTTTCAAAGAATCACGTTTCATACTGGCAGAAGTCAGTACTTAATCCATTCATTGCACTGCTAAATAATAATAAAAAAAAGTAAAACCAGGAATACTGCTGTTTTTATGGCAGTTTTAACACTGTGGGAAATAAAACCTGAGCAATTTCTAAAATTAAATACTCCGCATGCCCCTTAGAAAAGGTTATTCAAATATATGGAATTGCACAGCACACACATAGCACCTCAGGAGATCTGCCCACCACTGACTAACCGCTGTAAAATTATATCTTAGCATATATGGCTACCAATGAGCCCCGAAGCCAAGCCAAGAACAACTCTACATGCCAGATATATATTCTGACATGACTGGCCCTGCTGCTCCAGTACAAACCGCACTGAGAAAGCGATGCCCCCAGTCTCTCCCTCCCTTCAACCTGGGAGTGAAAAAAGGGAAGGGGGATTTTCAAGGCCAACCTCAGAAACCAGAGGGATGCCAAGGCGCAGAAACCCACGGTTTAATGACTGGCAGTCGTTAAACAGACAGACTACGGGGATCTGCTCTGCACTAGGACTAACAGCCTCCGAGACTCAACTTCCAGAAATAAATACACACACTCTCTCTTTATAAATATATATATTTTCATAGCTGTAGCCATGGGTTTCTAAAACGAGCATTAGTTTCTAAATAACTCTCCTTTTCAATAGAGTATTTTTAAAAAACACTGTACAGAAAACGGCAACAGAATAAAACCACCAAAATGACAGATGTAAATATTATGTGAAAAAATATGACAGACAAGCAAAGGCAGCAAGGAAAATACCACTGATAGATGGAAGCAAGGTAAGAAGTGAGGCTGGTACCTAGCAACAAAGTGATATACACAGATTTGCTGCTAGGATTTCCAGAATTCTGCATCTAACTCTAAAATACAGTAGGAGAGTGTTAAATTATTCAAGTGGAAAACATAAGATAAACAACATTAAATAGAACAGAAGTTTGGAATGCCTAGAATTCAACAGGCACCCAGAAATCATACAATCATACTTACATTATTCTTCTGGCAAATAATTTCCTGGAATGAAAAAGAAGAAAGAAAAAATAATGTTGATAACACTTAACAACTACTAAGATAGATATCTGATCAGCATGACTTGCTAATACGAACATTTACTGGCACATGACAGGAAAATGCTGGTTTGTAGATGTTTTCTACGTCTGACAAATCAATATAAATCAAATACTGTCTCAGAAGAGACAAAATTGCTATGGATCCAGATAAATACATACATCTTATATATATACACAGGAGCATATGTACAGTGTGCATTTGTATATACATATAACCTCACGCACACAAGTACATACCACTCCCTATATAAATTTTTTTAGAGGGATGCTGGCCAAAAGTTGACTATTAATGCACATCTGCTCATATTTGAGAAGTTAAATGCAGTAGGTAACATTTTGCTACCAGCAGAAGAAACTGTGAAGAACCGTAAGAGCCGTATTTCTACAAGGCTTTAAAATACTCCCGAACTGGTGGAAATTCACGTTGCTCTAATAAGTCTGATACAAGGAATGTATCTTCACAGCCACCGATGATAACCCTGCCAGATTTATCAGTAACCCTGCTACCCCTCTGCCGCTGGGACCTCTCGGCAGCTTCACCTCCACCTCAGCGTTAAAAACAAACACTATATCAAACCAAGATGCCTCCTACTTTCCACGTTGCCTAAGTCAGGCTTCCATAAAACCGCTCTTCCCCCTGTTGAGGGGGCATGTTTCACATAGGACTGTTGCTGACTTTCCAAGTATGGGACATAAACAGCTAGTCAACCCCCCCCCGCCATGGACATGGACATCTTTCACTAGACCAGGTTGCTCAAAGCCCCATCCAGCCTCACCTGGATGTTCATACAGAGGAACATTCCACCAGCAAGACTTTACCTACATTGCTTTGCATATCTTACATTCTGATGATCATTTTGAGTTTTTTCACCTACTTCTATACAAGATTAAAACCACACAGACACTCCTGTATTTGCTTCTACTTTATCTGATGGCTGTAGCAAACACAGGAACAAACATTGCCTCAGAAGATGCCCAGGCATGCCCATAACTACTTATTTTTTTTTCAGGTAGTTACTAAATACTACAGAAAAAGCCTCCTCTCTGCTGACTTTCCTGCAAACAGTCAAAAGCACAAACATGGGCCCAGCTCAAAAGCTGAAGGAAACAGAAGAGAGTCTCCCAGTGGGCCCTGTACCGGTGGCAATGGGCACACCCCAGTCTCCCTGCAAAGAACTGGGCTTCCACTGACATCAGTGGGAACCCAGCACGCGACCTGTCTACAAAGTCCAGCTCCTAAATTAGTAAGAAGTTCCCTTAATTGCCTGAGGAAGCCTGGTGCCTCACTCCAAGGGATTTTCAGTAGGAGTTGAGTATTTGGCTCCTTACTCAAAACAATGAAATTCTGCTCTGCTTATACTAACATTGTACTTGCGTAATTGAATTCAGTCCACAGATTGGTCTTTTGTCACCAGCAGCTTTATTTTTAGGGCTTTTATCTGTATACTCTTTGTTTTGCAAGAAGAAAAGAAATAATTGGGTTGCAACCAGTTCAGTTGGCCAAGAAAATCTGGAAGGAAGAGCAGGGGGAACTAACTGAGTTGTCCAAGGTACGTTCCTCCCAACAGAGGAAGAACGTATTCTCCAAGCTGCAAATAACGGGACAGAATCAAACCCAAACATCCTGCAGCAGCCAGAAGCAGTGGAAGCAACCCCTTCGTGAGAGGTGGCAGTGCCCAGATTGCCGCCCGACTCACCGAGCTGCTTCCTAAAACGCTGCTTTTCAGCAAAGAATGGAAGCGCAATAGAACGAACCACCTCCTGAACAGAACCCAACGCGTCTGAGGGAGAGGAAGGAACTAAAAAGTCTGCCATCTGAGTTGCCTGCACTCCCCCATCCCCTCTGAAAACACTAAACCTTTCGTAGAGTGTGCAGGAGGAAGCAAATACCAACCCCTTGGCTGACACAATTCACAAACCCGTAGATTATCTTAAACCACCATCTTGCCTTAAACCAACCTACCATACTGTGAACCGTGGCCCTGAAAACCAGGCACAAGTTTTTTTTTTCCACTAACTCTGCTGTTAACCTCCAGCCCAGCGATCCCGCAAGTACCAGATGTGAACAGCTCTAACCAAGCAAAACATACCAGAGGCCATCTGGGGCCCCATCAGGTTTGGCCAGAAAACAGCTAACTTTATTACACAGGAGCTAAACTTAAGAATTATTTTACCGCTCCCTACACATTACTATTCTCCACCAATTGCTATAACAGTGACAATTTACCCCAAACACCAGTATTTCCCTTGAATGATAAAACCACATATTTCATTTCTCATCTGAAATTTGTCAGACTTTTGTTTCCATAAAGAGCCATTTATCTGTCACCTAAGATAAGTTGCCCAGAGAAGCTGTGACGGCCCCATCGCTAGAAGGGTTCAAGGCCAGGCTGGATGGGGCTTGGAGAAACCTGGTCTGGTGGGAGGTGTCCCTGCCCAGGGCAGGGGGTTGGAACTGGATGGTCTTCCAGGTCCCTTCCAACCCAAACCATTCTATGATTCAATGAACACCTAGGTATCTAACTGACCATCATAAAGTCACCTAAATCTTTCTCTTAGGAAAACCAAACTGAGTTTTTCAGCATTTCACTGTGGCCATGTTTTCAGGACCAACTGTGGCTTCCCCCTCCAACGCACCCCATTTTCCCCATCCAAAGCTACCTTCAGCGACTGCAGAGAGTCTGCGTTCGTGTCGCAGTAGAGGATGATGTTGTTTGCCATGCTGAAGCTCTCCCTGACTCCCAGGTGGTAGAAGAGGGACGGCTGACGGAAGGCGTCACTCATCTCTACGACAGCAATATCTGCAGAAAGAAATGGAAAATTGTCAGTGCCACACATTTCTGACAGCCAAGTACTTCTACACCATGTCTCTTCACACAATTGGGTTTGATAATACGACCTCATTTTAAGCAGGAGATAAGACATCTAGAGGGATTTCCCCATTTTAGCTGTTATATCTGAATTTTGAATATAGTCAGCAGGATGTGGTTTAATTTTTTCTCTTTTCTTTTTTCCTTCCTCCCACCTTTTTTTTTTTTCTTCCTTAAACAAGACCTTCATTTCCTCAGGTTAAAAGGGGTAGAACATCACTAATCAAGAAAAGTCAAAAAGTTAATTTATTGCCTTGGAGAATAAAATCTGTTTGGTTAATTGATGATCTTATGAAAAAAAAAATACATTTGAGGTGTATTTTCACCCTCTGTGCAAATTGCAATAAGAAGTTGTGTAATATATGTACATCACTGTATCTACTATAGAGATTCTGTATTAGAACTTTGGAAGAAAACAGCTGTAAATTGAAAGAAAGGCAAAAGTAAAGTTCCAAAGTAAACTACCATTTGGACCTATTTTGATTCCTATAGAACGACTAGAGAGAAAAGGATGAGGCAGAGCAGAAGAGAAGGAAAGGAGGAGCCAATATGTAAAGCTGTAGAAATCCCCACATAAGAAAGAACTTTATCGTGCGGAAAATTCTGTTCAAAATAAATTTTACCTGCACAAATAAAATTAAGCACATGCACAAATGCTAACAGAAGAAGGAATGTAGTCCACAATTTCTCTTACAACGTGTGTTTCACTTGCCCAGATTCATACCAACGTAAAAGTAAGACAAGAGGCAGTTACAAGCGTCGGCAGAACTAATTAAGGCTTCTATTACAGCAGGCAGCATATTTCCACAGAAAAAAGGATCAAGAGAGCAAAATAAGAAAAATTACTCATCTCCACCTCTCCTGCAAACACCCTTCTGTCTCTTCACCCAATTTGTTTTTTTCTTCCTGCGGATGCTTTTATGGCAGAAAAGACAGATAGCAAGACAAGCTCTGTAAGCAAAAAGCTTAAGTACCCTCAAGTTTCTCTGCTCTAACTGATCCAATAAGAGAGTCTACCTCTAACCACAACATTTCACCTCACCTACTTACATAGATTGTTAAAACCGTAATGAAGATATTCAATAAAAGATAGGCCTTGTGGCCATGCTCTTAATTGGGAAGGCAGTAAGGGCATCTCTCCAACTTGTTGAAAAGTAACATCTTTGAGACATCTGCCCTTCAGCCATATTTTACTGTAACTGGCCTACAGGCTTAGGAATTATTAACAAGCTGAAGAAAGGATAGATAAACACAGAGGGACGAACATTAGCCTTTAAGAGCTTAGGCTTTTCAAGAAACAAGATGAAAAGAGATGAGACTAACATGGTATAAAAAAAAAAAAGGAAAACTTTCCCTTGAAAATCAAATACTAAATTGTATTTTCTAAAAGTTTCAGAATTTGCGTTCTAAGAATCTCCCTCTGTCCAATATTTGCAGTGTGGATTCCATCAAATACATTTTATCGAAGTAAGAAAGGAAGCGCATTGCTAAGACCATATTTATGCTGACTCTTCATTGGTTTTGGGAAACTGAGACATTCCAAAAGCCAAACAAGAATGATGATATTGCTACTATATTTTGTTTGGATGAGATTAGGCCTTGTTTGTTTCTTTTCTTTAGGAAGTTACCGTAATACAAGCTCTATTTTTAACTACTCTTATTCATATAAAAGTCTACCCATGAGCAACTCTAAGTCTGTCGTACATCTCTGTTACACTAAACAGGAAGAAAATTTGCGCAACCTGCCATGACTTAATTCTCAAATCTTGCAAGATAACATGCTCTCGCTAGAGTTGCAAAACTAAAAT
Organism: Arenaria interpres; assembly: GCA_013399435.1. Classification (NCBI taxonomy): domain Eukaryota; kingdom Metazoa; phylum Chordata; class Aves; order Charadriiformes; family Scolopacidae; genus Arenaria; species Arenaria interpres. Next base: position 57,568 of record VXAK01022078.1, read on the forward strand.
TAAAAGAGAAATATTACCTTGAAAAGAAAAATAAAGTCACGGAGCCTGACCAAACTTAGAATACAGAAAACGCTTGAGAAATCTTATGTTAAAATGGCAAGTTCCCAGGACCATGAAGAAGGAAAGAATAACTCTTAAAAAAAATAAAGTTATGTGTGCATATATATTACTGTCAAGATCAGCTGGCCAAATCACAGAATGGTTTGGGTTGGAAGGGACCTCAAAGATCATCCAGTTCCAACCCCCTGCCATGGGCAAGGACACCTCCCACTAGAGCAGGTTGCTCAAAGCCCCATCCAGCCTGGCCTTGAACACTTAAACAGAGGAGGGAAGGACCACAAGAAAAACTCAATATTTGTAAGAAAAATTACACTAAAAAATTGGTGTAAACTCTGTTGGGAAAGTTGTATTTCATATGTAACTACAGAGGAACTCTTTCCTTTACATGTTAAGACTTCTGTGAAATCCAGGTCTTCTGGATAATCTCATTTGATAATGCAGTATCTTCCACAGAATAGCTCCAACTTCTGGGAAGCTTTCCTTCTCACTCTAGCAGTTATGTGTTTTAAGATGAAGTTGTTCATTCATGATGAGATCATATTTCTAAAGTCCAGGTTAACTCTCAGCGCTGGTACCACCGTTTCCAAGGGGAATAGCCCAGTTCTTACCTGCAATTCCAACAATCCACAAAAAAAGTGCACTTTTAGGACCCAGTGTCTATCCAATAAATAAAAAACCCTATACCCTAAAACTAGCTGTTCTGAAAGACCCATTTCTCACTATCTTCTTTCACAACATGAGGAGATAAACTCCTCTGACCAAAGGAGCGTATGAAGCACTGGTCAAAACTTCAGATGTCAAATACAGAAGTTCATAAAATGAAAGTTCATTAAAAAAGTGTAGTGGCAATAATTCCTATAAGGCACCTGAAATGTACAGTCAAGTGCACTACAAAGCAGCTAAATACTATATTCAGTTATAGAAAATATGATCAGAAGTTTAGCAAAGCTGAGCATGACTTGATGGTTTTCAATCCAAACCCAAGTCAAGCAAACATACATCAAAATGCTCACTAGTTCAGAAGAGCCAGGATTTAGCTAAACCGAAAAGAATTGTTTGCTCACCAATACGCACACTGCCAGAATCCCATTTATCAGGCTCTCACTCTCATTTCCCGCAGACGAAATTAATCTAATAGCCTGCTGCAATCAAAGACACATTTCCCATTCACTGGAAAATACAATTTCTCAAGTGGCAAAATGGTATTTCAATAAAGGGGGAAGAATTATCTCTACGGTTGCGCCGGAATAAACCCTACTCATCCAAGTACTTGCAGTTTCAGTTTCAAGGAAAGTAAAACACTGACCAAGCACAGGAATCAGAGAAGAGCCCTCCCAACACCTAAGCCCTCAGGATGAAGCACTCTGAAGACCAGGGACCAGCAGTTCACTCCAAATGCTCTGCCACGTCTTCTACGTTGCAGCAAAGAAAGTCTGTTCAGGCTCCATCAGATGGAGGTGGAAGAATTGCAATTCTTGCAACCCCACAGGTTGCAGGAAAAAGTAAATTTTATCCCTCACTGTGGTCTGGAGCACAAGATGAAATTTTGCTTTCTCTACCTCACGAAAGACAACCTGGTTACAGACAACTGATAATATTTTAAGAAAACAGGGATGGTATGGTCATTGCCTTTGCTAGCCATCTTTGACATTATGGCTAAGAAGTCTTATAATAAAACATACAGTAAATTATTGTGTCTTGCTAGTTTATGAACAATAAAGCAAGTCCAGCCATAACTTTCTTTCCCATCTCCTTACACAACTGACATGCCTACACAGACGTGACCAAAACGTATCATAAGCAGGAAACTAAAGCTTAGTTCTGTCCTGGGCAGCAGAAGCAGCGTAAATACAGCACCAGGCAGTTCAGTCACCTCTTGGTGCCCATTTCCTAAACCACCCCGAGCTCCACCTGCCTGCTGACAGCAACCAAGCCGCCTGTGATGAAGCTGCCAACCTACACCTGAGGTGGGTAACCACACACCGAGCTGCAGACATAGCGACAACCACCAAGCAGTCACACTCTGTTATTAAGCTAACTCGTATCGATACCAACGACAGCTTGAAACACACCGCCACACATTCAAGAGGACAAATTACCATGACACTGGCAATCGGCTTCTTATTACCCTGGGAAACCAGATTCACGCAATGCAATTGGAGATGGTTGACTTGACCCTTCTTTGCCTGAGAAGCAGTGGATCCTCAAGGACACATCTCTGAGAAGCCTGGCATACATCACAATTGTGTTACAACAATTCTCACCTGCAGTCAAACCCACTTCACTCTTCTTAAACTATGTCTGCAAAGACCAAGAACTTCACATGTAAAATCTCCACTAATAAACCTTTCTTAAGAAATGGTAAAAACTTAACATTATATACGATAACATGGTCAAGAAGGGTAGGTGTCCACCGGTGGATACAAAGCCCTTTGGCTTTTGGCCATTGTCAATGCCTTTAGTCACCCAAGAAAGCGATAAATGAAATGCAGTGGTCAAAGTTCATCTCCTACTCATTGTTTGAAATATAACAGGGCAAAGAAGAATGTTTGAACAAATGCTCTGAGATATTGCACACGCACACCCTACTTTTTGATACTACCTGCTTACTACAGCGCTGCCAGGAAAAACAGTGAATACAAACAAAGCAGCTATAAAACTAATGAACGTTTATGTTTGCTATTATCTTCTGATTAATTGGTATTATACACACGGCCATTGCCTTACATCCATTGTCCCACAATTAATCAGTGCAAAAGGAAAGCTGATAACGGTGACTTCTGAGACAGACCAGTATTTAGGGTTCTTTTCCACTTGGGTGTTAAAAGACACAGTAAGATACTCACTCTTTTGACAGAGGATATAGGAAAAAAAGGGCTTGCGACAAGATTTATTTCGGTGCCAGTCTGAACACTAAGCCTTTTCCATACTGCAGTAGCAGCTCTCCATCCGGCATCACAACAATGGTTTCGACAAGCCATGATGACATTTGCTATTGGGTAACCTTTCAGAAACAAGCAAACAACATCCTTATCTACTTCAACTTCTACACCGTTTTCTCCACCTGGCACGGACATCTTCCTCTTCACCTGTAGGCTGCCCGCACGAGGTAGGGAAACCTGCTTTGGAAACCCTGGCACCATGTCAGTACAGTTTGGTTTGGTATTTCTGGTTCAAGCGTGCAAAACCACAGCGTCACCGACTTGTCACCACCACTGGAATCAGATGTCTCCCGTCAGGAGCGTCTCATACGGCTCCCAGACCGGAAACAATTGATGGGAGACGCTGGGGTGAGAACATCTAAACATGGGGGAAGGGCTGACCTCCCAGGAAACCCGTCCAGCCGAGCCAGTCTGTTAGGAAAGGCTGGCCAGGAAAAGAACTTTGGATATGGGGAAGGAAAAGCAGATAATGACCCTACAGGTGAGTTAAACACGCCATATGCTAGAGGAAAAGCATCGTATTTGTAGAAGCACCAGTTGATGTGCAAAGTATGCTCAAGGGCACCAAGACAGAGACATGCGATGGACACGTGCCAGCTCTTATCTAGCGTAAATCATTGTGGTTCAGGATCCTTATAGTGATCCTGGCTCAAGCAGTCTCATTTTTTCTGAAATAGCAGCAGAGATCCTGCAACCCCAAAGCACAAACCAGAGCCAGTCCTGCAGTCTACTCTAAAGGGGAATTTTTGAGCACACATTCCCAGCAGATGCCACACAAGCCCAGCAGATGGGTGGGTGTCCCTTCCTGGATGCTGCCTAGCACTAAGCAGAGATAGAAATAATTAGAACACCTAATACTTACCCAAAAGGCACCAAGTTACCTTTAAATACAACAGTACCACATCCCCCACGTGTTTGTGTCAGATCTAGTGTGGTCAATACCCACTGAGACAAGTGAGTAGGTCTATCTGTTGGCTTGGAGGGGTGGGGTGAGTGAGAAGGATCATTTGCCTCCTGGATCGATCAGATGATCTCACTTTCCACCCACACAATCACTAGATCCCACACAAAGAAGGCACCAGACACCACAATATCTGCAGGGATGCAACAGAATACCTCCGTGGTTCTCCTTAAGATTGAGGGTCATGTATTGTTCCAGTGGGTAAGAAAATTTTATCCTCCATACAGAAATGGATGCAGCATCCACTTGTTAGGAACCCCAGATATAACATCATCCCAGGAGGAAGAGTTCTTTAAGGCACAAGACAGAAAATAAATAAACCAAAACACATACGTATGCCCCAATCCACCTCATTACAGATACAAATTAAGCATCTATACCCATACTGACAGAATCTGTACATGAATCAATTTAGATGTCTGGGAATCTGCTCAATAATAAAAATAAATTAGGTAATCACTTTAAAAGCAACCCTTCCTCTTTTAAAATATTGATAGTTGCTGATCTCTTGATAGATAAGGTAAGAAAGAACTACTTAAGCTAACGGATGACAGTGTGGCTGAAGAGCAAATAGAAGCTGCCCCTTTATAAATTTAAACCAGAAATCACAAGAAAGTTCATAACCCACAAATCACAATGTTCTGGAGCACCTCCTCAGATGTTTAACTGATGGGTAGCGTTTGCTCTGCTGTCACACAGAAGCACTGCAAAACTCGAGCTCTCTCCCACCATACAGCAAGGTGCTTCTCAGAAAAACCTGTGCCAATTGACTCCTTGCCCACTTTTGTAGCTCATTGGTTCAGATCATTCTCATAAAACCAAGTGCAGGACTTCACCAAGCAGAACCATCCAGACAAGGAGGAGAGAAAAAACCAACTGATTGGGTTTTTCCTTCTTTTTATTTTTCCAACAACAGTATTCTAGACTGAGAGCCTCTGAGTGAAACCCCAGCCTCGTTGAGCGCGCTTCAAGGATGTGAAGGGAAAAGAACTTGTTGCTTCTGTAACTCAAGGCTGATGGGAGCAAAGCAGAGGGTACTTATCGAAATAAAACAGCAGAAGCTGGCAACTAACTGGTAACACAAAGAAAGTTCATACAGATGTTAGAAAAGGAATGAGATGGGGGAAAAAAACACAGATGACAAACATAAGAGGGGAGTGTGTAGGAAGCTACATAGCAAACTACATGACAAAATCAAAATGAGTGTATCAACGATCTGAAGACAGCTGGAACAATATAGAAAGGCTTTCTGCTGAAGATAAAAAAAAAAAGAAAATGAAGAAGAAAGCTTGATATTCAAAAAATCCAGTCTCTCTTGGCCCAAGACAAAGGACTGTAATGTTATCACATGATTCCAACCCCCAACAATTGAAAAAAACAAACCCACTCTCAGCTTGATGCATGTGGGAGGAACTCGGGATTAGGCAAGAATAAAAGATGACAAGCAAACAAAGAGCCATTTATTTAAAAATAACCTCAATACGTTCAGGCTCACTGCATCTGTATCAATCCCAGTGAGACAGGCTCCCTAGTGCCAAGAACACCAAATAATAAATATTATCTCAAGTCCAAACTTTGCATCAGAAAAAATACTCAGAGCTCAAAGAGGTAACTAATAAGGCTCAGCTGAAGGCTTGAGCACATTGCAAGGACAGTAAGCGTTAGGACCTGTTCCAAACGTTAATGTGTTTTTAAACAATCTACAAACACAACGGCAGAAAAAGTTACGGAAAACAAGGCAAGCTGCAGCAACTCGGCACTTCTGCGTTTAGAAGTTTTGTCCAGAGGATCCACAACACTGCAAATTTTTTTTTCAATGCAGACCAATCACGGAATGGTTTGGGTTAGAAGGGACCTTAAAGGTCATCTAGTCCAACTCACTGCAATGAGCAGGGACATCCTCAATCAGGTCAGGCTGCTCAGAGCCCCGTCCAACCTGACCTTGAATGTTCCCATGGATGGAGTATCTACCACCTCATCGGGCAGCCTGTTCCAGGGTTTCACCAGCCTCATTGTAAAAAATTTCTTCCTTATATCTAGTTTAAATCTTCCCTCTTCTAGTTTAAAACTATTACCATTTGTCCTATTACAACAGGCCATGCTAAAAAGTTTTTCCCAATCTTTCTCATAAGCCCCCTTTAAGAGGGGCCTTATAAGACCAAGCACTCCTTTGGCTTGGACAAGATCTTAAGACGACAAGAACACCCAAAGAAATAAATAAGAGATGTCATAGTATCTGTGCAATTATTTTGGTTTATGTTTTCAAGTTATGTGCCTTTAACACATAAGAGGAAGGAGGATTATTCATTCTCTGGAGAAGAAACTGAGACTACCCAAGTAGAAAGTACTTGTGGGACCACAGGTGTGCCAACAGAAGAGCTCAGAGAAGAAAAGAAAGTCCTACAAAATCAAAACAGCCAGGCCTCAGAGATGATGGAAAGGTTTCCTAAAGTCTAAAGGAGCTGTAGAGAGTTTGCTACAGCTCCAAAGGTACAGAGTTCATTAAAACCAAGGCAGAAAACAACAGCCCACCTGAAGGACAGGAGGAAAGTTGATCAAATGTTCTTTTTATTTCTATTTATTTCTGCCTTGGTGATCTAAAGTTTTCTCCACCTAAGAAGAGAAGCATTCTAACTTTTGGCATAATATCTGACTATTTTCATTTATAATGTGGTTATATATTTGGCTTCTCTGAGCAGCTCGCTGAGATAAGAGTGTCCGGGCAGATCCACCTCCAAGTTTCAAAAAGCAACCCTGGGTGTCCTTGCAGCAATCAGAGGGATCAGGTCAAAGCTCTGTGTAGCTCAGTATCTCCTCCCTGCCAGAAGCCAGCAGTCAATGCTGTAGATTGTAAGAACGGGGCAAGTAAAGACTGACCTTTCTCACTCAGCAAACCAGAGATATTTTCAGAGAATTCTTGAGCTAACTAGAAAGCTGAATAGCAACAACTAATTTAGCGATTAATGTTGTGTGAATAATTTCGTCTGCTTTTCTTCACATTCATTACTTTGCATTCACTATCACTGAACTTCAGCTGTCCTTTCCCTGCCCATTTGCCTGGTACCATAAGACGTTCTGCAATTTTTTACAGGCAATTTGTTATAGTTTTGACTAGCCTGCACATCAAAAAATATTGCCATCACGCTGTTCACCAGTGGGAAGTTTCCAGATCAGCCATGAATCCTCTGAAAAGCCTATTCAATTCAAAAAGAAATTACAGATCAATGCTTTCACAAGCACATTTTTCTACTGGCAACTTCACTTCATTGCAAAACTGATTTTCTGTTCCATTCCTTTAAGAACCAATTCATCTGAAGCCAGTAAAGATGTTATCTCCAGTCATTTTGTCTCTTAAAGAATCTTCGGTGTGGTATCCCATCAAAAGGTTTCTGTCATCCCAATATACTGTCTGAAATGGATCACCCTTAAGTACAGGCTCACAAAAAAAAGTGTGTTTTCCCTCTACAAAAAAGCCATGTCAACTCTTCCCTACCACCAGATTTTATCCATGTGCCTATGCAACGTATTCTTGATTTTTATTTTCAGCCCATTTGTCCACCTCCTTTTCCTATGTGGTCAACATCAACTAAAGCTGGAAGTCACACACCATAATTAAACAGTTCCACTTGTTTCAGTTGGAGCTCCTTGAGGACTTTTGAGTCATCATCACATAGTTCCTATGAGTTGTTGCTATCCATTTTACAACCCCTTCTCCTGGCAATTTAAATCTGAGGCAGGTCCTCAGCCTTATCCCTTCCAAGAAATTCTTTCTTAAGATTAGAGCAGGAAAGCTGCATCTTTCTAAAGTCCTCCTTTTCCATCTTGACTGCACAGGATCCCTAACCTCGCTCCCTGTTGGTGAACCATTCAAGAATGCTTTATTTTGTAGTCTCTCTTCAGCAAGTATTGCTCAAACTCTTTTGGAAACTGTCTTACTACGGCTTACACTTATTTTGCCATAGTTCATGGATTTTTTTTAACTTGTGTCCTCATCTGGACGAAAGTTCGCCTTTCAAAAGGCATCATTCTATTCCTTGATCCTTTTGGCAGTGTCACCTTCTGTGGGTTACTTTAAAATTTCTTTTAATACATAGCATGCATTTTCTGGAAGCACTTTTCCTTAAGACGTCTTCATGCCATCTGAAAGCTTTTCCTCCTTTTAGTTACTCTTTTCAATTTCTTGTTAAGAAACTTACTCATTTTTATCCAAGTTCTAGTAGAAACATGATCTGCACCAAGCCAAACCAAAAAAGCTAAGACAGACCAAGGCAGAGTGTGTAGACCCTTCTGAAGATGGCCAGAAAGGTGCTCATTAAGCTGTTGAAAAAAAATAATCCAGAAGCATTTCTAATCCAAAGATGTAGAATTGTTTCTTACGACATTATTTTCAAGCCATAGGAGTCAACATTTCCCAATCCAGTGATACCAAAAATGGTTTAAACACAGAAGATTCATGAGCAGCGAGCACAGACTGAAAAATAAATACATAGTATTTCAGGAATATGATGAACAGCAGCTGGAATGCCTGGACAAAATGGGGACCTTCCCAGCCTTCTGAAAATTTGGAAGCAGAAGTATCGTAAGAGATGTAAAAAACCACATTTGTTAAACGTCTTTACTTAGTCAAGAAAATATTTCTTGACTAAGAAGAAAATATCTCTCGTAAATAATACAGTATTTGAGAATTTTAGGCCCCGAGCCTCATCATAACCGAAGGTACAAAACATATCTACCATCCCCGGTTCTCACCACCCTCTCCACAAACCTCTACATTGCAGCATTTTCACTGCTGTGCCCTGTGTTTTCCCAGGAAAAGGAAGACACTGAGAAAACTGCATTTCCAGGAGCTTAGGATTCTCACGTGCCATATTTTCCAACAGAAAGCACCCGTCGCCTCTTAAAAAAGGCACAAATCTTTATTCATTAGGCTTGATCCAGAAAGGAGTACATTCTTAGTAGCTCTGCTGCCAAGTAATCATAACAATTCATATTCTGTTAAAAAACTAATATGAGAAGTCTCATCTAGAGTATCTGATCATAACTATTAAGGTGGGAATATGCTGTGTTGCTTCAACTTAAGGCTGGGTCCAAGACTCAAGAATTTAAACTTCTCTGTCCTACTTTTGGCAGTCTGCTCTTGAACGTTTAAAGATAAACTCCGAGTTCTGTAAAAACCACACCATTTTTTTCTTCCAGGATGAGAGAATTGATCCATGATTCACTGCCAAACCGCAGCGCAATATCACAAGGAACTGTGCATCACGAGGTAACTGCATTCCCGAGCCGTAGATCAATATGGCTAGAATTTGGGAATGGCACCCATTTGGGAAGCACCCTGAAGGACAGGAGGGGAATTTGTTCTGAAGGGAGACTGACAATGAGTATTTATTATCCCCTACGCTTAGGGGTGCTGAAATAAAATGTAAAACTGTCTAGACAGCAGACAGAAAAGAAGAAGAAGAAAAAAATATTTTACACGTACAGGCAGTCACAGAACCAAGGAGCCAGCACCGCAGGCTACTGCAAAAAACCACATCTTCTGTACTGTGTAAAGTGGAGTTTCATATGAAAAACACAAGACATCATAATCCTCCTCTACCTGGCACTCATGGGGCATGAAGTGAAATACGGGGCATAATCTGGGGCATAAATGAAAGAAGAAAGTAAAACTGGCAAAGTACCCAGAAGAAAGAAACAAAACATGAGATTGAGAAGAGATCTAAAGACAGATGATTAAGTGGGAATTACAGAACACACTAGAGTTGTTTCACCTATGAGGAAAAGAAAATTATTGCTGGACATGCCATAAGATAAATCCTCACTGTATAAAATGCTGCTGCCAAGCAGAATCATAGAATGGTTTGGGTTGGAAGGAACCTTAAAGATCATCCAGTTCCAACCCCCTGCCCTGGGCAGGGACACCTCCCACCAGACCAGGTTGCTCCAAGCCCCATCCGGCCTGGCCTTGATCATCTCTCAGGGATGAGCCCTCCACAACTTCTCTGGGCAACCTGTGCCACTATCTCAGCAATTATATTTCTCTGTATTTGTGAACAAGAAAAGAACAATAGGACTAAATAAAAATTTACTTTAAATTAAAACACAGAATAAGATTGTAGGGTTTTTTACCTCAGGCTACATATGCATCCAAAGTAAAGGAGATTTGGAACAGATTTGGGGAAAAATCAGTCCATCTTTAAAGGCAACTGTGTCAGCGCAGGGTTTAGGGGAGGTTGAAGACTCCTTGCTACTGGAAAAATCGATTAACAGACTGGATTCCCCTTGGTGGGGTGAGCACATCAATACCTGATCCATCCCTGGAATTCAAGGCGGATTAGTGACTCCATGGACTCCCTGCCAACCCTATATTCTTCTACAATTTGCTTTTATGCTAATATCTACTGTAGAGGTATTCCAAACAGCCTGTATACACAGGTTTAGAATCATAAAATCGTCTAG
>VXAK01022079.1:0-14937 GCA_013399435.1 Arenaria interpres
CAGAAAATTGCATTTTATTTTGGTACATAAATACTGGTAGTGGGGGACTGTGGCATTTAGAAGAGAGAATCACTCCACCAGAAAACTCACTTCAGCAAAATCACACAGTCCAGTTGAGCCCCTTTTATGATCTGAGAAATGACTGGTTTTATAGCACACTAAATAAAACCTGCTAGTCGAGTTGGAGGTTTATTAGTAAAGATGATTTTACCATAGCTGGGGAGGGAGGGGAGGAAGAAGAGATGAGGGATGAACATCAAAGCAGAGATACCTGTCATTCAGAAAACATCAGAGTGATAACCCAGAAATGTGGTGTCACTCATCATCACCTCACCTAGGATTGCCACAGAAACATTTTGTTGCTGTTGCTCCAAAACATTGCTGCTAAGCCTGATTGAATTTTCGCCAGTGGGAAAGCCTTTGCTATGGGCGTGGTGGGAGCCTGCAAAAGCAGCAGGGTGGAAGAGGCGTCTGCATGGAACCGAATACAGGGGACAGTAGAATTGGTCCTTACAGGAGAGCACTCACGTTTAGCCCAGGCAGCTTGTGATGTTGCTACTGCCCAAAATTGCCGCTGTTCATGGTCTTGAAAGAGGATCTGCAGGTGGGCACGAGCACCCTCATAGCACATGTCCATGCCTCAGGTGTCCCAGTGCAGTGCTGTATATCTTTCTTCAAACCTGTCTTCCTTAGTGGTGTAAACTAAAATCACCCGATGGAGGACTGAAGTCCTCAACAACTGTGTCATGGGATCACCACCTCTAGTCTAGAAACAGAGACATCTGCCATGCTTTGGCATCTTCAACATGTGCAGTAATTTTCCCTAGTTTTCTCCTCATGGGCTTGCCGGCAGGTCTAGAAAAAAGGGGGAAAGGATCACTTCTTATATGCCAACACTGGTGAAAAATAGGCACAGGTTATACTCAGACTGGGAGGACAAATATTCTGAAACTTCACCTCTCCCATAGCCTTTTGTAAATGGGGCAGGTTTCACTGCATACATTCTTAGATAGGCAGAAGGACTGCATGCAGTGCAAGGGAAGATAAGCGTACTCCTATTCCCTCCCATCAGAAAATAATTATTTTTTTTACTGGTAAAATCAAAGCAGAATCCCACTTGGAAGTCTGATCTGAGACCAGCTGTCTGAGACAGTCCAGAACACATCCCATCTTGGGATACTACCCCACACACCATTTGCTTGTTTTGCACTCAGTGCAGTGACTTTTCAGTATGTAACCAGTCGAGCCAGAAATTTGTCATGTATGATCTCTTAAGGCAGATTTTCCAAAGGGAGCAAACCTCCCACGTTTTGCTGCAGGTCACTGAAGTTCATCTTTTCAGGGTGAATTTGCTGAAGGCACAGGCAATGCTCTCTCCGAATTCATGGAACAGGACTCCAATCATAATACAGAGGGATAGGAAGACAATATATTTGATCCCTCCTGCTAATTTTCATGAGTTTTAACCCAGATAGATGTTCTGGCAGATTTCTGGACTTTTTGCTAATGCTGTTGCACACGCAATACTTCATGCTAGACCTTAGCTGTAATCGGGATGCTTTGAAAGAATTAATCTGGTGGTCAGTAACTGCTAAATGAAGCGCATGCTAAAAGAATGATGAGCTAACTGACTGGAGCTCACAGCTTTTATGAGCTTCTCTAAATGTCTGTTTTCAGGTGAATTCAGCATCTCCTTGACATTTAAGGACTCAATTTATAATCAAATTATTTAACTCTAGTGGAAAGAATCACTGGCCTCAATGGAAAAGCCATTTATATTTCCCCTACCCCTTGGAAAAAAAAAAAAAAAAAAAAAAGTATTCAGGGTAAAACTGCAATTCCTGTACTAAATGAAGGATAAAAGAAATCTTTCAATGCAAATTAAGCACTGCAGGCTTTTAAAAATTATAGCAGAAGCATGGCACACAGCTGCTCGCATCCTTATTTCCAATTTAGTGATCTGAGACATGTCAAAGCATTAACATCCTAGACAACAACACAAATCTTTCAAAGATGGATAGCCCTTACTGCTCACATTTCTGCAGGTCCCAGTACACCTTGTGATCCTTCTGCTGTTTGATTTTGGCCAAGTCACTACACAGAAATACATTTCCCTTGACAACTTGAAATTACGGAGCAAAGTGGAAGAGCAGCGTGAGGTAGAAACCTGGATGTGCATGATCGTAGTTACACACTGGGAAGAGTAGGTCAAACTCCATGGGATTATGCTACTTCTTAAGGGATGGAAGTATGTTTTATATGTGAATAATAAGATCTTAATACAACTGCTGCTGTTAAGTTCATTAGCAAGGCTTTTGCATAAACAAAAGCATGCAACTGACTAAAGGCATCTTGCTCTGCAAGCCCTGGCTTCACGGATGTAATGTCTGAAATGGTTGCTTAGAAATTTTTGCGCTGGCTTGAGGCCAAACAAGGACCAAACTAGGGTTATCTCACCAGATGAATGGGCAAAATTGTGTGAGTCCCATTGTAGTCTACCTTATCTGGTACCCAATTGTTCTCTCCCAGCTGCCTAAACTAAGGCTGCAAACTGTGTTATGCTTAAACACAATATTTAAGCTGCATTGTTATGTCGGTGATGATGGGCTCTTTGTTGGAGATGACAGAAAAATCCCATTGTTTAAAGTTTTCCCAGACTCAGTGTTTAATACAAAGCCCTGAAAAGAGCAGGGTTGTTTAAACATTTGATAAAGAATATATGTGCAGATACCCCACTAGTAAGGAGCAGATCAGCCCCCAGCACCAAATCCTACCTTTATAAATTCACCATGTTGTTGCAATTTGCCCAAATAAAATCCTCAGTCTCTGTATGTGGAAAATGGAAGTGTCTGAAACCCAGCAGAAGCTTGAAATAGTGTGCAAATCATCCAGTTTAAAGCTGGTAGCAAAATTAATTTGGAAAAACTTTGGAATTTCTGAAGTATTTAGCAAATCATGACGCTTTAACAAGAATGCATGAAAAACTACAATTTACAACCATATGAGCATCTTTGGACTCTTCAGCAATCTCTGTGCATTGCTTTATTATTTGCTTAAGGGTAAGTGCTTTAGATAGATATTCTCAAAACAATTATAATGCAAAACCCTGAACTTCAGTTTCTCCGTATTGACACAATTACACAAATATCTCAGGGAAGACAGAGCTACATAGCAATGGGAGTGCAAGTCAGGAAGGACCTACAGCAGCTTCAGTGAAGATATTCCCTATTTACTTGAGACTGACACCACAGTCTGTGATGTTTGTGTTCAGTGAATGGACACAAACAGGTGATGCTTTACTTTTAGCTAACCCACAAGCTCTCAAGAGCTAACCCTCTTGCTCTCAAGCTGCTCTCCCCCTGCAGCATCATATTAATTCCTGCCACTTTTTCTACATTTAACAAATGATTCTCACTCCTATAAGTGTGGTGGTGTTTGAGCCTTGTACTATTGAAGACTCAGGGAACTTTGGAAGAAGTAAACTCTGGGAGCGATAAATTCAATAAACTGCTCTGGAAAATACCCCTTCTTTGGGATAATGATGAATTTTATGTTAGTGCCTGCTGACTTGTTTTCCATTAGTATTTTAATTGGAATTAAAGCCTCTGCATCAGATTTGAACAAAATTCAGTAGGGTTTCTCAGAACACACTGTTGTTCTTTACACTCCCGGTAAGTGTCATATGCTGGTTTGTTATCCTTTCTCACCGGTCAGAGTCACCAAGGACCTAAAGGAGTTCCTGAAACCATTTCAGACACTTGTTATTAATTATGAACTGATGTGACTTGATCACAGACCCCTCCTGTAAAATGGCCACATCTCATGTCTCACCACTGCTCCACCTGCAAGCCATCAGGCCAGAGTTACATTTCCCTGAACCTGGTATCTCCTCTGACATTTCTTATTTACAGAGTATTGCTACCCCAGGAAGACTCAGTGCACTCACCAAATACGTGAAATATCTCCAACCTGTAGTTCTGATTAGAGCCTTCGAGAGAGCGGTTTGCAGCTGTCCCATTGGGACACAAGAGGAAATGCTCAATTTTGAGCAAAAATATGAGCTGAGCCGGGATAATTTATTCATGTGTCAGAGCTAGAAATCTCTGTTTTTTCTTCCTCTTGAAAGGTTTTCTTCTTCAGTAACATGTTTTCATGCATGTGTAGAAAGCAGAAACTGAAGAGAAAGCTTCTTCAAGAGGAACAAATCACCTGGATCTTCTCTGGTTTTAGAAGCTCCTTGTGAAGAACCAAAACAGAGTCTGATTTTTCAGAAGATAGGTGCCCATTGCATTTTCCACTTAAACTCAGTGTCACCAGATTTATTCATTCTGTCTCAAAAATCTCAGGCTGACCTTTTGCTAGGGACCAAAGGTCTGCCTTCAGCAGTTTGGAGAACTTTCAAGTATAAGCTTAAGATAAAGCAGGTGTGAATTCAGGCCTGTCTTTTCTCTAAGCTGGCTTCAAGGAAGGTCCACTTTGCATGCAATATTGCTGCCATAGCAGAGTGCTGTGCCTGAGCTAATATCCTTCTCTGCATGGCTTGGAGACAATACCTGGTGACCCAGCATCTAGCCAACCCAGGTGGCAAGCAGAGCAAATGCCCACATACATCCAAGCAGTCACAGACTCATCTCATGGATTTCCAATGAGATCCTTTGCCAAACAATTAAATAACAATTGCCAAAATTGTTATTAAAAAGGGCTTACAGGTTCCAAGACCACACAGAGGTATTATACAGTGTTTTGATGGGATTTGTTCTCACTGGAGAGGCAGGGGTGGCCTTGAGATAAAAGCAAGCACTTCCCAAGACTCTGATTCTAAGTGACATTATTCGTTTAGGAAAGCCTTTCCTCTTTTTCTTTTCTTTCTTTTTTTTTAATTTTATTTCCAGCCTATGAAGAAGATAACAAAGGATGGTATGTCCCCAGAGCACACTGCTGTGTCACTGTGGATGCCAATCCCCACAGATGCTCCCAATGTTATTAATTTTTAAAACAAACTTGCTGATTGAGGTTCTGACTGCCTTTAAATTGTCTCTACAAGGAGACTGTGTACTAATTAACCCACAGAAACAATCAATGATGTACCTTTATCAAGTTTCAGGGTGATTAGAATATGAAAATGAAGAGCACAATGGTGCAGATGTTTTAAAATCACAGCAGACAGCAATTAGTGACATGGGAACCAGCTGCTTATCTCTCCAGATAAAGCCTCTTAATAGGGAATTACAGTTGAGGAGCCATTACACAGATGGATCTGCAAATGATTTAAAGAGGGGGCGTTGTAGTATTAACTTTGATTTGCAAGCCAGATTCTTGACAATCTGTATGTGTGTTACCTCTGCAAAAAGGTGCATTTGGAGAAGGGTTATTGTCTCCTGCTAGCAATCAGATTTTTTTCAGGTGATGGATTTCTCTAATTGTGAATTTTAGCCGTATTGTTATTTTTAGTTATATTAATTTTTATTTGGATTTTTTTTTTCTTCTCTAGGCTCTTGATTTGGTTGCTGGTATTGCCTCCCGCTTTTTGCTTTGAGACTGGAAATAGAGTGTGGATTTATAGAGAAGCTCAGTTGAGGGAACAGGGAGGCAGTGTGAGACATCCAATAGTTAAATGAAAAGCGTCCCCAAGGGATGGATTCTGCTGCTGTGTAATGCTTGCAGAGTACGGTGCCGCTCATCATGGGACTGATACAGTCTCACCCTCTCAGTTGCAAGGGCTGCATGCCAGAATAAAACCGTAAAGAGAAGTAATCACATCTGCATGTGCAGGGTTGCATGGGTCTGGCAAGGCAGGTGTAAACACACAGTACTACTTCCTCTGCTCTCTGACCAGAGCTCTTCAGTCACCAGAATATGGGATGTATCCTATTCATAGGTCTACCCACCACTGCCAAAGCTGAGGACTTAAACTCATGAGTTTGGCATTGAAAATGTACAATACTAAAAAGAGGATTCAAACATTATTTTTTTAATCTAAGGATTAGCATGTGCTGGATCGTGTTGCTCAAGCTTCTTTGCAGTCATGAAACCTATTAGCTTGTTTGTGTGTATCTTATTTTCTTTAAGGGAAAGGTGGCATTACTAGCCACTAACCACATTCAGTAAACTGAATATCAAGAGAAATATTAACAAAGTCTGGTGAGACGTGATAAAATTGCATGGGCTAAGGAATGCCTCTGCTTTCACCAAAGAAGAAAGACCTGACTGCCAGTGAGGAATTGCTAGCTGCTGAAGAAAATCCCATTTAATGAAAGGGCAAACTACAAATAGAGGCAGGAACTGAAGTTTGAATTATTTTTAGGGTCTCATAAACCAAAAAGTAAATAAGGATAAATCTTTCTGTTTTCATTAAAAAGCCCACTGTTCTTGATGCTGGTCGCATCCATGCTGCCATAGGAACTCTATTCCAACCAACAGCCCCTTCCTAATACCTATGGAGCTGCAGTATATTCTTAGAATCGTAGAGTGTTTTGGGTTGGAAGAGACCTTAATCACCTTCCAGTTCCAACCCCCTGCCATGGGTAGGGACACCTCCCACCAGACCAGGTTGCTCCAAGCCCCCTCCAACCTGGCCTTGAACCCCTCCAGGGATGGGGCAGCCACAGCTTCTCTGGGCAACCTGGGCCAATGTCTCCACCACTCACACAGTAAAGATTTTCTTCCTGAAATCTCCTCTAAATCTCTCCTCTTTCAGTTCAAAACCATTCCCCCTTATCCTGTCACTCTACTCTCTTGTAAAGAAAGAGTCCCTCCCACTTTTCCTGTAGGCTCCCTTTAAGTACTGGAAAGTTGTTATAAGGTATCCCTGAAGCCTTCTCTCCTCCAGGCTGAACAACCCCAGTTCTTTCAGCCTGTCTTCATAGGATAGTTGCTCTAGCCTCCTGATCTTCGTGGCCATCTTCTGGACTCACTGCAAGAGGTCCATGTCCCATGTTCTTATGTTGCACACTTACTGATGAATAAAGTCATGAATTTCTGTGAAAGGCATCAAGATTCAGGTTTCTGAAGAGCTCTGTTTGCCCTCACCCTACTGACAGCTCTGGCATCCTCTGCTAGCTCAGAAGAGGGTTAGGTTAACTGAGCTGGGGCTTGTTGTCTCCTTAGGGTGGTGCTCAGCCAGCAAGGAAAATTGAAGCCTAAACATTAGGCAGCAACACAGATGGATACACAAGGAATAAAACACACTTGGCTGCATTACTTTCAACTGATTTACCAGCGCTTTTAAGTAAACAGTCCCCATGTACCCATTGCAGCCAATGAAACTCATCCTGATGCAGCCAAATGATCTCGGTCATCGTGCCACAGAAGAATTATTTTGGGGTGATATGGATGTGTCTGGCAAGGGAGATCAAATAGTAAGTGTTATGTTGGAAGAAGTTGCATGAGGAAACCCAGTGGACCGTTATGTTCTTGGGCAGATATATAGTTTTGACAGCCCACTTAGGAAATGGAGTCCCTTGATCCTGCAGACTGGTCCTTTTTTGAAGGCCTGTGGAAATCGGAGTGCTTGTCCATGTGATTAAATGCCTCCGGAGTTGGCACCTCCGATGATATAGGCATATCTTTCTCATGAATTGTAAGATAGATGTTGTGATGGCCTGCGGTGCTGGAGTAATGACAAGGCTATCATTGGACATGTTGGAAGTTGCATCATCATTTTACAATGTGCGGGCTGAGGAAATGAGGCTGGAGGAGCCAAGCGATATATCAGCATTCATCACTGATACATAGCTGGCCTCTCAGTTCTGAGCCCTTATTAACTACCTTAAAATATAGATTATTGCTGCTTTTAAACCAGAGATCTTTCTGTGTGCAGGAGACTTGGAGGGATTAGGGTGTTGCCAGTGTGCGATGTTTTCACTCACTACTGTAACCATCTCTTTTTTTATAACTTTCTTTCTTCCAAATGAAATTTTTCAGGTCATTTAGTTTCACAGCTCAGCATTTTTGGAAATAAAGTGGGTGTCAGGAATTGCTTTGATTGCAGCCATAAGTCCAGGATCTGTGCAGAAGCAGCCTGGCCCTGCCTCGGTGCTGGTCCTGGGGGCCAAGAGAGGCCTCAGACCATCATTTCCAGGGCTTTTCCAAGTCACAAATCATGGTACCTTGGGAAAATGACATTTCATGGGAGTGGAGGGCAGCCACCTCCAGCCCACTGGGATCTCACCAGGCGATGGCCATCTCCTGCACACCTCCTTATGCCCAGCTGACAGTAGATCTGGCCTGTTGGCCTGGGGGGCAGGAGAAGCCCCATATGGCTGAGGTAAAATGAAGCTCAGGAGTTTTGTCATCACTTTAAAAAAAATAATTAAAAAATCAAAGCATTAAACTTCAGTGCCACTGATTTCCTTTGTATGCCTCCCTGGCTTCATCTGAAGGATGTGGACGTGGGTGGGCTCCATTTGCCGAAGGAGGGCACCGGCAGTGTGGGACGTGGCTGCTGTGCACTGTGCGGCTGGCGCGTGGGAGGCCACTGAAAAGAGGAGGAGGACGAGGATGAGGATGATCTGATTCAATCCCTGAGGGCTGTTTATGCTTTCGGCTCTTTTCTCAGGCTGAAGAAACCGGGTGTCGCTCGCCCGCAACATCTGCAGCTCCACCGCAGCTGCATGCTTTCATTTTCTCACTCCACAATTCCTGGAAATCTCTGCTTTCCCTGAGCATGGCTGGTCCATGTGCATAACAGCTGAACTATCGATAGGATTTAAGAGTCCCTTATTGCTCCTCAGATGATGGACCAGAACAACTTCACTGTTACTGCCTGTTCCAGAAAAGCCACATGCCTATTTTCATATACACATGAAGAGTATCTCAATATCAATTGGCCAATAACATGTATGTTTCCTGGTCTATACATAATGCACCATGGGCTTGGGGGTGTTAGCACCTCTCAAATCCCTCTAAAGTTTCTCGGAACTGGGGACATCTCGTTTCCCAGCTCAAAACCCTCTTCTGCTGACAGTCTTCTTGCCCCAAAACCTCTGTTGCAACCACCCTGAACGGGGATCTAATGTAATGCTCTGATAGAAACTTAATTGTAACAGAGTGTTTGCAGAAACATGAGACCCTTTGCAGTTGTTTTCTATTGTTCTTTCCTTGGTTACACATTTATTTTAAGTCTCTCATAATTTATTTGGCATTCAGAATGGTGTCATTACAGTTTGCTAAGAGCAGTTGTTTGAAGTACTAGGTGTACAGAGTCAGTTGCAGTTTGATCCAGAGCTTTACAAAAAAAGTTTCTAAATGTAACTGGACAAAACAAATGGCTAGAAGAGATCAGTTGATGAAATTTAAAAAAAAAAAACAAACAACTTTGTTGTTGTTGTTTTAAGAGACATTTCATAAGGTTCCAGCTGTAACAAACATTATTTCTTTAGCTGAAGGAGGCCCGCCAAGAAAAAAAAGTAATAGACTTTCTTTTGGTCTGTATCAGTCTTCAGCATAATTTTGCACTCTCTCTCACCTCTGTGGCTTGAAGAGCTGCTGTCAGATTAGAAATCATATTGAAAATATCTCTTACCAACATTGCAAATAGCAGATCATTAAAATGGAAAGGGAATAATGCAAATCTTGAACCTGCCAAGTGTGCCTCACATACTTGATGCTACGCATATGATTTTAAGCACTAAGTTTGTGGGGATGATGTCTATGTGGAAATTTAAACAAGTCAATCTTTGCAGATTCTGGCTTCATAGGGAAATGGACCCATGGGTTTTCCTCTTGTTTGTTACAACTTCCGAGTTAATTTTGTATTTTTCTTGCTTACAACAATAAGCTTAATTGTTGTCGTTGAGCATCAAGTTCTGTGAGGGATTATTTTTTAGGAAAAAGGGATTCTCACCAGGAGGCTGAGTTGCACCATTCATCCATTGAAAGGGAATATTTCACTTGTGTTTTAAATTATAAATCAATAGAATATATTTCCTTAGTAATTTAACATTTATAGAAATATTTCCATTGTTTTTAGAGTGGGAAAAAACCCAAAAACTTGTTTACAGTGCATGAATCTAAATGTAAATTTGCCTGAAGTATAAGAAGACTTTATAAAGGCTTCTAACACTTACAAGGACATTGGTTAAGAAGAGTTGTCATTCACTGTATGAATAAAGAACTCCAACAGGGGCTGATGAATGGACTGGTAAACTAAATTTTTTTCATTTTTATTTTCTTCTACCTTCCAGGTTTATGACAGGCCACAAAAACATTCTGGTCTGCACTATGATCCGGGCCTCCAACAAGACTTCACCGGTGACACCTTAAAATCAAAGCACCAGCAGAAAAATAGCAACCAGCACCACCTTGACTGGTCAGCGAGCTCTGATACTGGATCCACTTCTCAAAGTTGCTTCATCAACACAGAACCCAGTCGAGAAACAGTTAGTGCCACCAAGATCCCTGCTCTGGAACCAGGAGTTTCCTTCAGCAAATCCCAAGCAAAGAAGTCCTGCTCCAGCAGCACATGGGGACAGCTGTCGGCCAATAGCAAGGACCTTGCCATTTGCAGTGCAGTCCCATCACCTAACAACATCAGCGCAGCCGCCCAGCCAAGCAGCGTCTCTGAGTGTAATGGACTTTTGCCCCTCGGTGATCAAGAGGGAGGTGTGCAGCTGGAGGCCCTTGATCAGCCAGCCGGGAGTACGAAGAAGAAGTCCAGCAAAAAGGACTTGATAAGTCAAACCATCCAAACTGCAGACATTGAATGGGTGAAGAGTGCTCAGAAAGCATTTGACAGCAAATCCCATGACAGCATGGAAGGGAAAAAGGAGTCTTACTCAATGGACAGTGTGTTGGATACATCACCCTTGAATCAGAATCCCACTTCTGCTAGCAGTTGTGAAAGTGACACCAGTCATGTACGGATTACTATCCCAATAAAGTCTCCGACAACAGATACATCTGGTCACAAAAGGAAAAAGAGGCAATCCACAAAATCTTCCATGGAGAAAACTACCCAGGAGAAAAGCCTGCCTTCTGTACTTGCTATGAGCAGTGAAGTAGCAAACAGGACTAGCTCTCAACCAGAGGGTGGTAAAAAAGATCTTCGAGCCATGAAGCCAGGAAAAGTGATTGAAAATGAGTCCCCCTTAGTAACTATTGACAGCGCTATGCTCACTGACAAAGGTTCCCCCAACAGTGCTACCAGACTCAGAAAATCTGTTGCTGTGACATCCACCCTCCTGCCTACTGATCTTCCCACAGCTGGCAAATTATCTGAGGTCCAGCACCCTAAACTTGCAGCCAAGCGACGATGGACCTGCAGCAAACCTAANCGTGAATTTTCAGGAACAAAGAAAAGGAAGAGGAGACGGAATCTGGCCAAATTGGCCCAGATGGTCCCGGGAGAGGACAAGTCCATCAGTGAACTCAAGTTTCACAAAAAGGTCGGGAAGCTTGGGGTCTTGGATAAGAAGACCATCAAGACCATTAATAAAATGAAGACCCTCAAGAGGAAGAATATTCTCAATCAGATATTGTCCTCCTGCTCCAGCAGCATAGCTCTGAAAGCAAAAGTCCAGCCACCTTCTAGTGCTGGACCAACCACCATTGATGCCAGACTAGGGAAGCAGATCAATGTCAGCAAGAGGGGGACAATCTACATTGGTAAAAAACGGGGCAGGAAGCCAAGAGCAGAACTGCAGCCTCAGCCAGAAGAACCTAAGACAGCCATCAAGCACTCAAGGCCTGTTTCCAGCCAGCCAGAAAACCCAGCAGTGCCTTCCAACCTGCAGTCACTTGTGGCATCATCACCAGCAGCTATTCATCCGCTTTCGACACAGTTAGTGGGGACTAATGGCAACCGTAGCCCTGTAAGCACTGAAACAATTTTTTCAGAGTTAAAAACTATGCCAAATCTTCAACCTATCAGTGCTCTTCCTACAAAAACCCAGAAAGGAATGCACAGTGGAACTTGGAAGCTGTCTCCACCCAGGCTAATGGCTAATTCACCTTCCCACCTCTGTGAAATAGGTTCTCTGAAAGAAGTCACACTGTCACCAGTGAGCGAGTCTCACAGTGAGGAAACCATACCGAGTGACAGTGGGATAGGTACAGACAATAACAGCACTTCTGACCAAGCCGAGAAAAGCTCAGAATCCCGCCGGAGATACTCCTTTGATTTCTGCACCCTGGACAATCCAGAGGCTATCCCATCTGACACCAGCACAAAGAACAGGCATGGTCACCGGCAGAAACATCTTATTGTGGATAATTTTCTCTCTCATGAGAGTATTAAAAAGCCAAAGCACAAGAGGAAAAGGAAAAGCCTGCAGAACAGAGATGACCTCCAGTTTCTGGCAGACCTTGAGGAACTCATCAATAAGTTTCAAGTTTTCAGGATTTCCCATAGAAGTTACACATTTTATCATGAAAATACATATCCCAGCATCTTCAGGATTAATTTTGATCACTACTACCCTGTGCCATATATCCAGTATGACCCATTGCTCTATCTTCGCAGGACCTCTGACATGAAGTCTAAGAAGAAGCGTGGTAGACCTGCCAAAACCAATGACACCATGACAAAGGTGCCTTTTTTACAAGGGTTCGGTTACCCTATTCCCAGTGGGAGTTACTATGCACCCTATGGAATGCCTTACACATCAATGCCTATGATGAATCTTGGTTACTATGGTCAGTATCCAGCTCCTTTGTACCTGTCTCACACGCTCGGAGCGGCTTCCCCATTTATGAGACCTACCGTGCCCCCACCCCAATTCCATGCAAGTTCTCATATGAAGATGTCCACCACTGCCAAGCATAAAGTGAAACATGGAGTGCACCTGCAAACACCTGTGGGAATGGGCCTTGGAGACATGCAGTCCTCTTTGACTCCTCCAAAGGTTGGAGGAACAAGCCTTTCAAGTGGCCGACTTCATAAAAGGAAACACAAACATAAGCACAAGCATAAGGATGAACGGATATTGGGGACACATGAAGATCTGAGTGGTCTCTTTGCTAGCAAGTCCACTGGCTTCTCCAGCCATGCAATCAACGAAAAGCTAAGCAGCTCAGATAAAGACCTCTCCTTGCTCAATGAGCAAAGCAAGCATAAGGAGAAGCAGAAGCACCAGCATTGTGAAACCGGACACAAAGGCTCAAAGAGTAACTTTGAAGTGGATACTCTGTCTACATTATCACTTTCTGATGCCCAGCAGTGGACACAGAGTAAAGATAAAAGTGACTCAAGTAATGATCCCATTGACTCTTGCACAAAGAGATACTCTGGTAATACTGAGAGTAATGGAAGATCGGAGTCCCTGGACATGTTTGGTGAAATGAATTCCTCGAGTGAGAAGTGGGACAACAATGCAAGTGGGAATAAAAGAAGAAGCTTTGAAGGGTTTAGAACTTACAGGGAAAAGGACATTCAGCCCTTCAGGACAAATAGGAAGGACAGAAATACTTATGATTCTTCAGTCTCTTCAGGTAAGCTCTGCTTTATTCTATTTTACTTTACTGCATTTAAATTTTAATGCTGAACAAAGAGGGACTTGTCATTTACAGCAAATATGTTTATGAGTCAATAACTTCTCTGGCTTTTTGTAACCGACTCCCATTCTACATCCCAATTTTGGGGAGATCGACAAGAAAGTTTGCTGCACATTAAGCCAAAACCTTTAAAAGTCTTTTAGTTGTTACACAGCATTTTTATAAATATTTGTCCTGCCTCTGCATATCTCTCATAGCTTGTTGCACTTCCTCCAAAAATCTCACCACTGCATTCTGCAACAGCAGCAATTATAATACTTGTTGGCAAGGTAGGCATCTCTCTTATTGGTGTCTAATGTTGCAGGGTGGTAGTCATTGCCTGGCCTTTGGGAGTACAGCCACGGTACTGAGCAGAGTCTTTGCTCTGGCTCGCAAAGCATAAAAAAACCATTTGTTGATGAAATGGACCAGATGCATGGGAAGTTGTGGAGCTGGGTCAGTGTCCCATGACTGGTGTGGTGTACTGCTGATCCAGAGGGACCCATCATGGTGATAGCTGGGCTGAATATACGGAGACCCTGGGTACAATCCTAGTGTAAATCTGTCACTTCCAGTCAGCAGGTGTCGTATAGAGTAATTATCCTGAACATTGAGTGGTTGTGGCAAGGGACTGGTGTCATGGAAACAATAAACTCTCGCCGATTTAAGAGTTTTAGGACTCATGACTTGGAAATATAATCTGGGTAGATCAGGAGTCAGGAAGCTCCTTTCGGCTGATAAGGACATCTGTTCCTTTCCTGTGGTGGGGGGGGGGAAGGAATCTGAATCTTGTCTGAGAGACTGAATTGTACTTTACAATAGGGAGCTGCTTTTGTGATGACACAGAGGCAGGTATTTTGCTGCAATATAAATTAATTTACCTTAGGAGCAAGCCCAGAGCCCCTGCACCATCAGATATTTAACACAAAGCAGACTTCACACTTAGTTCTGCAAAAGGGTGAGCTTTACTGAACCAACCAGTGATGGATGAGGTTCTGATGTGCTAAAAAAGAGCTTCAAAGAAACATAATTCGTAGCCTCCAGAATGAAAAAAGGATCAGCTGAGAACACAGAGGGAGCAGACAATTTGAATAACCTGCCAATGTAAAGCTCTTAAGTTTTTTATTGACTTGTAACTGATTGAGATCAAAAGACTGCTCATGCTTAAGCCACCTAGACAGTTCATTTCCTTCACTGAGACCAGGATCTGAACTATAGCAATGAAAAGCAGTCTAAAACAAGAACTTATACCATGAAAACATTCCCATTCATGATATTGTATTATATCAGACCAATTGCGACACCCAGAAATGAGATGCCTAGAAATACTGGAAAAGGGACTGAATTCAGTTACTGGTTATATCAGGGTTGCTACATGCAAAGAACAAAATTATTCTGCACCAAGTGCTGCGGTGGCTATTGCATTAAGGAAGTTGTGTCCTAACAGACAAGGGTTAAAAGTCTTCA
>VXAK01022080.1:0-66168 GCA_013399435.1 Arenaria interpres
GATACTCAAATCCCAACTGGACATGGTCCTGACTAACACTGAGCAGGGAGGGTTGAACTAGACAATCTCAAGAGGTGCCTTCCAACCTCAGATATTCTATGAATCTATGATCCTGAAAGATCTGTCCTTACATAAACTTTACAGTTAATAGTAAATAGCTTAGATTGCATTCTACAGGTAACATTTTAAGAATCAAGTCATGTAAAACCATGCTTACCCCTCAACTAAGGGAACGTGGTACATGCAATTTTGAGTCTTACGTAGAGCCAAGTCTGACAGAAGACATGATCTCCTGATACACAGACACCCGGAGTGACTGACTCATCGCCACCTTTGAGTTAGGTCATCTCCCTACCCCGAAGAAAATAAAACATTCTGAAAGCCTCCAAAATAATCTGTTTCAGATCTCATACACTGCAAGTCTCTCTCATTAAGGAACGAGAGGTCCCTGTACATTCAAGCTTCCTAACTGTACTGGGATGTTCAGGTTTCCACTGAACATTTCCTACTGAAATGCAAAAGCTGAGAGATCAGGTGTATACAGATGCCTAAAGGGTTCACAGCTGTACTTAAGAAAAATAGCACATTGAAAGTCCTTTTAGGATTGCATAAACAGGCAAAAAAACCCCACAACAACCTGCTATAAGATGATTCTTGCTGCATCAAAAAGAAGTAACAGAGTAGGTTTTTTATCATGCAGGAGCATAAACACAAAATGCTGGAAACCAGGAAAACTGTTGCTGCAAGTAGAGAAACCTTAGTCTTTGACAATGTGCCACCTTTCCTTGTTACAGCAGATAACTGAAAGAAGTTCAACAAAGATTATTCCAATTCCAAAGAACAACAAAATCTGAACGAAATGAGCACTTTTTACAAATGAAGATTTTTACCAACGTACCTAGGCAGGACTACCAGTGCTTAAGTTTCAGAAGCTCACAACCACATTTGGTGCTGATCAAAGTAGTGAAAAAGCAGGAGGAGGGCAGGTACCATCTCCACTATGTCCAAACAACAGCCACTGTATCGATGCGGCTCCTACAGCCTCTTCAGAGTAGCCCCTGTGGCAGCTCTTAACGGCCTTCTTAGCTGGTATCAGTTTCAACTCTACATGGGACACTTAACTTTCCCTGATTCAGGCAGGACCTAGTAATTGCTCCAAGGATGTGAAAAGACAATGAGGAACATGCATGGTTAATAGCATGAGGTCTCAGTCAGATTTCCTATTTGTTCAGTGTGACCTCTGTGCAGCACTTGACGAAGCTGGCTTGGATACAGATGGGAAGAGCTCCTGAGAGAGTCTGTCAGTCAGACACAGCCTTTTTAGATTATGTCTTCAAAATAAGCTTCCTGAATTTTCTAGATATGTCTGACAAAAAAAAAGAAAAAGATGGAGCTCCTCAAGACATAAAAGCCCCCCAAAAACAAAGTAAGCACTTGCAGAGCATGTCAGAAATAAAATCCATGAGATAGATTTTATGGTATCCATGAGGAAAGGGACTTGGGGGTGCTGGTGGACGAGAAGGTTGACATGAGCAGGCAGTGTGCAGTTGCAGCCCAGAAGGCCAATCGCATCCTGGGCTGCATCAACAGAATTGTTGCCAGCAGGTCCAGAGAGGTGATTCTTCCGCTTTACTCTTCTCTGGTGAGACCTCACCTGGAATACTGTGTACAGGTCTGGAGCCCTCAACATAGGAAAGATATGGATCTGATGGAGCAGGTCCAGAGGAGGGCCACGAGGATGATCAGGGGGTTGGAGCACCTCTGCTACGAGGACAGGCTGAGGGAGCTGGGGTTGTTCAGCCTGGTGAAGAGGAGGCTCCGGGGAGATCTAATAGCGGCCTTCCAGTACCTGAAGGGGGCCTACAGGAAGGCTGGGGAGAGCCTGTTTACAAAGGCCTGCAGTGACAGGACGAGGGGCAATGGCTTTAAGCTGGAGGGTTTAGAACAGATTTAGATTGGAGATTAGGAGAAAGTTCTTTACTGTGAGGGTGGTGGAGCACTGGAACAGGTTGCCCAGGGAGACGGTTGAGGCCCCATCCCTGGAGATATTCAAGGTGAGGCTCAATGAGGCCCTGGGCAACCTGGTCTAGTTGGGGGTGTCCCTGCTGACTGCGGGGAGGTCGGACTAGATGACCTTTGCAAGTCCCTTCCAGCCTGGACGATTCTATGATTACCAGATGATTATAAGATGTATGGCTAATTTCTGCCATACACTTAGATCTCAATGGAGAAATATTTTTTTATGTTTTATTTAAAAAAAAAGCTCATTTAAGGTTTTAAGCTATTTTTAAACCAACTACAAAAGAAAATTACTAGTTAACAATCCTAAATTGCTTGTTAAATAGGGCTTGCAACTGTAAGTCAGGAATAGGAACCGTAGGGTGGGTTGGGGCAACTTCACCTTCCAGACTTTTCCTATAAGGATACGTAGGAAAAAAAGAGCCCACGTCAATAGAAACTACTGCATATCTGCAGCCATCCACAATAACATACATATTATAGACAAAGGAGCTAAGCGTGGAACCATATTTGATGTCACAGAGCTCCCATAGAAACAGAAACGTCGTCTATGATACAATTTTGTAAGTGCTCCAATAGAGAAAAGCTGAACTTCATGCAAAAGCAAATTCCTGAAAGGGACCACCTTATTATCAGCCTTTCAGATATCAGCAGTTAACAGGCAATTGGTCAATTACCTGAAATTGCCGTCTAGGGCATTTTTAATACCATTTGTAGCCTGTCTCATAATAGAGGACACTTGCAATATCTTTAAAAACAGAACAAAGTTAGAGACTTATCAAACCATTCAATTTAACTTTTTAGGACTATGAACTCATGCAAAGAAATGACAGTTTCAGAAGTTACTTTTATGCATTAGTCTGTCGTTAAGCTGTACAGCCCACCCATTTCAGTATTTAGAGTTTCGGAATTAATAGCAGTATGGCTTCATTGCTAATGAAGCCAAGTTGTTAAGTTATCATTATATAATACCACAGGATATGGATTTGTTTTGTTAATTGCAAAGAATATGGAAATATGAAGACTAGGAAAACAAACAAATGTATTTAACCTTTCAATGTGAGCCTCTAGGAATCCAATCCAAATACTGACTTTTAGCCACATCAGATTAAAGTAGTGGAGTTTTGCCCCTCATTTAATCCACATAATTCACCTAAAATGATACTGCTCAACAGGAATACATTTCTATTCTAATGATGGAAAAACCTTAATTACAAATGCAACTAAAGCATTTTACCTCCATAAATCCATTACTGCAAGAGAGGCATGCTGATTATTTTTTAAATCCTTAATTTGTCATTTAGACCTACTGTTATCTCATTTGTAAAGAATTCAAAACACATTCGCACAAAACTAGATTTCTAAAACATTAACAATGTTTATAAATCTCTCACTTATTTCCGTACAATTTGACAGGATTGATTTCATGCTACATACTTTAACTCAATCAATCTCTGACTTTGGAAATTTTCATTTAAATTCTTCATCCCACAAATTCTGTTAAAGAAAGAACATCACAACCTAAAGGTTTTGTTTAATCTAAAAACATAGCTAACAAGCTTCCCTACTTCTTATTACAGGAGTTTGAATCATTAATAAAAAACTCAGCTTTCACTCATGTGCCACGGAAGCCTTCTTTCAAAGCTCTCTCTTGCTCTTACTTTTCAGTTTAAATAGAAGGCACCAGCACTAATTTACATTATTGTCACACCAGTCATTCAATATCCTCATTAGAATTATATCTGAAATGAGACCTGCAGGGCCCTAAGAGAAGCTTTAGTGCCAACATAATAATCCAACCAGAAGCACTGGTCAACAGTGGCTTGATTTCATACACTGCTATTATAGACACAAATGTTGCTAAGCTTCTTTCTAATGCCTTTAGATTACTACAGGTGCCTAAAATAAACAAATAAACCAATCAACATCAAAACAGAAGGAAAGATAGGGATATGTTATTAGAAATCCCTGTAGGAATTTTCTGGTATCCTTAAACCTGGTTTGAATTTAAAAAAAAAAATAAATATGCAGACTGGTTGAAGTCTGAAGTGACCTCTAAAGAGCATCTGGTCCTATCCCTCAGCTCAAGCACGATCACCAAGAGCTGACTGCCCGGTGCCGTGTCCAGACACCCTTGAATGTCTCCAAAGACAGAGACTCTACAACCTCCCAGGACAACCTGTGCCAGGGCTCAGTCACCCTCACAGTGAAAAAGCATTTCTTGATGTTCAGGCAGAGCCTCCTGTGTTTCAGTAAACACACAATCTATCAGTCTTGCCATTAAAATGATAAAAACACCATGAAAAAAGCCCATACATGTTACCTTTAGAGAACAGAAGAACATCAAGTGCCCATAAAAGACTTCAGAATACTGAAAATTTTACTTATTTAAAAATACACTAAATCTGCTGGGCAAAAAAACCCACCTGGCCGCCAACCTCTGGGACACCACAGAGATATGACTGCTTTCTGAGGTAAGTAACACTAAGTTAAGTATCTGTTGATGAGCTGCAAAACAAGAAGTTTAAAAGGATTTTCCCGAGAAATATACATGCAATATGGCTGACGAGACATCTGTTCTCTTTTATAGGTCATGTTCTTTTCTGAGGCAGGGTATCCTGGAATCCTTTATGATTTTTTAACCTAGACATTTATTTTGACCATTTGTACACATAAACATTTCTAGGGAGATATACGCTTTAATATTCAAACTCAAGAAACCACCATATTCTGACCGAGAACAATAAAAACATTACTTTAAAATATTATCCAGAATGGATTTCATTACATCTTTCTCAAGCTTATCATTGTATGATACTGGCAACTACAATTTAAGAAAAGAGAAAAATAAAAAAAAAAAAGACTGAAGTGAACCTTGACAGTTCATCTACTAGCCCAACACCATACGGTCATTCATATCAACTACATTTAAGTACACAGCTATAATGGATCAGATGTCCCATCCACCTGAACTACTATGATTTTTCTGTTTCAGTTCTCCCTTTTCATGAGCAGTTCCTCTGCTACAATCCATCACATAAGAAAACTGTCACAAAGCTGAAATATGGCAAATTCAAAGTATTTGAATATTTATTTGATTAAAGTATAGAAGATTATCCTTATTTGGTTAAAGTACAGAAGATTATCCAGTAGAAGAGAAAGGTAATTAACATCTAATTGCAAAGCTTTTCAAATGAGCCTCATCCCAACCTCACTGTAAGAGTTCTACACTAAAGAAGTTTCTCATTTTCATTCAAAAAGGCACACCTGGCAGACCAACAGTAACTGTACAAAAGAGAAAACAGAAGACAAAGAGGCATTCAGATCAAGCAAAAAACATGTTCCCCCTTCTCTTCCACATGTGCTTGCAGTCGTATCATCAACTAAGTAACATCTGACTAAATAAGGTACACTCACCCTTACAGAGAGAGGTAATTTAACAGGTTAGATAGAGGATAAAAGATATTTAAATTGCCTGGAAGTTGAGCAATAAAAACAACTTGGAAAGCCTGTAGCATGCAGACTTCTAGAGCAACTTCTGAAAAGGGTTTGCTGACACTGCTGGTGGTTGACTTTTCAAAGCTTATAAACAAAATCATCGTGCAGGTAATTTTTCTACAACAGCAGAACAATATCTCCAGTCCAAGCTGGCCATTTACAATGGGCCTGTTTCCCACCAAGTTACAGACACAAGCCCCCCGCACCGTTACAATGCACATGCAGTTGGGACTTCTGCAAAAGACGTTGTCTACTTTGAGAGAACATCCGCTGTCTCTGGTATTAAACATAATTTTTTCCACATACGGCAAGCATCCTCTTCTCCAAAGGCTTTTCACTGTGCTGCAGAAGATACCATAAACAACAGCAGGAAAACAAAATGACCAAAGACTTCTATGGGATCCTTCAAGGACATCACAAGTTTTCTGAGCATCTTGGTAATAAAAGGAAATGGTTCATATTTTTTATAAAATACCAGAAGTTGTTATTGAAATTCTACATGATGAGAATAGTAAAGATACTGGCTAGTAGTAAGTCTTCAAAAACTGGGTAAACTAACATGGAGTGAAAGTCAGCTTGAGGCTCATGTTCAGAGCCAACCCTACTCAAAAAGCAATGATCCAGGAGAAACATTAAAAACTGCAAACTCTTCATTTGTCTTTCAAAGGATGACATTTCACAAAACCCACCTCTGATGTCAACAGCGAGCAATATTTGAGGCAGACATTTTCCATACTAAAGTTTCCCCATAGAAAAAGAGGGGAGAGATGTACCCAAGAAGCAGAGATATCCCATGAATCCAAGCCAGTAGTGTCCAGAGAAGGCTTGGAAGGAGAAAGTTACAACATTTTAAAATAAGCTGTCCCTTGCCCACCTCTGCCAAAATAACAGATGTATCTTGGAGCAGAAGCAGCTTCAGAAAAGCACTCAAACTGCCGTTCCTGCTGCGGAGACAGGAATTTATGATGGGCTACGGGAAGCACCCCACTGGCCTCAACTCTGAAACACCAATGAAGGCTGCATCATAAAGGACTAGCACACCATGAGGGACTGCCAAGCATACCAATAAACAAGAACACCAAGTTACAATCTTAATCTTGCTTCCAAGCCCTGTACTTTCAGCCCTCAGCGTAGATTTCCCCCCCACAGAAAGCATTAGGTGTCAAAAGGTTCATAGACTTGGCTCGCTGATTGATTCCTAGTCTAACTGATTTGTAAGGCTAATTAAGACATGGCCAAACTGTGTCCATGTCTTACTTAACATTAGTGTTCAAGCAAGTTTCACACAATCTGATTAAAATTGACTAAAAGTGTCTTACTTCAGTAATCACTTAGACAGAATGAATTTTACATTAGCAGGATCAAGCACACGTCAGGCCTCAGTGGAAATGAAAAGGGCTTATAGTAATAGGATTTATAAATCCACCACATTAGGTTAATGGCTAAATGATTTACATGTAACTTTTCCCCCTCCTCCTTCTCCTCACCCTTAACTCACACAGAAAAAAAAAAAAATCCTATATTTGGCACTTTTAACTATGAGTGCCAAGGCAAAAACAGCCATTCTTTTTAATTAGCTGAAAATTAAAAGCCACAAGTGATCCTTCATTAACTCTTTCATGGCAGAAATAATCAATTAGATTTTTATAAAGCCAGAATGCTTGAAGACCCTAATGACCCATTTCCAACAAACACAATGAGCTATCTACATGCGCATAATGAACCTTGAATGGTTTGAACCAATAAATATGCAACTGATAAACGTGAGATCCTTATTTCTTATAAAATTGGCAGTAATGGAGTTCTTCATATGAATATTTTCAATTGCAGGGAAGACTCTAAAAGCCCTTGCTCTTTCTCAGCCAGCAATTCAATCCAACAGTTAGTAGCAGTTACTAATGACGCTGGAATATAGATGGCTTAAAGCCAACCCTCCCTCTTTGCAAGTGCTGGAATGTCCTACACCATGTGGTAAACCAGGTGCTTTGTTTTGTTCTTTTGGCAGCTGAAGCTTTCATTTTCTGGGAATTTGAAAACAGAGTCATTCAGTGGAGCCCCGGCAGCAGCAGTCACTTGTATCTGCTCCATTCACCGGATACAAGGCACGCAAGAAGTTCATCCACAAGTCCTACCTGTCCCCCACCTCTCCCAAAAGCTAATACCAGGTCAGGTGGGAAGAGTGACAGTTCAAGTTAAACGCACGCCACCCTTATATTCAGCAAAATTAATTAAAAATTGTCAGATAACAAGGTCAACATTTCTCAATGATACAGTACTTTGCATTTGCAGGTCACTGTACAGACATTAATAAATGAATCCAACACCAGGAATAAGGTTAACTGCCAACACCATACGTTTAAAAATAACTTATCAAGCCTCTACCCGTTGTCACCAGGCACAATTACATTATCACCACCTCACTTTCTTTTCATGGCATTAGGAGGCCAGCCAGCCCGTGGAGGTGCACCCCCTCCCCTCCCCTCCTTTGCAGCCCAGGTCAGGAACACACTGCCCCTACACATCCAGGGGTACCAAAAAGTCAGCGTTTATAGACATCCGTCTGCTTCTCTTGGGAGATTACTGCAATTTTTATTTTAATTTTTTTTTTTTTTTTTTGGTTCCAAACAAGGGCTATGTTAGATGAAAGCATCTCAGAAGGAAGCTGCTTGTTTGCTAGCCCCAGCTCGCTGGCCCCAACAATAGCAGCAGCGGAGCCCGTCCCCGTCACCCCCCGTCCTCCCCTCTCCCCTGGCCGCCGGGGTATCGGGTTCACATTCTTTCCCCACAAACACTTGTCCAGTGTCACACAAAAGAGTGACCAACAAACCTGATACAGGGCCGTTAAATTCAGACAGCGAGGCACCACACAATGACCTTTAGAAGAACGATATTAACAGGTGGCCGGTGTCTAATACAAATAATTATATTACACTTTAGCAGCGTGGACCAAAGTGGAAACACATTGTCTTGTCATCAGCAATTGAATAAGCCAAAGTAATGTCACCAGAATACCCTTTTAAAACTCTTCTTTTTCCTCCCTAACTACAGAGAACAACTCCTG
Organism: Arenaria interpres; assembly: GCA_013399435.1. NCBI lineage: Eukaryota > Metazoa > Chordata > Aves > Charadriiformes > Scolopacidae > Arenaria > Arenaria interpres. Next base: position 8,579 of record VXAK01022080.1, read on the forward strand.
TCACGCCGTGGAGCACAGCCAATGAGCTCCCAACTCTGTCACAAGGTATTTCACTTGAAAATTTTGCCAGGGTATCTGACATTTCCACCTCTAAGCAAGAAGAGCCTTGCCACCTTTTGGAGATCACACAGGAATCCCCCACAATTAAATTTAAGCCTTGTTTATTCATTTACGCCGTCTTTCCTCTTGAAAGCAGTCCACTGAAAATACATCCCTACTTCAATTAAAAAGAAAGAAGCTGGTAACAAAGGTGCTCCTCGGCAAAGTTCTGCAAAACCTGGAAGAGAAAACTACACTACGAGGGATCACATTAATTACCCCTGCTCACTAATGAGTGTTTCCAACATCAATCATCTCAAGTTAGCAACAGTTCGAGTTAGCAACAGCTTGCATCAACCTTTAACCCGGAGCGGAGTCGCTGTTTTGACAGGGGAGACAGCTGCGGCAAACGGCCGCCACGTTTTTTTGGGATGGACAGTAGTGATTTCCCACCACGTCCACAGCCGAGCTCCACATGGGCCGGGGGCGCGGAGGGGACCCACGGGGCACACCCCCCCCCCCAGCCCCCGGGCCCTCGCAAGGCTGGCACAGCCCGGGGGCACATGCCACCCGGCAAGGCAGCCTGCGGGGACGGGCGAGCGGCAGATCGGTTTCCAGCCAGCTGCGAGACGGCCGACACTTCAGCTGCTTTAAAGGCTTCTCCTCCTTCGCTCCAGAAAGGGGAGGGCAGGTTCAAGGACACTCCAGCCCGTCTAGTGGCGAGCAGGGAGAAAGCCAGGAAAATCCCACCTCGAAACAAGAAAGGGTAAGGGGTAACACGCCGCTCACAAGCATCCACGCGCAGCCGGATGGTGGAAGTACTTGGAAAAACAACAACAACAAAAAAAAAACCCCGCCGACAGCGAAATACATGGAAGAAAGACCCTGCCTAAGCTCTCCCGCAGCGCTGCGAGTCATCTCAGCCTTCTGCTCCCACAGCAACAAGCCACACGCGGCACGGCGGTTAGTTCATTAGGGAGCTGGCACCTGCATCACCCTGGAGTTCATCAGCAGCCGGTCCTCCCCTCCTGCATCCCCTCCTCGCCTACCCCGCACCCCAAACACCTCACTTCGGTAATTCAAACAGATGCGAGAGGTTAATTTTACCCTTTGGGAACTTAATTCCCAGGCTCCCACCTTGATCTCTAAGCAACATGGTATTCAACTAGAGAGGCCAAAAGACAAGAGCAGCAGTGATGACAAATTTGGGAAGTGACTGGAAACACAAAATGTGGATGCTTTGGCAGTGAAGACATACAACATTATGGGGGAGAACAGAGGGAAGGAGAAAGAGAGCTATTAAAACAAACAAGGACTCGTAAGGAAGGCAAGTTAGCAAGAAACAAAATCCAGTTGTACAAAACACCTGCAGTATCCTTATACATGTAAAAGTACAAAAGACCTGCTCCAAAAGGCTCTCCTCCACCACAAAAAATACTTCACCCCTATAGAGTCAGTGGCATCTTCTTTTTCTGCTCGTTAAGGAGGTACACAAGGAAGCACTAGAGTGGGCTGCCCGGGGAGCGGCTGAGGCATCATCCCTGGAGGTTTTCAAAAGATGGGTTGACATAGTGCTTAGACACACAGTTTAGTAATGTGCGGGGGGGGGTGGTTGTATAGTTTTCTTTTGGTTTTTTTTAATCAGAGTTAGGTTGATGGTTGGACTAGATGATCTCAAAGGTCCCTTCCAACCTAGACGATTCTATGATTCTACGAAGTTTGGGCTCCCATGTATCTATTACACATGCTTTTTCCTGTGTCTTCAGCTCTTCATTTATTTCTTCGTCTATTTATTTTTTTTAAATATGCTGAACACTGGAAACAACAGCAAAACCACAGAAGCCCTACCTCCAAAAAAAGAGCGTCAAACAAGCAGCATCTAGAAGATCATATACTACAGTGACACTGCTAAATTACCCTATAACAATGTGCTTATACACACGAGTCAAAGCATCACCTCAAGAGTTAAGGCTTGACTAAAGTACGTTAAGGTAAAAGAAAATGAGGGAAATGGAAGTAGGAAAAAAAAATACAATTAGAACAACTTTGTTCTAGATCTTGACTATGTGACACTTGGGTAAGAGGGCCTTTTGTTTTCTTTTTTTTTTTGTTTTTTCTGAACTGTGCTCAGACATCCAGGCCCCTCTGACACTTGAATAAGGAGGTGCAATCCACCCAGGTCACTGTTAGTGTTTAGTAGCTTAACAAAAGTACACAGGAACCTGAAGCAGAACACATCTGCTGAGCATCCGCAAGGTGACAATTACTAGGAGTATAACTTGATCACGCCTGGGCTCCAGGAGGCCTCCCGCTCCGTGCCAGTATAGTCAGGCTTGCTATGGAGAAGCCAGGGTGGTCAGATTGAGCATGCAAAAGAGAGACAGTCTCCTGGGCAAGTTGGATCTACTTCCCAGGCAGAACTGCCTGCACACATGCTGTCTTCAGTGACCCACCTGCAGCAAAATTTCAAGGTGTGTGGACTCCACGATTTTCCAATGAAACTGCAAGCACAGGGTATGACATCAGCAAGCAAACATCTTTCATTCTTTACATACTACAATTTTTTTGACGCGACATCGCCAGTACAAGCTGCTGGAATTGGAGGAAAGTCATAAAAAACTTAAAATCACATTGTCGAGTACTTGTTCTTCAGCCACATCTATCATACTGTTCTGATGCAAGACGGGATTTTTTTTTTAATTAATAGTGTCAATTTGTACACGAAGACATTTTTAAAGGAAATGATTTGTCCGCAGTGAAACTGAATCCAACTGGCACATTGTTTTATCTAGCAAAGCCAGTTATACACTGTGTAACGCTACGTACTGATAGTGTAAACTACAACTAGGTTCAACAAAGGCAGAGTTCTGTCAGAAGTCATAACTTCATTCACATGTTCACAATCTTGCCATTTTCCTACTAGGCAATAATTTTTTTATATGCACTCCAAAAAAGCCACTGAAGCACTTGTAGATCAATATAAAGTATTTTCTGTTCCACATCTCTGCAAATTAAAATTGCACAAGTCCGACAGTTATAAAAATTATTTTAAATTAAGGAATACAAAAATCACAGCCGGATGCTGTACTAGTGCCTATGCAAGTCACAAATTAACCCCAGAGCCTGGCTATTAGTTCAGAAGCATGTGCTAGAAAGGCATCAAAACCTCAACATTCATCCATGCAAGGAATGTAAAGAGGAAATGCTCAGAAGAAGTACTTTTTAAGCAATCACTTGGAATTGTGATAATAAATAATATTGCATGAAGAAAAGACATTTGATTCACATTTATTAATAGATTATCCGTAGGTATACTTATCACATCCCTCAGAAGACCCTGGGATTTGCAGGGATAAGAACATTACCTTGAATTACAGACAAGAACAAAGACCTGAACAACACACCTTCCTCAACTCATCCACTTTCCCAGTATTAACAGAGTCTTAAAAAAAAGAGATGACTGTTATAAACTTGTTGGGACTCTCCTTTGGGATTCTGGCACTGGGTACAATAATGCTTTGCTGCACATCAGGAAATGTCTCTGGCCAACCACTACACCCAGAAGACTCATCCTGCTATGCCAGAGAGAGCTGTGCCCACTGCAGTGGGACAACATAATCCTTGGTCATGGCGCAGCACTCAAGCCACCAACATCACAGGGTCCCCTCCCTGCAATTCACACTTCCTCACAAGGGCATATCTGCTCTCCAGAAGACCTTGGACCATCCCAATAGCGGAAGCTCTTAAGTCTCCAAGGTATGCCTCCAAAATATTCCCTAGCTTGTACAAGAAAGCTTATCTAAACAAACTGCAATCCAACACATCTTTCAGTCACAACCTCCTACTTCACCTCAGAGCCTGAAAAATAGGCAGCTTGCAGTACGCATTGAAACAGTTAAAACCTACAGCGATTCCTAAATATTAAGATACTTCTCTTTATTCCATTAGGAATTACCTGTTTAGAAAATTTATTAAATGTCTTCAACAATTCATAACATGAGGTACTATCGAGAAACCAGAAAATATGAAAGCATACAACATTTCTTAACACATTCAGAGATTAAATTCATTATAGCACAGGTAATTTGATCCCTCCTAAGCATTAGTATGGTCTGAGGACAGAGACAGACAAACTGATGAACAGAGTTATAACTGTATAATAAACAGTAAACATTTCAAGATTGAACTGAGACCAGTAAAGCATCACTTTCTCCTTGCACAACGCTTTACAGAGATGTAGACTGTAGCAAACAAACTAAAGATACTAGATTGTGCACACCTGGGAAGGATTTACAGGAAACCTCTTCTAAACATTGAGTAAATGAACAAAGAATCCCCTGAGCATTAAGCAAGGTAAATACTGAAAGGTCCAATCTAAGAGACTACCGAGTACCAATTTTTAAGTAAAGGTATTGTTATGTTGTGCCAGATGGGTAATACACTGTTCCTCTTTGGCTGACCACAAATGACTTCTTATAACTACACAGAATTACCTTCATCAAAGATAACCAATTCATTCAAATGCTATCCAATTCATCTGTCACATAAATTATAAGATTTCAGCATGGCAGAAAACTACGGTGATTTCTTATTGACCTTCCTGTACAACACATGGGCCTTAAAATTTTACTGAACAGTCTCTTCTTAAAGCCTGTAAATTCAGGTTGAGTGACAGCATAATTTTTAGAATCAAAGCATGTGATTTGATTTAACACAGATGATGGGAAATCCATCACCACCTCTACGCAACTCCTTTGCCATGAAGTTAACGAAGAACAGCTCATTTATGCTGCCAATTGCAATGACTTTGAACCTGCACCAACACACACAAGGAACTGATCACATAAGAGGACTCGTAAGACCAGTGAGGAGGAAAAAGGAGGAAGAGACGAATTACTAATGCCCAACCAAACCACACACATTTGGTACATCAGACATTTACAGAATTTTGATTCTCAGCTTTGCTGGCTGGCAATGGTCTCTGTCACAGCGGGAAACCCAAAAATTACAATTGCTTCAATATTTCATGGTGCAAATCTGAAGGAGCCTGCAGTCTACTGCATGGCAAAAAGGTCTACTAAGAAATCCAGGACTGAGTCATCAAGCCCAGCCCCCTGAAAACACACATCATATAATCCTATTCATAAGGACAGGTGGTAACCTTTTAAATAAGGTGAAGTTGCTAGTTTTGGGTTGGTTTTTTTTAAACTTCACTGATCACGATAGACAATTGGAGATAGGTATTTGTTCCTCATTGAGCCTCATTTCAGTGCCCCTATCACTATTGCCTTAAAAATAGTTGCTGTTTCAAAGGGAACTTCTAAGGAAAAATGTATTTTGTTGGCTCAGAGGAGTATTGTCACGATGGCTGCTCGATTATTCCCTTGAGGCAGGCAGACTAAGTAGGAGGCTTTATCATCATTCAAGCAGATGGGTTATTAGACACATGACACCAACAATTTTAGTAGACTCAAACACGGAAACTCAGTTTCAAGGCTGAAATATCAGAATTAATCCACTGCTGAGGAACCTTCTATGTTATCAAATAGACACACTTGATAGATACCATTTGAAGCATCACATCTACAGTGTAATGATTTAACAACGTACTCGTACTTTTCCTTCCTTACTGAAACATGTACAACAATTGAAATGGGCATTTAGGTTCCTCTTTGCAGGTTGCACATATATTAAGCTGCAGTGCCCTGTACTTCTGCATTTTTAACTCCTCACTTGAGGAGTAGTGACTATGAGAAAGTCATAAGGATAATTTTTTCCTGCACTCCTCATCTTTTTGATTCTGGGCAACTGCAATCTCTTACAGGAGAGAATTAAATGTCACAATTGTAAATACTAAAGATTAGAACAACAACAAAAAAATCCCTAAACAGTTTCATATCATAGCTTAAAATACCCAAAATTAAATCCTGTCTTCAGAACTAGTCCTATGAAGTTGACCCACTGCATGTGCGTCAGCGTTTAAAGTCTTTATAATGTCTCTACATAATCCAGATTCTAACTTGTAAGCTGATACTACTCAAAAAGGGCAAAATTACTACGGCTATGAAGAACCATCCACTGTAAAATTCTGCAGATGCCTCTAATAAAACATACGAAGCAGTCTACCATGCAAAGCAGTTACCCACACTTTTCACTTGAAACACAGTAACATCTTTAAAATTCATACATGAGACGTGTATCCACAAAGTATATTCCTGACTCTGTTAAACTTCTCTAGGAATGTAAGTGACAGAAAGAGAAAATTAAGGAGATCTAGTGGTTAGGCTTTTTCATTCCTGGAAACAAGAGTTTCCTGGGATGAAATAAATACCTGACCTGCTGTGTGCAGTTCCTGAAAGATGGTCCTAAATAAAGATTTGCATGCTGGCTGTAAAGAGGGACTTAAAATAGTATCAGAACCCAGATCAAGACACTTAAAAATCTGGAGATTCAGCAGTTGAACCTTCTCCTGATGGCATTTTGGAGAGTGACCAACAAGTGCATGTTGGCACTGCTCAGTCATACTGCTATTCCACAGTTTCATCATTGTAATTTTCCCTTTTTCCACTCATGAAAGTCATCTTTACTTGTAATTAATTTCTAAGATAAGCCCTGCCATCTTAAATAGGAGCTTAGGTATTAAATATGAATTACTTAATAATGCTTTATGCTTAATAGATAATATTAATCCAGTAAATTTATTATTTCTTCTACCAGACACTTGTAGGCTGTTATAAGCCACACCAGTGGCTTATAAGTACACCAGTGGCATACAAAACAAAAACTATTTAGGGGTTAAATTCCTATGGAGTATAGCAATTCCCACGACTGTAAATTTTACATTTTAACCAAATCACAACCTCTGTTTAAAAAACATTTAATGAATGTGTATGCTAGGTATTTAGTCTATCCTAGGAAAATGAGAGATGACCTTCAGTCTAGTAGCAACTGGTTTATACTGTCCAGCTATGCATACAAAGGCATTCTATGTTTGCTTTGATGGCTTACACATGCCAGGGGTTGATGTCATTGATAGATTATGGCTATTGACATTGCTATCGTTCTCACACAAAAACTTTATTAGCATAACAGAAGATCAGAAAGCGTGCTATCCCACTTTCTAAAAATCTTCCCCATCTGCTGCTGGGTGACATAAGCAGATCACCTTCCCTTGCCTGTTTGCTAAAATACAGTGGGCACTCAAACTCTGTGGAAAGGATCTGGCTGCATCTGTCTTGCGAGCGAAGCTATTGTTTATGAGATAATTACTCTGGCCTTGTTAACTTGCAGCAATAATAGAGAATGAAATCACCTAATAAGCCAAGTTACCTAGTAATATAGCACATTACAACAGCAATGATTGCATACAAACTTTGAACCCCCTTTAGTGCCAATTAATTTCAAGAGCATTAGCACCAACAGTAAACGAATACGAAGCAGTTTAACTAATTAAAGCTTACTACGTAGTAGGCTTGTAGCTTCAATTATCATTTTTCACGTTAGTCATGTGAAACAGTAACGACATGTACCAGCTGGAAAACATTCAGAACGGGGCCTGCCCAGTCCCACAGCAACAGGTAAACGGAGCGGTTTTTGAAACTATGTCATGCACTTTCCTAGGAAAAGTGCTAAGTAAGGCTTATCAACAGAGACAAACAGCAGATGGCAACAAATGTGCCAAGAGACATGTCATCCTCCAGGAAGAGTTCAACACAAGGCATCAGCAAAAAAGGAGCAGAGTTGGAAGCACGACTTCCACAGATCTTACCCAGCTGCTCTCTTCTGTAGGAAAAAAAAAAAAACAAAACCACAAAGGAAAAAAAAAAAAAACAACCCCAAACACAAACCCGAAACCCAAACCTAGTGAAGCAGTGATTCTCATCCTAATGTACAGGCTTCACGTGTAGCCCATCTGCATTTGCTTCCCAGGAAGCCCAGTAGCAAATACAGCACAGTAAGGCAGCTGAAGCCCATCTTCCTATAAGAAGCTTCTTTCTCAGCCCCCAGTAAAAAGGAATTTGCTTAAATCCAGACATTGACTCTCAAGTTTGATTTACAGAGAGCTCAATTTTTTTTTTTCCTATTTCAAATGTATGTACAGCATAGAACTAATTGTCCAAGCCTTTTTTGACTTCCTGTGCACTTTTGGACTCAATGGACTCACAGACAAAGTTGCTTGCCCTTCAGTAGGACACAGTATTTCTCTTTACCAGTTCTGAGCATTTGGCGTTTCCAGGTTACTTTTGTGGCTTGAAGACACATGGCTATCTGCTCCAGATCACTTTGTTTTATTCTTGACACACTGACTGGACTAAATGCTGAGGTAAAAGTAATTTTCATGTGTCTCCTCCACGTTTTGACTTCAAGGCTCTGCAGTTACCAGAGAAGCTGCTAGTATTTTTGGACAATCAGTCTCCGCTTGAACCACTCATCAACAATTTCACTCCTCCCTTCTTCATTCCACCCCTATCCCAAGTAAGTACACACCAACAAGGATGATTCCAGTACTTGTTTGGGAAGAAACACAGAACACAGGAAAGAGGAAAACAGAAATAAAATAATAAAAAGGAAATTAATTATTTGCTGTCTAAGAAAAATCTATTGGCAGCTCATACTACTCTTTTTCCCAAACAGTTTAAATACAGCTGATTTAACATTTAATCACCTGTGCCCATTGCATTTAAAAGGCAGCTAAAAGCAAAACATGTAAAGGAAATCTTTGATTATGTGTATGTATGTTAGCTCAGGTTTTCCCAAATTCCGTCGCCCCCACCATTCACTGCAATGGTTCAGAACCTCAGAGAGCACCAAGTCCTCCTTCTGTGGAACAAGTGTGAGTCAATGGTCTCTTTATGGTGTCTCCTAACACAACTCTTGGCCATGACACAAATATTGAAAATTAAAGAAAAAAACCCCAACACCCCTATGTTATGCAAAGCATGCAAAATATTTGTTGGTTTTTTCCCATAATTTAAGAAAAAAAGATTATCAGGCTATAAAAATCAAAACACCATTAATGATTCCTGCTTCCAACACTGTCTGAAGAGCTTAAATGGTGAAAGAAGCATCGTGCTACAGAAAATCGCAAAAACCCCCCTTATGCTCAAAAGCATATAGCAAGTCTGGGATGTTTCACGTACAACACAAACTATTAATAAACTATTAACCCCAGTTCCTCCCAGAGAGTGGGGCAGACAGACAGTCACAAAACAGGCTTTCCTTAAGTTTAGATGGAAAAGGCCAGGGACAAATATTAAGTCAGTACTGATACTTGATAATTGTGATAATCTACTACCATGCATGCCTTACATGCTCTTCGAAGCAAAAAGGAGTTGCTTGGCTTAGCAGGGAGGCTCTCCCCTATTATGCAGACCAGCTGAGCCAAAAGCTATGCAGTACTGTATGGAATAACAGAAGGATCATTTCTGGAATAGTCAAATAAATGCCACTTCATACTGCTTTACCATCCAGATCTCCTCTGGCAGATCTATTCCTTTTTCCATTTTAAGAAAGAAAAAAAGAGAAAAAAAAAAGAAGTGAAGCAAAAACGATCTGTGGGGGAGGAAATAACTGACGTTAAATAAGCTAATATAATAAACATCAGACAACAAACATTTATTCCTACAGTGAAAATTAATGAAAAGGAAACTGGGACAGCTGCACAGTCCAAAATTGGCACTGATTTTCAGAGAAGGAATAGGATCCCTGAAACTATTACTAGAGGGCTCAGGAATCCCTGGCAAAAAATCAAACAGTTTCTTAAAAAAAATTGCTGTAATTTAACACAGTATTTATGACAGAGCAAAGTGACACAAGCTTACACTCCAGGCTGAAAACTGAGCGACACAAATAAAAGCCACAATTTATTAATCTTCCCTTGGTCAGCATGTCAGAAGCCCATCTTCCTGGAAAAAAAAAACCACCCCAAACTAAAAGACTTGCTGAAACATGGAAGATGAGAGACTTTTATAATTATTTTCTTTAAATATTTGAATAATCAACTAAAAGTTCAAGATCCACCACCAAAGTATCAGATGGCACAAGGTCCATACACTAAAGGAGGAAAGGGAAAAAGGGAGCATTGTTTTTATTTGAATGGAAGCAAAAAACTGTATTTGTTACGTGGTTATAAAATAAGCCAAGATTAGGACAGAATCTTCCACAGAAGCCTAAGAGCAATCAAAATAATTCACAACAGCATTAGATCTCTATAATAAAGTGCAAGTATCTCCTAGCTGTAGAAGGAATCACTTTCATTAACAAATTACTTGGAACGAAGTAAAAGGGAAGAACCTGCCCTCCTTCCCTGAGGCACCAATTCCAAGTATTCGAAGACCAGCTGAAGAGACACAGAAGTTGTAGCCTATTGCAAAAAGATACCAAGGAACATTGGTTCAACCTACCAAACAGCATGCAAATTGGGAAGAAAATTTCACGTGTGCCAGCTTTTCCCTTGATTTTTTAGAATCGGTGGGAAGTTTCCCACTGTAGGAGTATCACAGCTAATTCAATTTATACATATACATATGTCAGCATAATAACGCTCTTTAAAAAGTGGCAGCTTTTATAATCTTCTACCCTTGATTCAGCAAGACATTTTATTCCAGGATGAAGTGTTTCAGTCCCCTAAATTCAGTCCGATCTTGTTAACAAGTCAGAAGTATTGTTCTGCTATTTACATAAAAGCGTTTCCACTGAACTAAGCAGCAACTGACAGATAGGGTAAATGGGTTCCAGATAACATTTAAATAGCTGTACTAATTACACCACACAGAGATAGGAACATGATCCCTTACTCAAATCCTCAGAGTAACCATCCAGAACATTAAAGAGAAGAGAAAAAAAAACCCCTGGTGCTAGCCATAAGACAGCATGTAAAGGAATTTTAAGAAAAGCCCAAACATTCTGCATAAAGGAGGTAACCTCAACTAATTAGACGCCATTATGATCTTCTCACAGCCTGTTAGAAGCCAGTAGTAGTTAATAACTTCACAGATTTTCTCCAATCCTTTCACCAGGAAGGAATGGCAGTTTCTAAATCATTACTGCTCTGTCATCCTGGACCACTGCCAAGAACACAGAACTTCAGGACACCTGTCAATTAACACATTCCTACTGAAGGCAAGCTCATCTTCCATCTTTAGATCTATTAAAAATCAATGATCACATAGAGCAATCAGATTAAAAACCATTGCAAAATTAAAATTAGAAATTGCTTCTTGAAGGACAACAGACTTCACAAAAAAAACCCCGAACGACGACATGAAGAATTGCGTATCTGCTGAAGTAACTATATACAAACTTTGGAAGATGAACTACATGATGTAATAGACCTTTTTCCGTTTCTAGCATCCATGGTATACAGTAGTACATGCCAAAATGACTGGCCACCTGATGGACAATTGTGTATAAGAGCCAGATCTAAAGCTTTTCTCTAATCAAAGCTTTCTGCAGGGGTTCTCAGTCTAAGTACAGGCTTCTCATTGATTTTTCTTTAGCTCCAGGATGACTACTTTTAACTCTAAGTTGAAAAATATGAAGTTAGGCATTGAACCAAAAACCCAGGTACGATACGTATTAAAACATCAAGGCAAAGGAGCTATTATCGTTTAAAGAAACCAATAGATTTCTGAGCAAATACAAAAATAGTATTTGCCTAATTCAAAGATGCTGATGACGTTGAGTTCTGAGGGAGACAGGGAGGAGAAAGGGGAGAAAATAAGGAGGTCACACAAAAACCAAAACATCATCTGTCATTAACTTATACCTGCATTGTTCAAAAATCAAAGGAGACAGTCAAGGAAGCTCTAGATTCAACAAGTGAAATTCCAACCAGAGCAAAACCAACAGGAAGGTTGCAACACACTTGAGCACAGGGCTGAGATGCCCCTGCGGTTTTGTGGCAGTCTTCCACATGCCAATTCCAAATAACAGTACAACAAAGCCTGTGACAGTTTGATATCCCAGTAAAATTAAAAGCATCAAGGAAGAAGAATGAAGTTAACAACGAAAACATTCTTTGCACTGAAGTCAGTAAGAGAAAACAGAAAATAAAGTAGTAGCATGCCAACTGTGGTATTGCCTAATAGAATGAACCTGCACAGAAAACAATTCAGATTACCAAACTGAAGGGCAAAACAGGCTATGCACAGAGTGACTACCATACTTATCCTGCTCCCTGGCAATTGTTCAGCAGATTCACTTTCCTTGGATTAAAAAAAAAAAAAAAAAAGAAAAAAGAAGGGTGTTTGTACCTCAAGGTCTTCTATATCTCTATCACAGAAACCTTTCTTACCCAGGCACTTCAGGAAACATGACCCTGAACTTCTTCAACACAGATTATTAGAAAGTCCTGCTTTTCTGATAACATCCAACAGCTTAAACCCAGCAATTTCTGGTCGGTTTCATGAATAAGGCAAGTAATTAGAAAGAAAGCATTAATTTAACAAGGCATCGTCAATATGAGATGAATCATCCATGAAACTGCTTGGCTATGGCTGTCTACTCCTATCTCAGCAGGAACCAGGAATCATCGTTCATAAAAGCCGTATGTCAAAAGAGCACCTTTTTTTGGTTTTGTTTTTGTTTTTAAAAAAAACAGGGCTTACCAACCATCATTATCCACATTTTAAAAGCTTCTCCAGTCCCACGTAATCACCAAGACCAGCACAAGCTCACACAGAAATGACTGCCAGGGAGTAATCCCCACAGTAAGGTTCATATGACTTTCCGACATTCCCCATTTTTGATGAGCACTCCTTGATGAGCACCGCATTTCAGTGACACAAGTGGAAACAACTTCCCACCTCCAACAACCTAAAAAACTACTTTGTGCTTTTTAGGAAAACATAAAAGACTAAACATGAAATGCATAGGGAACTGGGTTTTGTTTTGGTTTTTTTTTTTAATAATCCAGGTGTTGAAATAGGATTTTATGAAACAACTGTTTCTAGTGGCTCAAATCAGCAAAAGCACAGAGTATTCAACTGTAGAGCAGGTATCAACATATATAATTTAATCCTACTCCCTGAAACCTTACCCAGTAAGTCTGATAAAGGGCATGGCCTGAAGCGAAAGACAAGGCTACCACCAGCAACATCTCCTGCGTTACATTATGTATAACCACCAAAAGGAAAGCAAACAGAGAGAATAAATCACCTATCCCACTCTAAAATTTGGGGGGACTTATTTCATCCAGCTTCGACACTGCCCCCTTTTCACTACGAAGGAAGACTGAATAAATTAGCTTAGGCCATATGGCTGACTTTCAGGTTTCCTTGCTTCTACCATTGCTTGTTTACGTTAAGAGATCTGCATCGGGTATGACCCAACTCGTTAAACATCATCCATTTCTCAAGAATCCTTTGTCGCAAGCAGAATTCTTACGTTGCCCACCAAGATCTCCTATATCATTATGGGGTATTGTACCTGCAGCAGTAGAGACAGTCCATCTTCCACAGATAAATAAAGGTCTTGAACAAACTGTTTCATCTGCCTCGTAACTACATTTCGATGCTGAAAATAGCATAAGCCATTCATGCATATTTTCTAAATTAAGCCAATGAATCTTGGCACAGGCCCAATGAAAGGACATACATGCAAGCGACCACACGACCTGATCTATAGAGCAAAACCTGCATTTCAAGTGCTCAAAGCAGAGATATTTTTTTTTAACTTTGAAACCAAAACAGCTTGGTAAGACAAGTATCACTGCTGAAATGTCTTCATCCTGTTACTCGTCTTCAGTGCAAATGACAAGTTGCTACTCTTGCATCTGTTGGATCTAGCTGATTTTGGCGATAAATCTGCGTATGAATTAAAGGAACTTCTAAACTGATGGTCATAAAACAATCTTGGTTCGAAGGAATCTCTAGACATCATCTAACCCAACCTCCTGCCCAAGAAAGGGCTAGATCTGCCTGGTACAAGGCTGTGCGTTAGGTTGTTGAAAACCACAATTAATTCCATCCTTAAACTATTTTTCTCCAGACTGAAGAAACGCAGCTCTCGGCCTCTCCCTATATGTCAGAGTAGGATCATCATCACCCTTAAATCATTACCTGAAAACAGCAGATCTTGTAGGGTCAAATGTGTATTCATGAAAGAGAATAAAGAATAAATCGTGTAATTGTAAATGGAGCAAGAAGCTTCTAATACAGTTTGTCACACAACAGTGAGCTTTTTGCACAGTGGGCAACATTCCCAGGAAATACATGAAACTTTTTGATTATGAGATCAAGGTGTCACATCTTTGAAGGACAGTATGAATATTTATTTAAGTCTCATGGGAGACAGACACTTCAGTTAGATCATTTTTCTATACTCTTAGGAATAGTGCTTGAAAAGGAAAATTATTTTTTCCCCCTAATTTGAAGTCTCCTTTATTTTGAAAACTTTATTACCATCATCTGGGTATCCAAACCCATGATTTCTAGAGCAGGCCAATATCCAATTTAAAATAAATGCATGACGCAAATGAATGAGGCAATCACACCCTGAAGAACAACTTCTGTTAAGTCTCAAAAACCAAATTATTATATGGCAAGCTACTAATGAACTACAAAAATGCATACTGCAAAGACCTGTAGTGCTAACACACACACAAGCTTGAGGAAAACATTAAGACAGCAGTTAGCATTTGTATTCTTTCAACCTTAACAGTGGGTATTTAAAAATGAATTTGCTTGAAAGCAGAACATAAGTAGTTTACAAATGGTGTTATGATGTTGCAAAAAGCTCTCACCTTCACGGTGGAGCTCCTGTGATCCTTTTATGAAGCATCTCTATGTCAGTGTCTGAAGAAAACCATGAAAGGATCCCCGTCTTGTGAATCCCATAATCCCTACAGTATTCTAGACAGGATTAAAGGATTTCTTCAGTTATTCTAAAGCCAAAGCATGGTGAAGTTTGGGGGTTGCAGGATTCAAGTTCATTCCCCAATATTTTACTGCACACCTGAGAGGCTTTTCTGTTACCACTGGATGTGGAGAGATATTTCTACCTCCTGAGGTATCAGCCCTCCACCCAACACATGTGGCTTCTACAAGGTGACATACTGTTAAATTTCAGATGTGGAGAATGTGCCAGAGACCTTCCTCTTCAAGGTCCCCGGAGTACCCTGGTTTTCAATTCTACCACAATTTTGGGTGAGGAATATCTTAGCGTTACCTAGTCGGCTAGGTTAAGATAAGACTCAAGCAAAATCTGTGTCTTTTGGCAAGACAGGAACAAAATACAAGATAGGAAACCATAAGGAAAAAAACCAAACAAAAGTACAGAAGAAGGAAAGCAACAACTCACCAAATCCCCCACAACTTCATCCTATCAACACTAACCCTACAGTTTCACAGTTGGGTGTGAGCTGAAAAAAGGCTGGTCATGCCTGACCCCTTGCATCTCCTACTGGGTCTGCCCCCCCCTTTTCCAACCTCCTCCTTTCTACCAGCTCTAAGAGCATGCAGTGAGTCACTGAGTCATTGATCCAACAGAAATCAATTTGGTTTTCCTCTAGAGTTAGTTTTCAACTCAGATCACCAGGCTGATACAGCTCACCATGGGGCCATGCAATTTCTATAACCCATCCATGGAAATCGGTAGTCAGGAAGCGAGAGGCACCACACTTCTCATGGTAGCACAACCTTAAAATAAGCAGTCACAAAAAAGAAAGTCTCTTTATTAATCTGACTTGCTGTACAATCAACCTCAGTCTGATCAATCTTCCTAAACATTTCTCGGTGAATATGCATTAAACAAAACCTTTCTGTCCAGTGGAAAAAAAACAAAAACCAAAACCAAACAAAAACCACACCACCCAAAATAAAACTAAAACATTTTTTTTTCCTCCAGACTAATTTCCTCCTCACCCAAAATATTCTGGCCATTCTTCTTAATTGAAACGTTTCATTTCCTCTCCTTGGAGATGCAAAAGTCTTTATCAGAGCAGATGTCATTTCATGCACTTGACTAACAATAATAATATTTCATTTCAACAAATGTTAAGATGTTCTGTAATTTTTCTACTACTTGGTACTCAGTTCACATTTTCAGATTGTAAGCAGCCTCTCCTTTGAAATGCCTATTCTAACTCATTTTGGATATTAACATGCAGAATAACGTACATTGCTTTTTCACTGGCTCACAATTGCATACATAATGATAAATTTAACAACAGTGACAACTGATTTGACCCCCACAGTTTCCATTTAGGGACACTGCTACAATTTAGCACTACTTCTCGTAAGATTTCGGTTTGCCATTTTTATATTTAAAAACAATTAAGCAACTCTTTCCCTAGCCTTTTGCCATCAAGTTCAATATAACATTTTTGGAAGACGTGGATGTTGTATTCCCTGTTTAAATATAGACAGGATGCTTGAATGAGAATTTTGGAGGTTCCTTTCCCTCTCTTAACAATCCCCTTTCTCAACAACAGCATGGAAGAAAACAGGAATCTTGACAATTGCCCCATTCACACAGCAACTCTTGTAAACTGTATAACCAATGCTTTAGGTGCAATTAAGAGAAAGTAGCTGATGATCTGAAAGTCTCTGGATGAACAGGACTTAAAAAAAAATAAGAAAAAAAATATGAAAAAACAAAAAAGAGATGCCTGTATTTCTTTACAGAGGACAATTACAACAGACGGCCATTAACCTGCTTACCTACCTTTGCTTAATTTTTTTAAAATGAGCTCATCTTTCTCGACTTCATCTTTCTCCTCCCTCATCCATTCTTTTCCCAGACTGCAGCAATAACATGCTTTTATTCTTTCCTTTTGACTGCCAGGGCCTTAAACTAATTATTAATTGAGAATGTATCTAAAGGATCTCAATGAGAAAGTTGGAATTAACCCAATTGCCTCTTTCTCCCTTTTATTTTGCATACTGTAACACTAGATCTACCTGTTGGTACTGCTGAAAACAGCAAATGTGTCATTTTCCTCTCAAAGGCAAGCTTTCTAGCTGCTTGGGCAAAAATATGCAACAATGAAAACCAACGTGGAAAAAAGCAAGTACCTGGAAAAGGCCTCAGCTTTGAGTGACAGCCATTAGCAACGAAGCTGCCTGCAGATAAAATTCCCTCAACAACTCTGCTGTCCTGTAGGAAAATCCTGCAGCAGAGGGCATCCTGCGTTTGGGAAATCAGACAACTGACACTTCATCAAAAGACTTGTCCTTTAAAGAGGCTAGAAAGGCATGACCTTATGCTGCCTGCTAGTGCAGAGCTGGCTGGTTGTACAACACCGACTCATCTTGTTTCCAGTTGTTAAATTACATTAAAGGACAGCTAAAAATATATTAAATACTTTCCTATTACTTTTCCATGCAAGCAACTGCTGTAGTTACAACAAGAGTAATGTCCAGGCAAACGCTTGGCAACACAGAGGGGTGGGGGGGAAGGTCCAGGAATCCTTCTAACACATTCCAGATCAATAACGTAACATTTGGATTGCAAATCCAAAAAGCTGTTTGTTTGTTTTCTTAATTTATTGTAAGAACAAGATCTGATGGGTTTCTAATGATCAAAACAGGAAAACATTTATGTTTTCCAAAAAGGTCAAACAGATCAGAGCTATCGTTTTAATTCTCTCCCTCCCTCCACCCCCCCAAATTTTTGCCCTTTTTCTTTTTTCTTCCAAAATACACCAAAGCTTAACCAATCTACCTGTGATATACAATACACTAAATTCTGACAAATTCACACTGATATGCCTCATCTTCCCTGTTAGAGATTACTCACAATAAACAAGGAAGACCCGTTTGAGAAACCTGATAGTCAACGTTTAAAACAGTGACAAAAATGAAGTGTCTTAATTGATTAATGATCTCAAGGTCTCTATCGCCATCTAGTGAAAACTCATGACCATTACTACACTACCCACAGAAATCGCAACTCTTTCACTGGAGTGACACACCATAACCCCTCTGCTGGATCCAGCCTATGTACGGCCAGAGCTGTAAGGCTTTGCTGCACCTTTCTACTGTATGTCTTAAGGTAAATCAAGGTCAAACACTAGCTCGTATCTCGCTAAGGCTGACTGAGAAGAACTGAGGTTTTACAGATTACACTCTGTCCAAGCGCTGTGATCTGGCTTTATAAATGGCTTTCACATCATATTTAATACTTCTGCCATCAAAACCGAAGCAGATGTGTCAGACACTAGCATAGGTATAAACAAGTTTTTAAACCAGCAAGAATTTTCAGTCACCGTAAGGAACCGCACGGCAGCTCCACTACTTCTAGTGCATTGGCATCACCAAACCATGAAGGGAGGTTACAGGCCGGGAGAGGTAGCACGTAGCGCTCGGCATCGGGCAATGCAGTACTCGGTCTTCCTACAGCTTCAGTGGAAAGGCCTTCAGTCACACCATTAAAAAGCAGCAATTTACAGAAGTCATCAAAACTCATTCTCTCTCAGCTACATTGAAACTTAATGCTACAGCGAGCTGCAAGAACTTCTTCAACTTGAAATACACATTTCCCACTTTCAATTATTCTGCTAAGACTTACGATTGAACTGTAATATTGCAAATACTGAGTTGGGTTTTCATCCCACACAGTATTTTTCCCACTTAGACATACACAAGCCTACCTGCATTTACTCAGGTCCCCTCCACAACAGTAAAAGAAAAAAAAAAAAAAAAGTATCAATTACTAATAATCAGAAAAGACCATTTAAATTCAAATCAATTACATTTTTCCGTAATAGTTATTTTTTAATTAACCTTTTCATACAGAGAACCCAAATCTCCTGGTACTTAACATTTACCTCTTTTATATTAGCATTTAATGGTAAGAGGAAATCTATGAATAGAAAGAGTAACATAAAATTTTCTAGTAGTATTTTTCTAGATGAAGTATTTCAACTTAAAAAACCCACAGAATACTAAGGTGTCCTCTTGTGTCCCCTTTTATGGCAAAAACCACTACTCAACAAATAAGGAACGATTAATAAAGCTGTATCTGTTTATCGACTACCTACCTAAAAATGCAAGTCTTCAGAACAGAGCATATACCGTGTATTTCATCAGAATCTATCATACTTACACAGCAGCACAAAATCACAGATCATCCTGAAAAATTATTAAATTTTCAAAACTTTATTATCACCACAGTATCTAGAGTAATGAATACTAATCTACCTCAAAGAACGGGGAAAAAAAAAAAAAGGCAAGTTTTAGCTCTACAGGAGGTACTGTACTCCCAGCAGCCTCGTTCATAGAAAAGCTTTTAGACCTGCACTGGGTACAACATAATACTGTGGCAGAGTGTTGCCTGAAAGTAAGTTTTTTCCCCAAACTCAGAGCAACTACAAAATTGGAAATTCCAATGTGTACAAAGGCTTGGAAGAAGCAAACCAGGTCTAGCACCACCAGAATTTAAGAGGTAAGAAATCCTTTCCAACCAAAAATCAACTATGTAAGAGAAAGTGTCTCAAAGTGCTCCCTAGCACATCCTGTACCACCTATTTAGGATTTTTCCATTCCACCATCACTTTGGAACACGGTGCAGGAACACCAGAATTTCATGCACCATTATCTCATAACTGGTAAGTCACAAAAAAATGAGAATAAACTGTATGTGCAAACAAAAATTATTCCCCCCCCTTAACAAAGGCCAAAAGCTTGAGTATCCATACAATATCCAGTCTGTGACAGGTGCTCCATACAACTAATGGAAATCATAAAAATACCAAGAAGTCAAATTAATGTTTTGTAAAATACTGCTATAAAGTAGAAAGCTAGGATATTAAGCGACTTTTCATGCCGACCTTGTAGATAAATACATCAGAATCTTACAACAACAACAACAAAAAAGATACTACTTCCTTAAAGGAAACATTATTTTTTGAATTCACGTGGATGCATAGCACATATACAGTTATCAAACCTGGAAATTATTTCCTAGTTAAACATGTGTGTAAAGCTAGACATACTGGTTACATACATTGGGAGGACAGCAAATGTGGGGTTGTCTCTAGAGAGCTGCTTAGATGGGAAAACTTTTTTAAAAAAACAAAGCTGTCTTATCAGAAACAAAATGCCCCTATGCACACCAGTTGGGAGTTCTAAATGGACCTTCAGTGCACTGGGTAGTCCACAGCAAGGAGGGCTGTGCCCTCACATCACAGGGGTTATGTGCCTCTAAACACAGACGTGAACTCATCCATCTCTCTGCTCAACTAAAAGGTTGACCAGCCATCCTGTCACCTCTGTTCCTGGCACCTTTGCAGATTTCTGCTTGGTGTTCACTTCTATAAAGACCTAATACGAAGCATCATGAACAAATGTGTTTTAAAACACTGCATATTAGTGGTATGTTTTGAATCTTCAATGATTACTTTTCCCACCGGGACCAAACCGATGTGGTCTGCATTCAGCTGCCATCCTAATGAACAGCACGAGTAGTTTTGCCTATAAAGTTATGAGCAACTTTTAAAATAAAAACTGATCTCTTGAGGCTAATGCAAAGCTTCATTTTAAGAAACAAACAATTTCTGAAAATAAGGTCCTGATACGTAATCAACTGTCACCACGTGATTAATTAGTCCTGTCACAAACTTTAGGGTTTCAGGATCTCAACATTTAGGGCACAGGACAGTCTAGCCAAAGATAAGATCATGCAAAGCTGAAGCCTACCACCAAATCAAAGCTAACCCATCAAGCAGAACTGGGAATTCATGCAAAATGTGAAAGCAGCCTTAATTTTTGTCACCATAATCTGGCCCATTGAAACTAAGCAGTTTAATTCAAAATAGGGCTCTAGTTAGAGCTTCAACTTGTCATACTTCCTGAGACTTCTTGAGACATGTCTCTGATTCTTTTCTAGACACCAATTTCACTGGCAATACAAGAAAAAGTAGGTGGCTTACATTCATATAATTTTACATGTGTGTATAACCTGTTTAATGACTTACCTCTCTCCCTTTATGCGTCACCAAAGCAGCCAAAGGCTTGGCGTAGAATCTGCTGTAGGAAAATCCCAGGCAGCCATACATACTGTTAGCAGTGAGTTTCAAAGCTTTCTGTCTGATATCATACTGAAAAGAAACACAACCAGGAAAAATGATGCAACTATAGCCAACAGAGAACAGAACTTAAGGTTCACAATTACATTCACAGCTTTTTATATAGTCTGCAGCAATGATGGGCTATAAGTAAAGCGCATTACAATCACTGCTCACTACTAATCATCCCTATTCTGCAAGGCTGATCAGGGCACTTAAGGGGAGCAGGAGGAAAAATCAAAGGAGTTCTACAAAACACACCTGTAAATAAAGGTCGGGATTTAAATCTGGCTGTTTCATTAGCTGCTTAACCTGGCGTCTTCTCTCCACCAGTTTCCTGATTTCTTTAGGCAAAATTCCCATTTCCAGCGATGGGTCCGGAAGCTCTGGAACTTCTTCCTCTTCGTTGACCTGTCAAATGATCACCACTGCTTATCATGTTTTTGCTTGAAGATTAGATTTTAATGTGTTAACTGAAAGGCTTGGGAATAAAAACCTCAAATGGCACAGCGTGTATCTTCCAGCAGAGCACCCAAAGCAGTTTAAAACAAGCATGAGAGGGTTTTTGTGGTATTTAACTACACTACTTAGTACCCGCTGGGCAACAGGGACTAAGCCTGCCTCTGTCTGGGAGAAATAAGAGACATGGACCAGTAGCAGCAAGGTATTTTTTTTTTTCTTTCTTTAATGTATGTACATGTAGGTTTTATACATATATATATAAAAATATATGTGTGTATATACATAAATCCAGATAAATAAAACACACACACTCTGACTGTTATGTATACAGATATAAAAATATAAAGAAAAACATGCAAGCAATTCTTCCCATGGTGAAAAAAATCCATTGTATAAGTATTTTTGGTATTCAGAACTGTAAAATGGAGCATATGCTCTGTGGAACTGATACTTTGAATAAGATAACCGACAAAAGAGAAATTGACAGTAACAAGTATGAAGTAACAGTATGAAAACTCCACCCCAAGCAACTCTTGATTACAGCAAAACAACTTAACAGGAAAGCACACATTCTTCTTGTTCGCATAACTGAAGAAATGGCTGCTCAGCAAAAATGAAAGAAATTTCAAGCACAATGACAGAGACAGAAATACACAAAGAAAGGGCAATAGAGACACTATGTGGTTGGAAAGTTTAGTAAAGCAGTCTGGGAAGAACCATATCAAGAAACGGCACCAAAACTTGATTAAATATCATACCACGATAGAAATCAAAATGAGCTGCTTTAGTTTGAAGCACAAAGAAAGCACGGTAAATCCACTAAGAGTTTGGAGGAACTTACTGACAGAGTTCCACATACTTTTTTCCTCATTTCTGGTATGGTACTGGTATTTCACTTGTTATGGAACTAACAAGCGACCCATAACTACTTATCCTTAACACACAAATTCCAACCTGTGAGCTGATACCAGTTAAAAATAAAAGCCTCAGGTTTAACCTTCAGACCTGACCACCTCACTGCTTCAGTTTACAGCACAGCTCCACCAACAACTGTGCCAGCACAACTGAGGAAATGAGAATAAGCAACCATGGATAAGCCATGGCCAGCACAGCTGCTGAGAAAACAGTATGTAGAACTACACCTTCAGGAGGTTTTTTAGTTGCATTTAGTACAATTTAAGGCCGTAAACTGCATACATTTCTATGAAGCTTGTCCAGCAGCTGACATAGTCACAGTATCACTCCCTGACACACACTCCCAAGACACACATAGTTTTCCTGATGTCTAATAAGGGTTGAGCTCATATTGCATTCTTTCCCCCAGGCAGAAGCATGAGACTTGTGTCTCTCTGATTCAGGTATGTCTGCATGAATTCTGTGGCAACCTAATTTTAGGAAGCCTCTACCAAGTTAGGTTGAAACTGGTCAAGAGTCTCAGAAATTACTGGGAAGATCTGGGGTTGAAAAGGGACAACAGAGCCTCACTAAAAACGTTATTTCATGAGGATACCAAGATTTTATTTAGATGGGAGAGAACTTACCAAGATTATATTAGAGTATTACGGAAAGGAAGACAACAGACATACAATATTCAGAAAGTCCCAACCCAAAACTTACTTTGATGCATCTTTAAACAAGAATGACTTCTTTCACACGTGAGGGGGAAAAAAAAACCCAAACCCAAGAACAAATGAAAAAGAACAATTTCTTAAAAAGCTGATTCACAGAAAACACACCGAAGTTTAGACAGTGTAACTTAAGTCACAAGTTAAAGCACACAAACCTCTGCCCTATTCTGTGCTTCTGATGACAGTCGCTGCACTGTGGTAAAGCAGATATTGAATTCCTGGATAATTGATGGGTACAAGCTGTTGAAGTCGAGAAGCAAAATAAACTTGTCATAAAAACCTAAAACAGAGTTTAAAACAAAAGTCACAATTACTCAGTCTCCCCAAGGACTTCATCCAACTCCACATTTAATATTTAAGTGACAGTAATACATTGCACCACGTTTCCAGCATCTAAATCCCTTAACGTAGCTGTTGAGATGCACCACTATGCATTATAGAAAGCTGTCAGAAGTGGAACGATCCAACCCCATTAACTCACCAGAGTTGAACAGATAGCTTCTGTGTTACTATAGGACACTTGTACAGTTTTCCCCACATAGAGGAGAAACTGAAAGGAAACTTCCGTGTCCATTAGAAAATTATAGACAGACAAACAGCCCTGATTCCTTGCAAGAGCATAATCTTCTCACAAAAAGCTAAGAAAAAAAAAACGTCCCAAGAATAAGCAATTCCACAACTATGTTGGGAATTTTCTAGTACACACCACCACGCCCCGCAAACCACCACACCAAACTCCCATAACATGCACACATTTCCCCTTGCAAACTCTCCGCATTAATATAACCTACCTGGCTCTAACTTCATAGAAGAAAGAAAATTGCCACATCTTACCGACTTTGGGATCCAAGACTAAGCCCCCAGCATATGCTGCTTTCTTTTTCCCTATCTTTGATTTATTCTGATCTTCAAAATCTTCATCTTCATCCACCTACATTTGGCATTTAAAAAAGTCATTATCTAGTCTCCAAGATTTCTGTACTGTTGGAGGAGTTATTTTTGGCAAAGCAAGTATGAAATTGGGAACCGGTGCAGAGAGTTACTTTTAAAATACATGCAAAACATGGTGTTTTCATCATGATCCTTATTAAAGCTTTCTACATGTCAAAACAGCATTTAAACCAACTCCTATAGGAACATACGCTAACAAGGCATTACAAAGACCTTAAGGAACTGTAATCCTTCAACATAGCACTAGTATGCATTTTCTGCCTGGATGTAAAAGTCAACACTAGGGAAAAAATCAACTCATAGCCCAGAAGAAGTATTATTGCCCAATTAAAATGTAGGTTTTGGAAGTACAAGGACTAGGCTTTAATAAAACAAATAATTACTGATCTAAAGACTATTCTGCTATTTGTTTTATTGTAAGAACAATTTTTCTCCCAGTTGTTCAATGTTACCCTGAATGATTTAAAATTCTGGCACTGCTTTGATCCAACAATACAATCAACAGAACTTATTGCTTTGGAATTTGCCGTGACCTTGTTTGAAAGTAAAGCTAAAAAAGCAATACAAAATACAAATACATTCTCAAATCTGAATCTGTTTGCTAGCAAAAATATAGATGTTTCTATAAATATTATTTACACTGGTACTATCCAGAGGAATTTATCTTTTTTTAATACCCTTGGATATTTTGCCCACATTCTCAAATCACGCACCTTTCCAATTATACTTGAACTACTGTTCATCAGCAAAATAATCGCAGGGCAAACATGCATCTATTAGGCACAGATTACCTTCTCTACTGTTTCCCTACATAGCCAAGTAGTTAGCTTATTTCAATTTTAAACTAAAAGAGCAACTGAGTTTCCACAGATCTGTGATAAAATGGAAAAGGTGTTACACTGTCCTTTAAAACTACACATTCTTCCTTCATCAACTCAGCACGAAAAAAAAATTTTGAATTAAGCATAATCTGTAACATTAAGTTATATCTAACATATGTTTGGTTTTTCCGTGCTCTCATAGAACAGTAATACACAAAAGACAGATGATTTTTTTTTTCTTTTCAGTAAAAATTATTGGAAAGAGAAAAACTGGACCCACCAGCTTCTGCATAGGCTTTTTAAAAACTTGTTTGTCCGGTACTATGTAGTCTTTTTCATGAAATGCATGAAGCAGCAAGAACTCATTACGTTCAGATCGTCCGCCCATCATTGTCCTCGACTGTAGAGAGGGGCAAAAAAAGAATTCAAAGCAAAGCATAGAAAACTCTGACATACCAAAAAAGATGAAGCAATGTCCTTCAACTATTTAGATGTTCACCTAGCATCACTATTCCTCTGTATCATCACCATGCACAAAACTCAAACGTGATATTTTTATGGAAGTTTTACGTTATTACTTGGCTAGATCATCGAACTGTCACACTCATCACAGCAAAAAATTTAAAGCATCATGTATTCTCAATTAGCATTTACAAACTAGAACTAGCAAATCAAAACACAGAAAACATTGAACTGTTTTTATGGGACAATGGAGGAGGGTGGAAAATAATAAAAATGTACCATGACATTCCCAGAGATGTTTGTTATTTGAAGAGCCAGTGGCAGAACATTCAGCTCACACATGATCTGGAGAATGAATCTGGCATCTGTCCAGGTGTTTTCCAGCATAAACATTAAGTGAGGAGAATCACTAGGAAAAGAAGGGGGACGGCCTAGTAAAGTAAAATCAGCCTCCTTTGTAGCAGTTTAGACCTCTATGCTGAATGGATTACATGGTATCTGTAGCACACTAGTGTTGAATTATACAGTAAACTCTTTTAATTGAAAAAAAAAAACCAAACCCAAAACTCAAACTTACATATCCTATTAGTGTATCTAAACCAATGCTCTTACAAATCAATTTGCTTCAGACATAATAAGCCACCACCCACGAGTAGCTCGAAACATAAAATACTGTTAAGACAGTAGTTTACTTCCCAAATACCAGTACGCTAAGTCATCATCTCCATGACAAATCAAATAAGCAAGCATGAAATTGCATAGTAGGAAACTAGCTCTTTTACTTTCCAGTGAAGGTTTAAAAACATGAATCAGCAACATACCTGTACATATTTCGAATTTCCTCTGGTAGAATTGTCATCTTCTCTGTTTTCAAAATTTGGTGGACCAGTTCAGACAGATGGTAACTTTTGCAACGAATTAATTCTTTAGCCGAAATTTCTACATCACAGATCATTCGACCGCAAGCAGCATTCCTTTCAGCAAACCCTCCTCGACCCTTAAACGTATCACAAAAGGAGAGAAAAACCCAAACAAAATGAAACATACAAACATTAATAAATAATATCTCCCCAAAATATATGCTTATAGGACTCAGTCAAGTCAGTTGGTCACTAAATACTCTAAATACTCTATTAAATACCACTAATACTGAAGCTTTATAATTATGCCCTAAAGGAATCCATTATGTCTTTCAGTATGTGCAGTTGATACTTAAGTCTCATTACTAGTTAGACCTTAATTCTTAAGCTGTCGTGCATTCTTTTTTTCCCTTTAATAATTAGAATAGTCCCAATGAGAACATGTGTATGAATTTTGTTTTTCTCCGAGGATATTTTTTGTACTAGCAGCAGAATGGAAAAGTCACAAAACAAACCACACACAAATACTCATCTTGGCCTCTAGGAAAGACAGAAACAGACAAGAACACACCCACATTCATCACTTCAATACTCTAAGTCTCACACATTGTCCTCTGAACAAATATGTACTAAGAACTACAGAATTATTAACTAAGCAGCTCTCTATGGGATGATTCACCAATCAATCCAAATTACATTTTCTCATTTTACAGTTATAGCAGACAAAGACTGTTAACAGTAAAGACTATTGCAATTAATGTGTCATTACCATCATCTAGTTGAGACATGTAAACTAAATTAGCCTAACTTGAAAATTAGTTTAGCTTATTACTGTAATAAAAGTCATATAAACATTCATCATTTCTGATCCAGGACACATGAAATTCAGCATGACCAACAGTCAAAATACATCAGTGTCACATTTACAATTCCTCAGCAAAATTAATTCATTTTTAATCACATGCAACATAAAGGGGCTTAAAAGACTTGAGCAATCTTATTACCCCAAGCTTTGGCATATTGGACCTCCTCAGTCGACCTATCTTGGACCAGTGAGGGACTTTGCACGCATTAATTCTTTGAAGCAGCACTTCCAGATCAAATCCATAAATATTATGACCCTTGCAGCAGAAAAAATAACAAAAAAAGGTTACAACAAATGCAAATTGAAAGACTTACTTTCACACAGTCAGTATTCCTTTGCCCTTTGTGGTTTTTTCCAACTAATTGATGGCATTATCTCTCTCATAGAAAGCACTTTCTAAGAGAACATTCATCAACAGTACTCATTAGTCTTAACACTAACAATGCTGTTCAGCAGAATACCAAAATAAGCTCTATAACTGGCTCATAGCACACACAATTCAGCTTTATGCTTTGATACCAGAGATTAGGATTTAAAGCTTTCTAGAAAAAAAACCCAAAACAACATTCTTGATGCAGCATATAAACTTAGTTACGAGTAATTCCTTTCCTCTCCATCCATGAAAGTGTCAATATTGACATAAAAATAATGTAATTTTTTTTGTTTTATTTTGATACTACAACAGGCATAGCTGTTAGATCTGGACAGGAAGACCTCGCAACTAATATTTACACATCAAAGTACTCCAGCAATAGTTGCAGAGTTTAAACAATGCTAAGGACATTGATGAAAATGGTCCATAACCTCAGCTGAAAGCAAAATACTGCCCTGATGAACACAAGTCTATGTAGACCAGTCACCAGGAACTGCAGGCTCACCATACCAGATACATCTGTGTAGTGCAATCTAGAAGCAGCTCCTTGAAATCACCATCAGCATTACAGCCAGAGTAGAGGGGTCCTATCTGTATTGATATAGCTTGTTTTTCAACAGCATTAATTAAACCAGGTTCAAATTAAAGTGCCCTAACACAGCTCTGCTGGTTTTAGGATCAGAGCTCTCACACCCCTACACTACTGGCGCCTTCACTTGAAAACCATTGGGTGCAGTGTTTCCCCTGATTCCTTCCCACAGCCACTGGGAAGCTCAGCTCCTAGGATGAATACCGGATACCAGCCACACTGAGCTGAAAACATCAGGAACCTGGCTACTCATTTCATCCTATTGCCACCACTTCATTATTTGTATTTACCTACAGAAGAATAACAAGCTGTATATAACCAACCTTAGATTCAAAATTTCATTAAATGAAAGTCAGGACTGTACATTAATGAAACATAACAAAAAAAAGAAAATGAGTAATTATAATAAAACCCCAACTGCCAATACAGAAAAAAAACATAAGAACACTTATTACAAAACTTTGCTCAGATCCTGTAGGTTTGTACAGGTTACCATTTTGATTTACAGCATAAACACAATCTAAATGGTGAGGCAAATTATACGAACATCTGAACTGAAACAGACTCCTAAGTATACCAAGAGTTCATATTTTTCTAGAAAATCACAAGGATTTTTTTGTTGTGTTTTGTCTGAGTAAAGCAAAAAAAACCCAACAACTTGTTTCAGATACTATGGAAATACCACCTATTTCAGATACTATGGGAAATAATAGGATGTATAAAATGCTGTCAGGGAAAATTCTGTATCATCTTGGTATCAAAGTAAACCTGCTGTCTTATAAGCAAATTCAATTCGTAAGGCAGTCTAAGATAAACATTAAAAAACCTATATGGGGACAAAAGAAAAAGAACAAAGCTGACCAACCGACAATATGCTTTAATTTAACTCTCAAAGCCTCAGAACTACTCACCACAACAACATCTGGGTCAATTTTGTGAATCTTCGCAAGGAAAAATCCCAGCAGTGTCCTCTCTGTTGCAGCAATTTCTATTTTAGCATTCTAAAAGGAGCAAGAGAGCACCTGATTTCAATGACCCAATAAGTTTAAAATGGAAACATCTCCTCTCCCCTACTAGTTACAAGACAATAATAAAGCACCATAGAGTTCTCCCTTTCCTTCTGTAATTCAAGGCTTTTTGTTCTCACTCCCATAGACACAGAAAGCTTTTCTCAGAGGCTTTTTTCCATTTTGCTTTTGTATGCAGGTGTCTAGTGATATTTTAAGAGCCTCCTAAGAATCAAGCACACCAGGAAAATGCTCCATGTGCATCCTTCACTCACAGGCTTAAGATTACACAGAAACAGAGGAAAAACAAAAATAGGTTACTTTATTATTCTGTCAGCTCTCCCAGTGCCCTTTAGAAAGGATGTCTTCTAAATTTTGACAGACTTTACTGTCCAAGGAAAGAAGAAACAAATCCTCTCAGTTTACTAAGAGTACATAGTCAGGTAAAATGAAAATGAACCACAATTTTAGCCTCTTTGCCAAACCTTTCCAACTGTCTTGTCTAACACTGTATTTTATGAGCACAAGTAGCAGCAGTACTGAATCACACAAAGCACACACCTCTGTTTTTACAAGCAACACAGAATAAATACCTGGATTTAGGTTTGCAGAGCAGAAATGAAATAATCACGCCATTCCTTTGAAACTTTCTTTTTCACAACTTACCCAAAGCAATGTGAAGTTCAGGTTTTAAAATATACTGGAATTAGAAGGCTAACAAAATTAAATTACCTTCTTTTTAATAGCTTCTTTGAAGTCATAAGGAAAAATGCAATCATTGGGTTTGGAAACAACTGCAAAAGAAATTATATTTGTTCTTACATACAAGTTCTTAACTGTACCCTCCCTGTAAGCATCCATCCACAGCAAAGGGAGCGAAGGAAAACTAACCTCTAATTCTAAAAAAGTAGTCTTATGCGAATACTTGTCTTTAAGATAAATGAGTAATTAGTAAAGTATTAAACAACTTTAATCAGTCATATTTGAGGTTATCATTGGAGACTAAAACTATGGTCCACAGCTTCCGAAGAACTTGCATTCAAAACTCTTCATCACTTTCCAAATGGGATCTGAATCTCAAGGTTTAGCTGATCTTACTATAATGACACCATGGCAAGAGATTTCCCCCCCCCGCCCAAGAAAACTTGTTTAAAAATGAATGTGACAAGTCTATTTTTTTAAATTCTGTTCAGAAGAACAGAATTGAAAAATAACTAAGTGACATTAAACAAATGGTCTAAAATAATGGGTGAAGAAAGCAATCCAAGAGAACACATGATGAAGTAATAAAAATGATAGGAACCTGTAGAGAGCAGGGTTACTTTGCATCATCTCAAACTAAGATTTTTTTCAAGGTTTTCAATAAAAAGTCAGTAACCAGTGAAGTCAAAGACAGGGAGAAAAGCCTGCCTCTGAGCTGAGACTCTGCCACTTAATTATTCTAATCCATTACTACTGAAGTGGCAGAACGAATTAAAAGAAACCAAACCAACCAAAAAACAAAACAACAAAAGAAAAACTCTGAAGGAATTATTTTTCTACTTATAATCTGCTCCAAGTACATACCACAAAAGTGCGTCTGAAAAGGAGGCTGAGGTGGAGCCTTATCCAAAGGAAATTTCTGATGAATCAGAGCTGCAATAGCCACAACCTATACCAAGGAGATACAGAACACACAGCTTCATAAACATGACTACTATCAATACCCATTTTTTCCCACCTATTTTTTAAGTTTCCTCATCTCTTTTCTCTTGTTTCTACAAAAGATCTTTTTAAAACTAATTCCAACTATAAGTAGTTAAAAAGAAGAAAAGTTGTCCATTGATCTAAAGCAGAACTTACTCCTAAATGATTATCCGAGAAAGAGAGGAAAAATAATTTTAGAAAATTTTGCTTTTATCAAATTTTCTTCTGAACCTGAACAGACCCCACAATTAAAATGATTCCCTATGAAGCCCAGGGGAGATGTGAGCAGGGCAGGACATGCAGAGGCCTTGCCTCTGGAAGTGCTGCCCCTGAGCAACAGTCAAGACTGACAAGAAGCCAAGAGGTTTTAGCTTTACTGATCTTTCTGCTTGCTTTGCTGGCAGGACATCCTGGCTCCCCAGACATTGGTCAGGAAAACCCAAAAGAAGACAAAGCACACAGACTTTAGAAACATCTTGGCAAGCAGATCCCTGTTGGTACCTGGCATATATCTCATTATGTTGGCTAGAAACCAGAAATTTTCCACACTCCCCCACAAAAAATTTTAACTTCACTTAGAGGACGAATTCTGCTTGAAAAAATTGCCAGCCAAATTCTTCTTCCAGAAGAAACAACTATCCTATCCTATTAGTGACTACTGATTCTCTTCCTAGGCTAGGAGACTTCTGTTAAAAAACAGATAAGCATGCTTAACTACACGTTGTGGTCTGCGGTCCACAACTGAGAGTGGCCACCTACACCTCTCCTCCGCTCTGAGAAAAGGAAAGGTCTCACAGCAGAATAATAGGCACTACAAGATTTAGACCAAATTCTCACTCTATTTTAAAATGAGTTTTACCAGTGGAAAAACACGGTCATTCTACCTAGAACCTATGATTAGCTCTACAAAAAAATAATCCATTAACAGTTGTTCTAGGACAGTTTCACTTATAACTATTATGCACTACAGACAAATAGAATGCTTGAAAAAAAACAAGGATCCACTGTCACAGTAAATATTGTCACCAAACGGGCCCCTCAAACCCACAGATCTTATGCTGGTGAGACGCCAGTAACAATTTCTTTGAAGACCCCATGGCACAGAAAGTTTATTCAACAGTAAATATATTTAGATATGTTTTATCAGGTGAAGTTCTTTCAAGCCTTAGAAAATTTTTAGTATATGCCAAAGAACGAAACTAAACCAAAATAAGAGCAGATGACTTACCTCATTCTGGTGAGTCTTTGGGTTCTGAGTGGTCTTCATGCTGAGAGACATGACCACAAGAGGAGGAGGAGGAGAAAGATCTTTAACCACGTTCACCAAGCCAGGCTTCGTGGCCACAGCCTCCACCTTACACCAGCTGACAGACTGGTTTGAAGGCTCTGAGGAAACAACACAAATCACCTTCATTCTTCAGGGAACCACAGGGAAAGCTTCTGTAATAGTACTGTTGTCCTTTTGCCTTTGACAGTCCAAGATACAGACTAATCCTGCCAAATTTTTGGTAACTCCCTGGGCCCTGATTCCCTAGTCAGAAGCCTAGTCACACCTGGGGCTCTTTAATACCAGAGAAGAGAGGGGAGATTTGTACTCAGGTTGGGAAGATGGGTAATGCCAAAAATACCCACCAAAACCTTCAGGCAGCTTTATACAGAGTCATAGTAGAGAAAGGCATAAGGCAAGCAAGCGTAACTCTAACCTAAATTAATATACCATGTCTTAGCATCTAATCTTGTAGTCAAATGGAGAAGGCTTCATAAAAAATAAATTAATACAAGTGAAATGAACGAATGCTCAGAAATTTCTCAAATGCTACAGAAAAGGCAGCCAGACTGCTAATCAAAAGAATCTTGATCGAATGAGAACAAGAACATATGACTGAAACACACTAGATAATTGACATATAGTCCTTCAGAAGTGTGGTTATGGAAATAAGGAAATGGAGGATGTCATAAGAGAGTTCATCCTACCCTGGTAGTATAAACTATCCTGTAACATAAGAGAGACGACAGGAAGTTATTTAGACCTAAAGCGTACAAGAGCTAAAAAAATATATAGATAGATGGAGGGAAAAAAAAAAAAAAAAAGAAGAAACATTCACCACCCATTATCATTTGAGAATATTTTGGTCTGTAATTCTTCACTTACTTTAAAAAAAAAAAAAGATCATTCACAGAAGTTGCTGATGAGGTAACTCACTCACTTCTGACTTCTGTCTGTACAATTCTGACAGATTAACCCTTTAAAGACAGCTGTTGGTAGAATATTGGTAGATCCAGCTATCTTACCCTGCAAAAGTATTTGACCTCTGTCTGGAAACCCACATATTTTATCTTCTCTCATTATCCTTGCTCTAAGTGCAAACAGGTAGCTGACTAAAGTATCTTCATTTATAAAACACTGTCTGTCTTCATTTGGAGACATCGTCAATCCATTGCTTGACACCTTTTTTCTTTCATCTCCAATGCCTTAACACCCAGAGCTTCAACTAGCACTCTATAGAGCAGTGGTCTCCAAAGTACAATGTGTAAGACAATTCATTGGGGTGTGGGAAGAAAATATTTTACCATTAGTTTACCATTAATAAATACTGTTACAAGTGTTTATTTCACACACTTCATCCTTTTTTAATTTCTATTTTTGTGTTTATTTTATAATGCACATAATATATTAGTACAGTAGAACATGTATATAATTTATAAATAAATATTTATATATTGGGGGTACATGCTCCATTTTATACTGACAGGGGTGCACAGTCTTAACAAGTTTGGAGCCACTGCTCTAAGAAAGCTTTGGGGCTATCCAGCACTGATACTCAAACTGCAAAAACAGCTTCATTATGAATAGCGACAACAGTTTTTGAAGAAGTTATAGAAGCCTGATCAAATGGTTCAAAACTTGCTTACTCTAAACCTTCCAGCTGTACTTTTTAGCCTTAAGAGCCTCTATGGGAAGTGCAGAAGGGAAGTTACACAAGACAGCAAGAACCTCTGTGAAACTAGATGCCTCCCAACCAAAAACAAACAAACAAACCCAAAAAAACAACCAAACAAAAAAAAAAAAAACCACCCCCCCCAAACAACCCGGCTTTGGGGCACAAAATCATGCAGTGCAGCCATGTCATGGTTTGACCTGGACTGGCCACTGAATGAAAGACAAATACTCTCTTTATTAGAGAAATTTGCATAAAACTAACTAGCCAGCTGATAGACAGTTTTCAACAGAATGGGACTGACAGAGTTTTCAAAAGAGCAATTCTAACATCAAGATACAGACTCTTCCTGGAACATGAAAGCTGTAATAGAGATATGGGAGTGGTGAAAAAAGTGCTCCCTTAAATTACCATTTAATTCTGGTGTGGAATCAGTATCTGAGCTCAGGCAAGGTAGTTCTAAGGGGAGATAACGCACATCAGCATAAGTAAAACTGAACACTGCCTGAATTGTTGGTTATCATTGCCATAACATTTGTCATACTGGATGCAAGGAACAACACAGCTCTGGACTCTACAGGTGAATAAAATAAAAAAAAGGCCAAAGAAATACGAAGTCAATTCCTGGGCAAAGAGTGCAAATGAAAAACCACTCTTAGGCCTTTAAAATCAGTGCCAGAAAGTACGCTGATGCTTGCCAATGTCTGGTGGAAACCCATCACAGCTAATCCGTCTTTTGGCAGCCAGCGATTTGTCCGGTCTATTCCAGCTCAAAGTCCTTACTGGCATCAGCTTTGTCAGCGACTGAGCGAGGTGCTGAAAAGGAGAATCCTCCTGGTGTCAGCGTTCATACTCTCAGTTCTACATTTGAAATGCCCCGAGGAGACTGCACTAATAGATGCAGCTTTTGTCCAGACTGATCAGCTTCCCTGCGGTCTTGGGAATATTGAATAAAGTGCTCTAACCAAGCCAAAATAAGGCAGCATAACCACCTCGAAGTGGTGCACACCACTCATGAGGCAGAAGGTGTTTCAAACTAAAATCCACACATTCAAACTAAAAGCACCACAAATTTTTCTAAGTGACAGAGAAAAAAAAACAACCACTAACACACAAACAAGCCACGTAACAGTCGTCTGCTCTTAAACAGATACATCTGCATAAAAAGAAAAATCTTAAGTTATCAAGAGAAGAGAGAGGAATAGATTTCTAGGAAACTAACTTCAGCTCAGTATATGTGGCTTTAGGGCATGCCCCAGAGAGTAGCTGCTAGAGACTGTATAGTTCCCTCTCGCTGCCATTCAAAGTTATAATCTCATCTGTACAGCGTGCAACTTAATATGGATAGAGCTCTCACTCAAAAAAGGAAGAACAAGTTATAATTTGTACTAGATAATGAAAATTACACAGATAAACTGCAAGGTTAATTTACAAAATGATAATTTATCAGTACAGTTTCAGTTTCCCCTCCCCTCCTAATCTATAATTGTGTTTTCCAGCAACCAAGTATTTTACACGCAAACCACCATACGTGGATTTTTTATTTCCAGCCAGCACGGTCCTTTGATCTTCCTACTCATCAAGAGGAGTTCCAGGCTAGAGGTGTTAGTTCCAAATACATGTGAAAATGTTTGTCCTTTCAGATCCTGGGGAAGCCGAGGGCATTCAGCCTAACAAGGAACAGAAAGCAGTGAGTCATTTCACCCCACAGAAGTCTTCAAGGTTGACACGCTATATTCAGACAGCACCTTAACAAAGCTACACAATACCTGAAATCACTGTAATTTCCCACAAGCAAGGCCTTAATCCATAATACCTTACAGTAATTGAAGAAATTACACTATTGACTTGACTTAAATAGGTGCATATCAAAAACAGGACAGTAACGTAAAAATGCACTGAAGCAAAAGTTCTTCATCCATACTAGACATAAGACAGAAATAATATCATCAGCCAAGACTACAATGTTCAATGACTATTTTAATACAGAAACTGCTCTTGTTGTAAACTTAATTAGATAGTTATAGCTTTAATCTTGCCTGTCGTATAAAGATTGGATAAAAGTGTTTCTGCACAGCTGAAGAAAATTTTGAGATAGCTAGAAAACCCGATGGGATGCTGCTTTTGCACCTAGAACTAGCATTAAAAATATGGTTTAAAAAGGCATTATCTCAGCAATTGACCCAACAGGTTCAAGACTGCCGAATCTCTTACATTTGAAACCAAATCAAGTGGTTTTGCTAATGAAGAACAGCTACTGATGTTCTCATTGGAATTTTTTTCCATCTTTGCTGCTCAGTTTTACAGCTCTTCAACAGAAGTCTTCTCACCTAGCTGCTATTTGCAAGAACCATATAAGCAGAGATATCAGCTATATTCTGGACATGGATTCAACAAAACATTTAAGCGTAGTATGTAATTTAAAACATCTTACAGTACTTTGAGCCCTGATCCAGTACAGCTAAAGTGCTGTTTGATTGATTAGTGGCAAGGTGATAAAAAATAAAGCAGGATAATTGGGAACACAGATTGTTGTAAATCAATAAGCAAATTATAGTTAGGTGGGAGGAATGCAGTAGTTGTAGGAAGTACTTTTTCCCCGTGTGCTTTATTTACATAAACAGAGCTAACACCAACAAATCAACGTTATAGGTTACCTGGCAATTAACTGATTTTGTTAAGGACTAACCAACATACAAATGATAACAAAAAAAGCCACAAGCTTAGCTATTAACCTCATGTTTTTTTCAAATTACAAGACAATGAGCATCTAAAACTAAACAGCAACACAGGTACAGCCACTAGCCCACTAAAGACCAAATCCTGCAAATCTTTAATATTTTTTCAGAAAAATCATAGAATTCTTAATTAGGTAAGGAAGCAGGTTATGGTGTTTCATCAGATTAGTTATACTCACCGAATATTTAACTTCTAGGTATTCAGATTTTGCTGGAATATCCGGGATCTCAAAAGCATAATATTTTTCCACTTTCTATAAAAACCAAAGATATTATTTTTTCAGTATCTCCCCATTGAATATTCATTGTGTCCAATAAGAAAGCTAATGAAATAAAGGCCAGGAAAACATACATCTCAAATACCATAGGCTTGATCATACGTCACCAATTCTGCAGCTCATTATAACCATGTAAAGACAGTAAGAGTGTTTTAGTAGCTGTATTTAAATGTCTTTAGCTTTTCCTAGCGTGAAGAGTTTTTACAGAATTGACTTAGAAGTTTACTATCCACTATAAAGTAAAAAACATACCAGCTGGATAGCTAAAGGAACTCAGAAACATTCTGTAAATTCACAGGCTTCAGATGTATT
The DNA here is from genome assembly GCA_013399435.1 of Arenaria interpres. NCBI lineage: Eukaryota > Metazoa > Chordata > Aves > Charadriiformes > Scolopacidae > Arenaria > Arenaria interpres. The sequence continues at coordinate 45,596 of VXAK01022080.1, forward strand.
CATGAAAATTGGTGTTTGCAGACCACCACAAAAATCACAAAATCACTGAGATGGAAAGACACCTCCAGAGATTTTCTAGTCCAGCTGCCTGCCCAGAGCTGGGCCAACTAGAGCGGGTTGCTCAGGGCCCTCTCCAGTTAGGTTCTGACTATCACCAAGGATGGAGACTCCACAGCCTCCCTGGACAACCCGTGTCAGTGCCTGACCTCCCTTACAATAAAAAAGTGGTTTATGTTCTAATAAATTTCATGTGTTTCAAATGGTACCTATTGCTTTTGTCCTTCACTGGAAACCAATGAGAAGGGTCTGCCTGAGTCATCTTTATTCCTGCCCATCAGACGTTTATACACAATGATAAGATTTGCAACACCAATCCCTCACCCCAAAAGTTCTCTTCTCCAAGCTGAGCAGTTCCAGGTCCCAAGTCTCTCAGCCTCTCCTCACATGACAGATGCTTCCTGGTCCTGTGCTGGAATTGCTCCAGTACGTGCACATCCTTCTCGCACCAGGGAGCTCAGCCGAACACAGCGCTCCACATGTGTCTCACCAGGGCTGCATAAGGGGGGAAGACCACCTCCCTCAGATCTGCTGGCAACGCTCTGCCTCATGCAGCCCAGGGTGCCCATGGCCACCTTTGTCACAAGGGTACATTGTTGGCTCTTGGCTAACTTTACAAATACCAGGATGACCAGTCCCCTTCCTCCAAAGCTGCTTTCCAGCCAGCAGCCACCAGCATCTGCTAGTGCCTGAGGCTATTCCAGTCCTGGTGCAGGACTTACTAGTTCCCTTTTTTGAACTACACAAGATTCCTGTAGGCCATGAGATATCTCCAGCCTGTTGAGGTTCCTTTGAACAGCAGCACATCCATCTGGTGTATCAGTCACTCCTTCTGCTTTCGTACTGTCTGCAGACTTACTGAGTACGCGCTCTGCGTCGTCATCCAAGTCATTAACACAGACACTAAGCAGGACTAGACCCAGTATCAACCCCTGGGGTACACCACTAGGGACTGGCCTCCAGATGGATTTAATGACACTGATCCCAACACCAAACCCAGCAGTGCAGCTGGTCTTCAGTCCACGTCACTGCCCACTTACCTAGCCCATACTTCATCAGCTTGTCTTTGAGGATGATATTAGAGGCAGTATTGAAAGCCTTACTAAAGTCAAGATAACAACAGCCACTGCTCTCCCCTTGTCCACCAACCTAGTCATCTCTTCATAGAAAGCTACCAGCCTGGTGAAGCATGACTTCCCCTTTGTAAATCTGCTGAACACTCCCAAGAACCTTATTGTGCTTTGTGTCCAGAAAACAGTTGTTTTCACAATTAGCTGCTCCACCACCCTTTCCCAGGGCCTGAGGTGAGCCTTTAGTTCCCTGGAATCTCCTCCTCCTAGCCCATTATGAGGATAGCTTTGATATTTGCTTTCTTCTAGTCCTTAGGAACCTCCTCTGACCAACCTCTTTAAAAATAATCAAGTGTGGCCTCACAATGATATTGGCCAGCTCGCCCTGTACTCATGGGTGCATCCCATCAGGTCCCACGCATCCCATCATGTGTCCATGATCCCAGTGAGATTGTAGCCCTGTAACTCCTCCTATACTGCATGCTTTAGCATACCAGCTCTTCAGAGAGGCACCCAAGAGAGCTGATTTTCCAGCCATCTGCCAGCTGTTTGCTGTATTACATGCTTAGAACAGAATAATTTCTATGACAGTATTGTATTTTTCGTTTTGAGTGACTTGGGTTTTACTAGAAAGTAGTCAAGTTTGTTTACATACCTCTGACAAAGATAGTTAAAGCAGTGTGAAGTTCAGTACAAATTTACTGAAAGTATCACTTCTGCTTTCTTCAAGAACAATAATGATTTTCCACAACATGCACAGCTTGTCAGTTTCTAAGAATAACCACCTTCATTTTCCAAATAATTACAATATCCTGTGCAACAATGTTATGGTACCTACTGAAATGCCATGTTTTACCTCCTATTATGTGTGCTCTGCCCTGTAATACTTCATAAACCTGTTATATACTACTACATATTCTATGACTGTTATATATTATTGTTATGTTATGTCGTAACTATGCTAGAACATTATTCTTACTACAAGAATTCTTAGGGGCCCCTTATTAAAATTAAATTAAAAAGCATATTTTCACTGGACACTGCACTAAGTTGAGCATATTATACATAGAGTTAGCATAATCTACTACTAGGGTAAGTGTAATAAGAAAAAACAAGGTCACCATAAATTGGAATAAAATTTAGAAATAAACAAAAGATATGCATAGTTCAGTAGACTTGAAGTTATCTAGGTCTACAATTGTGGGGTGTAGGGGGGAGAGGAGGTTTCCTTATTAATATCATCAGCAAGAGCTCCCTCAGAGCACTACGATGAGCTGTTAAGCATGCTATTTCTTGTAATGCTGCAGTTTTAAGGCCGCAAAGCCCGGCAGCAGAGGAGAGGGCCCTCTGCTATAAATAGGAAGAAGGCAAATCCAGAAATCCATCCAATCCAAGGCATAAACAGCTACATGAAAGCATAAAAGAGTAATATAACTTGGTACAAGAGCACCACTGTAAAGTCAGGCAAGCACTAAAAATTAGCATGCAAATGTAGATCTGAACTGCTGAGCCAATACAGCACCTCACACGAGCAACACATCATAGCCATAACATAACAGATGGCAACGCGCTGCTTTTAGCACATATTACTGGTGACCCCCCCTCCCCTTTTATTTTATTTTATTTTTATTTAAAAAAAAAAAAACAACTCAGGCTTCAAATAAGTTCTTGTTGCAAACGCAAGCTGAACATAGTGTAAAAATAGTACGCTGCAGTGACTCATCTGCGTTATTCCACAGAGCTCAGCTCAATTACACAAGCAGTCTGGTCATAACTGCAGTGAATGAATGCTTTGCTGCAGAGTAATCTGCCCTTCAAGTGGCCCTTCAGAGAGCAGAAACGAGCAGCAGTGATTAGCTGCTAAGTTCCTAAGTGGAGTAAGGCTGCTTTCAAAATTGATTTGTGAAGACTTGCTAACTTGGCAGCAGTGCAACCCATTGAAACTACAATTAGCAGCAGGTGCGGGAGGAAATGATACGGCTTGAGTGTATCTGTTCCCAGGGACCAAGTTTGGTGCTGGCGAGGCCAAGACGGGCACGCGCACAGAGAACAGCTTGTCTCGGCGTATAATAAACACACTGGCTTCTCTCTGCATCACTACAAAACTGGGTATACTACGGATAAAAGAACTTTGGGTGCACGGCAGGTATGCTAGTAACCTTTCTGATTTCCAGCTAATGGTAGAAGAATAAGAGACTTCGTGTTACTCTGACCACATGGCTCACAAGTGCTCTGCTCACCTGAGCAATATTGCCATTAGCCTTTTTAAAAAAAAAAATAATCTTCCAAAACATCAACCCTTAACACCACAGTAGTGGAATGCTGGCTGCGTGTTACAGTACAGGAAGGTTTTTCCAAAACATGTTAGCTCTTAACTACATACAGTCCCAACTGTGTGAAGATCACTCTTTTAGAGCAATCACTACGCTGAGTGCCACCACCGTTTCAATTCAAGAGCCCTGCACGCCCCCACGGGAACACAGAGGCAAGGACTGGAAAACACCACAACATCTCTGGTGGCATGACTGCAGTGAAAAGCAAGATGATGACTCCTTATGGAAAACAGATTAATAAGGTATATAACCAGGCAAACTGAGGTCTCCCGGAGAGGAACAAAAGAAAAAGACGGTGCAGTAATGGAACAACCCCACTACTTCCACAATTGTCTTGCAGGCATCAAAAGGACCCCCTGCTGCAGAGATATAAGCCTGGCAGATTTGGTACCACTTATTCAGTGAATTCTGTGTTAAGCTAGAACAGACGAGTTACTATAATACTCCTTGAATAGTCCTCCAAAGGTCCCACCAACAGCCCTGCTCCCCAATCCTATCTTTTCCTTATCCCACACGCTACTAGCGCCATACCCTCCCTGCTAGCTCCAGTTCTCATTAAACAACTAACCTTCCAGGAGGCAATAACTATCAAAATCAGCAGAAAATTATGACAGCAAAATAAAGGTGGATAGCCTTTACCATGTTAGTAAAATTCAGTTTACTGAAGAGTCTGATGAATTTAAAAAAAATTTGAATTCCTACTGTTTAGAAACACTTCTGGTAGGTTATTCCAGAGCTTCTCTACACCCTCAACTATCCTGCCTAATTTATTCATGAATTAAAATTTATAATTTTGTTCTTTCTGCTAAAACTGTCCTTTAAATAGCTTTCTTACTGCTCATCCCCTTTTGATGTGTTCAAGAGCAAAAAGGTTTCATCATTATTCTTCACTTTACTAGACTAAAAAAAAAAATTAAAGCTCTTTCATAGTTATCTCTGGTATAACCGATTCTCCTTTTGTCTCTCCTGGTTTCAGCTGCAATAGAGTTAATTTTCTTCCTAGTAGCTGCTGTGTTTTGGATTTAGTATGAGAATAACGCTGGTAAAACATACTGTTTTAGTTGTTGCTAAGTAATGCTTATATTAAGTCAAGGACTTTTTCAGCTTCCCACAGAAGCTGAGAGGGAGCAGAGACAGGACAAGCTGGCCAAAGGAATATTCCACACCATGGACATCACGGTTGGTACATAAATGGGGGTTGGCCGAGGGGCAGGAATCCACAACCACTGCTTGGGACAGGCTGGGCAATCAATCATTGGGTGGTGAGCAACTGTACTGCAGCACTCATTTTGTATTTTTTTAATCATTATTTTCTCTTCTGTTACTGCTCTATTAAACTGCCTTTTATCTCGAGTTGTTTGTTTTTTTCCTTTTTCTCCCTCTTCTCCCTATCCTACTGGGTGGGGAGAGGAGTGAACGGCTGTGAGGTCCTAGACGCTGGCTGGGTTTAAACCATGACAGTCTCACCTTCCTAATTACCACGTTTTATAGCTGTTGTCACTTGAGTTAGTCTTTCCTCACCGGGGTGATCAAGTGTTAAAATATTCTAAGATCTGAACAGTGCCTTTATGCTGCTACTTCCCTGTTCCTGCTAGGCATCACTCCTCTGTTACACCAGATGCACTGCAGTCGTGTCTCCAGACAACACAGCTGGGTCTTCCACCCCAAGCTCTGTGTAAACTCAGTAAAACTTTGATAAGCTTTGAACTAACATCAGAAATAACAGTTCAAATACTTCCTGCATATGGTTTACCTTGAAGCCATCTTTGAAGGCTGAACTATATTACTCCATTACTTCACTCACACTATTCTTACGTAGCAGGTCATGGGACAAGTGGAAGCTTCCTAAGATTCTGTTAGCAGATCCACATCTTTCCAAAGGCCTCTCCCCCTCCTTCCATTTCAGGAATACAAGTGTTTGTATCCTGTCCTTTAATGAAGAATTGAAGCACCCTGAGTTTTCTTCCCTCATTCCTGAAAGGTTCTTCAAACAGTGAGTCATTACAAACTTGGTTTTTACCTGTTGTTACCTTTTTGATCCACATACATAATGACTAAGCAGATATACAAGAGAAATACCACTGCTAAAACTGACAAAAGCTAAATTTGCATCAGAATTTTGTCAGAGAAAATAAGCTAGAATAAAAAAATAACAGTAAAGTTTTACAAAGTTCTACTGAATCATACATTTTCCTTGAATGATGTAAAGAATGGTATATGTTGCTAGAAAGACATTATTTCTTGCATGAATTTGCCATCTGAGAAACACTGCTCACAGTTTCACTTTAACCATTTAAACTTTCTGAAGTACTCTGGCTTTGAATTAGCTGACCACCTGAGGGTCTTTCCAACCTGAATTACCATATGAACTTGTTTTTATTTTCCCTCATTATTATTCATCATTTCCCTCATTTCCCTCATATTGTTAAATTCCATTCTTCCTGCATTTTTACTTGCCATCCCATTTCCTGATCAACTGTTCAGGAATGAATCCTATAAGCCACAAGATTGCCAGCCTGGGAAAAATTGCAACTAATTACACCTCCCAGTAATTACAATGAAAGCCAGCTTTGCCAGACTAATGCCACTTCACTTCAAGAAACGGAAAAGTTTCAGAGCGCCTCACTCTGAACAAATCTTTTGCTCTAACTTGCATGTTGGCCACCTTTCCCCACACAAACTTCCCACCTCTGCCTGACCCTGCCAAAAGACAAATGCTCTATGTAAACGAACAAGAAAGCTTTCTCACACTAGCAAACTAAATCAGTCCAAACCTGCAAGGCAAAAGAGCAGCATCAGCTCTTTTCCTGCAGACTTAAGACAAGTATTACATCACTGTATGTGCAAGTTTTCCATTACACAAGTTTTGTTTTTCCAATGTTCTTTTAAGGATTTGTTGAGCAAACAGAACACAGCAAAACAACACTATAAGACTACTGCCCATAACTGTAAGCCCAAAACAGCTTAAGTTTCAAGACTGTATGACAGTCCCCACAACTTTTTACCTCCTGTATAAATACAGAATGACAATCCATGCTCTGAACAGCATGGATCTAAAAAGATATATCTGAAAGGGTGAGAAGAAGGATGAGACACACCAAGAGATAAAGTTCAATAAGACACCTGGTCAAATGCAAAGACAGTCTAATCCCAGTGTAGTGACCTACCTGCTGGACAATACAACCTTTTATTTTAAGATTTGACACCGTAAGCTGCTACCCAGGATCTAGGCATCAGAGCTTCTAGCTGTTCTGTATTCTCAAAAACAGCTCAGCAGGCAAGAAAGACGGTCCGGCATTCAATCCAGTTTCAAAAAAGCTAATGAATGATTATTTGTAAAAGCAGTATGTTTAAACTTCTGGTGGAACAATCATACTGCAGATTTACTCTTCTTAAAGGAGTATGGATATTTGAGAAGACAATGGAATGCCTATTACAAGCAGGTACACTTTTATATGTCAGGAGTCACATATTTGCATTTCAGCATAATCTCCCCCATTGGGCAGTGTTTCAACAGACCTCCCACCTTACAAACCAGAACAACAGAAAATAAACAAATAGGAGTCTTGTAGACAAACCTTGGATTTGAACTTCATGATCTTATACTTTGGTGAAATGCAGTCATTGAATTCCTTGAAAACACTCATTATAGTTACTGGAGCCTCTGTCTCTTTTCCAGTGGATAGGTCGATTTCCTCGAAAACAGAAGTCAGGTTTTACCAATTAACAAAAAATACCAGCAGACATGACCAGTAAGTTGAATTTTGTTTTGCTGTTATGAATCATGTATCTCTTCTTTAAGGGAAAACTACAATGCAATCCCCCAAGAAAACCCCAATTTAAAAACTATTACTTGAAACAGAGTGTTTAAAAAGCACTATGTTTCTTATTTCCTAAGCAGCAAGTCTAAAGGTAACAATTTGTTTGCAGTTGATAGTTAGGGGTAAGGGAAAGCAGCAACACTTTACTCTGCACCCCAGGTGATATGCCATGCATACGTTGTACTTAACTTCACCACCTACCTCAGACAACACTGGCTTCAACAGTTCCCATAAACACACTACTAGAACTCATAACCTGCCACAGCAGAATGAAAGGTACTTACGTTTGACATGCTTAAAAGACATACTTACTGTTTCACGTGGCAGTAGATAAACTGTTCTCTCAATATTTTTCACTGTGACACAACAGCTGACATAGGTGTTTGCAGATTCAATCCAAACTTTGCCAAACAAAAATACCACACCTAAGAAAAAAAGGAAGAGCGATGAATTCAACATACAGTTCTTAAATTAATCATTCTTAAAGTTGCTTAAGGCAGCTTATATTGCATTCTTGCACAGAAACACAATCATTTCTGGGTCAGGTCCTTGAACAACAAATCTTTCCAATGTATCAGCACGTTCAAAATCATTTTAAATACCAGCTTTACAAATGGATACGGGTATAGTTCTTCATGCCCCCACCTCCATCGCTATAGTAACAATACCTTAACGTGTGAAATCCAAAATGGCATCACACAGCCAGTCTCAGAATTCTGTTCTGATATTCTACTTCTACCTACATTAGTTTGATAATTCATGAGGAGAGGGAGGAAGGAAAGAGAAGTCAGTGAAAGCTGAAGATAATCAGAATGCCTGTGCTGTCAATCACTCCCGAAACACGTGTCACCTACAATTTTTTATTCTTCAGCTAGACCAGTACAATTAACCTATTTTTCCTCCACTTTAGTACCGTGAGATCAAGACACTACTAATAATTTCTGAAAACAACTAGAAACTGATCAACTGTAGAAAGTTTTCAACTGACTATTTGTAACAACGGATAACACCGAAAGATGTATGACATAGGAAGAAACCCTGGATGCTAAGACAGCGGTTGTGAAGAAGGTAGACATTCAGAAAGCCTATATACAGCAGGACTACTGCAACTCACTCTTCATTGTGGACAATGTCATTATTGTACATGCACACCTCTGAGCCATGGAGAACGTGGCATCAGCACAAAATGCTGCAAAATGCTAATCAAGTGATGTTAAACTTTGAAATAACATGGAACAAAGCTAGCTGACTTTCACGTACAGTTTGTGAATAACAAGTAAAATAAACTTCGAAGTACAACTCAAAAAGCCAGCTTCACCAGAGTTCTCTTCAAACTCCAAATAATTTGGAATTTGATTACATGAAAGACACTCTCCCTACAGTACACTACCGTTAATGAAATCAGAAATAATCAGAGCTGAGACTATAAGGAAGATTTTGAAACCTGCATTTCTCCTTGGTCTGACAATGCATAAACAAGTCCTTGGTTAAGAGATATAACTTATCTTTGCCACGCAATCTCTCAGACATGAAGGCACCTTTCTGACTCCATTAGATCAAAGATAAATCAGTGAGGATGCACTAAGATGGATGACAGAGTTAGAGTGACAGGCTAAGAAAAATCATTTCTTGAGTGCTTGGAATAGATGTGAACAAGACTACTTTTGTCAAGGACAGAGAAGAGAATGCTGCGGTTTTGAAGATGATGAGAGCAAGGAAACAAGCTTTAGCTGCACAAAGTATCTCAGAGATTTTAATACAGAGGCAATCTTCAAGATTTAGACAGTTTGAATAAAGGGATCTAGAAAGAGTGCAAATTACAGATCTAAGTGACATGAAGTTCTTGTCCCTAGCAATCTTTCTTTTTTAAAGGGACAAAAAACTCAGATAGGTTTGTATCATACAGAAAGATGAAACTATGGGAAGGACCACAAAACAGGAGCTGGTCACTTGAGCAACTGGCAATATTAAGAGGATGGAGAAGTTAACATGTCAAGAGGCATACGTATAAGCAGATGAGGTAGAAAAAAAGGATACACGAGCCAGTCAAAGACCACGTAAAAGGCTGCCTGGATTGCAAAGACAAACTTCAATCAATTCTAGCATGGACAAATAAGTGGAATTAATCCCCAGATTTCACAGAATCCAAGTAATTTAGGATGGAAGGAACATTTGGAGGTCATCTAGTCCAACACCCCCCCACACACACACACACATCATTCTTCCAACATGCACACAATGAAAGCAGGGCTTCCAAGAGTTCTCAGAGACATTTCATATGTAAAACCAAGAAATGAGAGAAAAGATATCAGGACCTATTCCCTGGAAGTCTGATTATGGAAAGAAGAAAGAAAAAAAATCGGAGTAAAGCTTATAAAATACAAAGTCTGTGAAAAGAAAAATCATGTTACCAACGAACCAAAAGGGAAGCAAACTCAAGAGACGGAAAATGTCTTGCAGAGGGGAAAGAAAGGGCAATTTTTATTCGTTATTTCTTTAAAATGTTAATAGGATCACAATTCTCAAGTTCTCTGCTTAAGATAGTAAAGGGAGTTATGAAAAGTAAGCCTCTAAAAATCATTAAGTTTGAAAGAGTCCTGTGATTATGCTATAGTATTTACTCTTCAGGCAATGCATTTGACATCACAGCAAATGAAGCATAAACAAAGATCATGAACATGTTAAACAAAAAGCAGTATCAAAATTTTCCCTTCTACACTACTAATTGAAAACAGGTGCAGCCTTTATTATTCCATCCTGAAAAAGTCATAATGAGAAAAGAACACTCCTTGCATGCGAGGAACAGAAATCCTTTCATAATTATGTTCCATTCAGCAACCACTGACTTAGAAGACAAAAAAAAAGAAAAAGAACAATAGTGGGGTCTTTAAAAGTAGCAATTTTATATTAGAGCCATTGATTTCATCAAGATATCTATGATTATTACCACTCCCATCACCAAGCTGTTCAGCCCAGCGCAGTCTCATATTTAAGTTTGGCATCCCAACTCACAACAAAAGGTGTAAAAGAGAAATGTATCTGACTCAATGCTTACAGCATCAACCCAAAAAACCTTCAACAACATATGGAAGAACCTTCCGGTAAACCTACATGAAGCACAAATTAGAAACCCAAGATCCTAAAGCTGCTGATGAAATGAGAGGACGGATGGGGAGTGCTTAGAATAGATGTGAATATGACTTCTTTCGTTAGGGCTGAGATCAGAATGTTGCAGTTTTGAAGACGATGAGAGCCAGGATTCACACTTCAACCGCACAAAGAACCTTAGAGATGTTAATATAGAGACAGTCTTCAAGATTTAGACAGTTTGAATAAAGGGATCTAGACAGAGCTTTTATTTTTTCAGGCCACCTTCCTTCCTGGATAGGCATATTTTTCTTTCATATAAAATCATGCAACTGCTATTGTACAGACTAACAACCCACCAGAATTTTAAGTTACGTGCCCAGTAACAAGGAGAAAGCACACTCAATTGTTGTACCACTGAGTAAGAAATTAACAATATCTGCTGGAGCGCACAGGGTTTTAAGAAGGCCAATGGGTCACCAACATTGAGAAGTGCTAGTAGCTCCCTTTGTACCTCCCTACTACTCATACTAGACCAAGAGACACCATCCTTACTTTGCTCCATCATAGTGCCCCACACGGAGTGCCAGGTGTGGAAAAACAAGAGATCAATGTACAAGTTATAAAGCACAGAGAGACAGGGTATCTAGACATAGTTTAGGCAACTCTGAAAATCCCAGTTACTTAGGAAGAATCAGAATGGCATCCTCTGCCTTTAACTGAATAGTTACCTGGCTGGCTGTACTGATCTTCATAAGCATCCAGCCAATAAAACCTTAAGACTTGATCATCGTTTTCCCCATTCACAAGTGGAAGGAGATTGGGGTCCAGCTGAACTTCGGCCACTCCTACATCAGCTTCGTCCTCATCAATTCTGTCCCAACATGAGATATCTGGGAGAGAACAACTTCTGCAGGTTTTGCAGAAGAAAAAAAGAAACAAGAAGTAAAATTGTGCCTCTGCTATAACCACCACTGCTTCACTTCATTTCAGCCCTATATTGCTCTTTCCAGTACTGTGCAACACTCCCAACAGCTGCGTTTCCTCAGATTTTTTTCTGAAAAGAAGGCTGGAGTGACAAAGAGAGAAATCCACCAACAAGTATGGTTCTTAGTACACAACACAGAGGCTTTAGAAGTCATTCACCTGGTATTTCAGCCTCGGTCATTTGAGCCTTTACGTAACAAATACATTCATCCATCTGTACAAGCTTCTTAGTGGGAACAACATATTATTTCAACAAAACCACCTTTTCAGTCATTAAATGTTTAAGTCTATTTAATCATTAAAATATTTTACAGTTTAAAGGTATAGAAACATATGATTCAAGATTCCTCCAAACAACACAAAAAAAATAATGGGGAAACCCCTCCTTTTTTCCTATTTCCAAAGACATAGCTGGTCACCAGGTGAAATTATTTCAAGCAACAATACTATTAATTACAACTAACGTTATGAAATACCTTCATGGTTGCTTAGAACAAGCATTGTTAGAAATTCCTCATCTTTGCTTATTGTCAGCAAAATTCATTGTTCAACACCCACACAGAGCCACCTCAACGTACTGAAATATGTGTTATGTTGTCACGTACTAAATCCCAAGAAAATCAAGTATTTTCAATTAAGTAGCTATCAGCATGTTCAACATTACCATTTTTAACATCACTACAAAAATAAAACAACATTGCATAGCATTATCATCATTCTGTCTATATCACAATTATCCCATTGGCAAAGACAAACACGAAGATAAATCTAAGGCTTACTGGTGGAAGGAAAAAAAAAAAAAAAAAAAAAAAAGCGATTTTTACAAGACAGATGTCTCTTTCTTCTCTGATTCCAGCTGCTCTGTCTCTTCCTTTTCAATTTCCTTGTCTCTCTTCAAGCTTTCAACTGTCTTAGGTATAGTTTCCACATGCTCTGCTTCCATAGGTTCATCAAAGTCCTCCTCATCAAAATCCATCATTCCCTGATCATCATCTGGAAGTGCTGCAGATAGAACTATGGGCTTGAGTCATCAAAATTACACACTGTGTACTACAATAGTATGCACAGATAGCACACTATATACATTAATGTAATGACAATATTAATATACAAAAAAACCATCACATTTAAGCTAAGCATCTACCTAGAATAAACTAAGAAGTGTTTTAACACTAACATGCTATATTTAAAGAATTCCCAGAACTTGGTTTTGATTTCTTTTTGATACCTTCAATAGCTTTCTCTTCTACTGTCTTCACTATTCCCCCATTTTCTGTAGCTTTTTGCACATACTCGGTATCCTCATTTTCAGAGACTGTGACAGACTTTGCTGTGTAATTGGGACGTTTAGGATGAAATGAAGCTGGAGAAAGAGCTTCCTTTCTGAGATGAGCAGGAGCTTTCTTTGATATAGGTGTGATTACCTGAAAGACATTTTAGCCATGACTTTAAAAGATCCTCTAAAGAGCAAAAAAGGAAAAAAAAAACCAAAATCTAGCACTCAGTATTTGCAGAACCAGTAACCAGGGCTAGAGGAAAAGCTCTATATATTCTGCAGCACGATAACTAAAACTCCTCAAAAGTAAACTTTAAATTCTATAGTATCATTTATGCTGTAGTGTGTTTCTACTATAATTTTAAAAAACAGTTTAAAACAGGCCATGGTTGACATCTAATTAAGTTTGTGGTTACTTTCACTATTTTTCTCACACAGCACTACTCCATTCCTAAATTAAAACCTGTGTCAACTGAGTATGTGACAATATGCCTGTCCCCGGGCAGGGACAAAGCCTGGAACACCTGGGGAAGGCCCATGCAGCAGTTCACATCTGTTCATATCGGTAATGAGTTCAAGATGTCTACGGGATTCCATAGGTCTAGAGAGCAGAGCGTGTCTCCATTGGATTTTTTCATGCTACAGACATGACAGGGAGAGCGAGGAAAACAAAGAAACCACATTTCAGCATGCTCTGCAAGTGTAAACTCTTAGACAACAAGAACACTTTGTTTTTCAAACTGGATACCACTCTGGTCACAGTGGCAGAACCTCTTCTTACGGAAGATGTATATTAAGTGGCCTCCACAATGAACAACAGGTCTCTGCATCTGCAGACCCTTAACCTGCAGCAAGGTCCAAAACCTTTATCTTTGAGGAAAGCTGTTATTTACAGACATAGAATTTAGAGTTGCACACAATCATTTCTAGAATTTTAATCTCAGTTCACCTACTTCTGCTATGGCCAACAACAAACTCAGCCCTTCATTCACATCCAACAGAAAGCAAACATTACATTATCTACCTTCACTAACAATTTTTTGCTAGCTCAGTCAAATGAATTTTTTCATACTTCTATCCCTGCTCATCTCCTGAGGTAGAAAGCATCACTGCCATTTTGCTTTTTATGCCCATTTATTTTCTAAGGCTGCACTCTTCATCCTTTTCATCTGTTTCATTGTCTAAAATCCTCAATCTCTCCTCCTAGGACCACAGACGCTATCTCCTGAACAGCCTGCCTGGGAATTAATTTCCTCCTCAATGTTTCCTATAAAACTGACCATTGTTTTGCACCATAAAGACAAAGATCCTCTCTTACTATACCTCCCCCCCCTTTTTCTTTTTCAATTAGTTCTAGGCTCCAATACAACTGTTGAAATGAGTGCCACTGGTGATTATTTTCAACGTAAGCGTTGATCTGATTATTGCACAAGATTTCACAAGTCAGACTGATCTACCATACTCCATTTGCTCTCTACAGACTCTTATCAAATACCTCATTGTATGTCCAGCTATAAAGTCCTTCTCATTTACCAGAACTCTTAACAAACTGCTGGCCTTCCATCCTTAGCAGCCCATCCCTCCTTTCACTCCAAAATCTTCCACTAGGGTAAACTTCTATCCAGAGCTTCCATTTCCCATTTGCTTTCCATTTCTGCTGAAGATGAGGGCTTTATCCCTTGCCACACCCACAAATACTCTTTCTTCTGCTTATTTCACTTCCCATCATCCTTTCCTTGCCACTCTTTCTACTCTTAAGAAAAAAGAGACAAAGTAGAAGCTCATCTTCATGTGATGCACCTAACATTATAAAAACAATTTCACCTGTCAAATATAAGAGCTGTATACTAGTACTATACTAAAGATACAGAAAGAGTTGTTTTCTGTTTATCTATTTACATGGAAGGGGAAGACAAAAATGCATGAAGTTCCATAGTAACATTGCTAAGGAAGCTAATGAGAAAGGTAATTTCTATAAGCAGAAATAAGACAACTGTTTTCAAATCAACCAAAATGCAGATTAATTCATATTGATGAGAATTTCTTTGATTTTCTTCATTTACCTTAGGAGTTTGGGACTGCACAGAGAAAGGATTCAGTGGTACTCCAGCAGATCTTTTCCTTTTCAGCATTATAACTGGTGGTGGACTTACCTGAATATTGAAAGAAAAAACAAAGTCACTAAAAGAAGATGTGTTGTTTGGTGTTTTCTTTTGCCTTGGTTAGTAACATTTTCCATCAAAGAGAAAGACGGCCACAAGTATTTCTCATTTGCTAAGAAAACAAACAACTCCTGATATACAACTCGGCAACGTAAAAAGAAAAAGTTATCTGAGCAATCAGCCCATGAAGACAGGCACCAGATTTTTTTTGTTAAAGTTTGAGAGAAAAATAGTCATCAATAAGTGAAACGTTTTACAAACAGTGGGCATTTCAATAGTTAATCGTGCCTTTAATTCACAAGTATCAGACTAACTGGTGTGATGTTTTTCATGTCTGCTGAAACAGTAGTACTGAGCACACATACCTTAAGAAAGGCAGAAGTGCTCTTTCAGCATTATCACTCTAGAGGAAAACCCATTTTAATTTATTTATGCGTGCAGATATTTTACAGTCAGCCTTATCAACAGCTAATAACAAAAGAAATTTTAGAAAACAAACAATAAAGCCAAAAAAACAATAGTGAACTACTATTTAATTAAACAGAAGCCATAGTGTAATTACTAGCTCTATTTCCCCTAATCAATGCTCCACTAAATTTGACAGCTTTAAAATGCATTTGCTTAATGATTTGAGGGGTTTTGATAGCCTAAGATACTACACCATTCTATCAAATGTCATAGGGAGGAGTAAAATAGCAAGCAAGCAAAACCAATAGAACAACTTTAAATTGGAACATCTACACCCCTCTTACTGCTCTGTAAAAATACTACGCTTACTATGATACAACATATTTCAATCCAGTATCTCACCACGGCAGCAGTTTCACGGTTTGCCCATGACCAATCCTTTCACTTTTAAGAAATCCTGCTAAGGGGTGTTAACTCATTGAAAAGTCATTAATGACGAGGAACAGCCTCCACTGAGACAGTCCAACCCTGCTATAGCAGCCATCCCGCACTCCTGACTCGGAGGAAGCATTCATCTGGTTCTCTGTAGCAAACTACAGAAAGCAGGAGGCAGCAGACAGAAGTTCAGGCTCCATCATCTGCTGAAACAGTCCTCCCTCAGCTCCTCTCGTGAACCCAAACACACCAGATGGAAATATTCCACAACATACTGGCTGGAACACGGTGATACACACATATGGTATAGATTACTCAGATGCAGGTAAGTCCTGTTTCACTCCACACTGACTAAAATCTGGAAGGCTGCATTGGTACAGGCTCTACATCACATTAATATAAACCCATCTCTAATCAGGACATAGTACTTTTGGCTTATCAAACCAATACAGTCATGCAGCTTCCGCATGGTGGAGATGACAGGTAGCCTGCATACATACATGGAATATACCAAGCTGATTTCTTCCATAGCACATCTATCTTAGATGGTCTAGTTCCAGGAAGAACTTTATTTTCTTGGTATGTTCCACAGCAAGAAAAGTGAATGGATTAAGGTGTTTCAATCAGATGTTATTAATGTACTTACTTCGGCATTAAGATCTTGAAGAATATCCCCTAGTAAATCATCCTTTGACAAGTCCACAGTTTTCTGTAAGATAACAGATTAGCCAAACAGTTCTTAGTTATATGTGCAAACCCAATCGGGAGACCAGCAGCAAATGACTAAAGGCTTTCTACAAAGCACACACACATTTTCAGGAATGACCCATACACAAGAGATTGTAACAGGACTTTATGTCTTGCTAGACACAAGAAACTGAAACAAGCCACTGCTTTACTCTAGTCCCATTAAAACACTGCAAACAAGTTAGAAATCTTTAAATTCAAATATGTAAAAACTTACATCTGTGTTTTTCTTCCCAGCACTGGCTATAAACATAGACTTAATTGTGTTTGGCTTTGACACCACAGTTTTTTTCACGTTCTTTTTATCAACCGTAGACGTTTTGCCACCTTTTCCTACAGAAAAATACAAAACTGTGAATTCTACATCAGAAAAACTCAATATTTAAGGGTTCAGTTATTAGCAGGAATAGATAACTGAGGTAGTGTACTTCTTCCACCTTTACAATGCTGGCTGAAATGAAGCCTAATTAACTTTCGTTTGCTGCCAGCTTTGTAATAGCTGTCACACACACATATAAAAAACAAAGCCCTACCAGCACCTTACCTCAGAAAAAGCAAGATACTTTACATGGAAGCATCTTCAGAAAAAAATCCTAGTGTCCAGGATTTTGTCACTAGGCTTGGATTCTCAATATCAGACTCAATTTCTCAGTTTGCCACCAACTTCATAGAAGTTGGCAAAATCATTTGATCCCAGATCTTTAAAACCATGCAAGTATTTTAGTGGCAAGAGAGACCACGCATCCTTCAGATACTTTCAACCTTTGGAAACCAAGATCATTCCCAGGTGCATTTGTTCTAGAGGCAAATATGTATCCCACAGAAGACTGTAAGCAAAATTGCCCCAGTAACGCTGAAGTATTTAGTACTGATTTGGCCTCAATTTGTGGACCTCTGTCTTCTCCCTCACAGGGGCTAAACAAAATCCACAGTCACAAGCACAGAACTATAGAGCTTCAAGTAGCATGTCATTTGGCCATATTTACCACATACTGATGCCAAGAAGTTGCCCATTTTAGACATCTTTTAAAAGCCACTGGAAGACTTTCTACAGTAGTCAATTTCAACCTACCTTTCTTATTAGAACCAAGAGCATTATCATCTAGATCTTCATCAAAGATTTCCCTTCCATCTTCTACATAACCTATTCCATCTGTAGAAGAACAAATTGTTAAAAATCTACATTTTAAATTCTGTCTTCTGACGTTTCTAAGTATATTCATAATCCAAAGGCTTACATATGGAAACTTTTTTCCCTTTAATATAGAGCAAAAGTTATAAATACAAAAGTGTTAAAAACTACAGCACTCAGGTTTATCTTTTATTAGACTAAATATGTTATTATGTTTAATTAGAAATTCTTGATTACAGTACCGCTTTTTAAAGTTACATTACTGTTAACTGGAAATAAAATTTTAAAATCAGTTCTTAATGGAAAAATATTTTCATTACCATCCTAATACACTACTATGAGAACAATGCAAAAGATTTATTTCCATATAAACACTTAATATTTTTTTGTCTCCTAAAACAATTTGTAAGAATGTAGTAACTACAACTTACCTTAAGTCGTACACATTATGAAGCCCAATTGGGTTATAACACTACAACCAAAATAACTTTCCAAATGAATCTTGACTTACCATCATCAACAATCCAGTCATCATCCTGACGTTCTCTGACCATCTTGGAGTATTCTTCCTCATCTATTTCATCATAAACACTTGTGAACTCCTCAACCTACAGTTAAGGTATGATGAAGATTAACAGTTCCTGTACCATTGTATTTTAATATAGGTCATTAGTAAGAATATCAAGTTCCCAAGAAATGCATGTTTTCCTACACTTCTACGTTGTTCACAACTAGTAAGGGCAGTGAGCCATTCAGTTTAAGTTTTCTTTTTTGGCAGTGACAAAAGACAAGCTATCAATTTTTAAAATTATCACAGTATACTGAAACTTAAAATCTACTGTAGCACTGGCACAGATTTCATTGGTTTATTGTTTATTTCACATTAAAAAAAAAAAAAGCCAAACATTTCTAGCAATGGAACCTTCTGACCTTTGGCTCTACTCTCAAGCACCAAGATGAGCTCAATGAAAAGGAAGGTGATTTGACATGCCCAAGTATAATGCTGAAGATGCTCTTCTGTGTCTCAGAGTGAACTTGAGTGTTAATGATCTAAGCACTTCAGGCTTCTTCACATTTATCCACCTCAATGCAGAAGTCACTTCCTGTTGGCGTTACAATTAATTGGGCAGTACCAATGTTACACTGCCAGCTTTCAGTTCTACCAGTTAAATACTTAAATTTTGGTTTCTTTGGGGAAACACAGCATTGTGACATTAATGGATTTCAGTCACTGAGGCTCTGAAATGAAGTTTAAAATCATTTGAAGTTTTTTTTAAAAAAAAGTACTTCCTATCACAACATTAATGATACAACTGCATTTCAAAAGTTGGTCTTTCTCTGTGGGATAGTTATCAAGCAACATCAAGCATGTTTGACTGCAGTTAATAAAATTGGTTTAGTTTTGAAAACAGAATGAAACAAATACATGAAACCAGAAAGCTGCAAAACAATTAGTTACATCCCAAAATACATACACCTTCAAAATAAAAAGAAAGCTGATCTGAAAGGCGGATTCTGTTTCGCATAACTTTTATATATATAAAGGGTAGTTAAGCATCTCAGCTCACATTCACTTTTTATTAAAAAGAAAAGATGGGGAATTTTCACCTCATATTTTATTTTTTCACCAGCTTTGGCTTTTTTCAGACGTTCCAATGCTTCTTGCTGGCCTCTTCTAGACTTCTTCTCACGTTTAGAACGTGATGCTGCAAAACTTTCAGATTCAGGCATAGCTGTGATTAATTAAAAACAAGAGAGAAAACTAACTTTAGCAGCAAGCTGCTGTTATCCGTGGTACTCGGTGTTCAGTGATGTATGACTAGATGGCTGCAGTTTTGTTAAAAATCAACACAGAGAGCTATTTAGCTAAAAGCAGAGTCATGGATGGCTCCAGATAAGCCAATTCTGGAATTGCACTGAAGGCATGGTCTCAGACAGACACAGGGGTCGAATGGACTTTGTGCCAATTCGCAGTCAGCAAGAAGCTACCATCTAGATTTCCAAAGTACCTCTCAAATCTCATCAACCCCTATCTGTAAAGGATCCCCTCACTCCTTCCTTGGGAATTTCCAGCTCTTCTTTTATTTTGCATGTCTCCATGACAACTGAGGAACAGACTGAGAGAAGGCCTAGGTTGCTACAAAGCAGTAATTTCTTTTTTTCATTTTTAAGGCTGTTTCACAATGTTTAAGAGTGCAGCTCGATTGAGACAAACTACTAATTTGCTGACGGCAGAAGACTCCCAGCCCATTTCCTCTTACACTTGGCAACACTCCCCCCCCCCGGCAAGGTGCTTCCATTTGTCTCAACCTTTTTTTCTCCCTCTTGATATTTGGGAGTGATGGGACAGGTTTATCTGACCACAGGGAACCCAATGGTCCCAATACACCTCCCTGAGAGCAGACCACCACCAGCCCTAGACCAAGACACAGGGGTTTGGTGCGAGGGGCCCGATGCTGACACCCCAGCTGCAGGAGGGCAGAGGAGACCCACGGCCAGTGGCCAGGCCAGGTGGCCGGAGGAGAAGGCCGGTCCCTTCCTGATGACAGCAGGAGGCCAAATTCTTCACAAGAGCGGAGAGAAATACGCAAGGATTTGTATTGCTAAGGGCTGAGAGGGGCTAAAAAAAACAAACAAACAAAAAAAAACACTAAACAAAAAACCAGGCATTTATGCTGCCTGGTGCCGGACGTGGAAGAAGTGTGGAGGTGCGACACTTTGGGTGCCCTTACGCAAGATTTTCTGTCAATTCTGTCAGCCGGTGCCTAAAGGGACACTCTCCTCCTCAGACAAACGTTATTTTCACCGCCACCAGCGAGACACCCCCCACCCCCGCAGGTCCCCGGGCTGGGGGCGGCCAGCCCACACACCCGCCCGGGAGAACCCGGCCTCACCACCGGCTGGGGAAACCAGCGCCGGTGCGGGGATCCGCTGCGGGGCAGGGCTGGGGGTCCTCCCGGGTGCCCACCGCCGCCGCCGCCCCGGCCCGCCGGGAGAGGGTCCCCCTCGCTTGGGCAGCGCGGCTCCCGCCCCGCCAAGCCGTCCCGCGGCCGGGGGT
>VXAK01022080.1:66388-80065 GCA_013399435.1 Arenaria interpres
AGTGGCGGTGGGAGGCGGCGGGGGAGTGCTGGGGGGCTGCGGGAAGGGAGCTCTGTCCGCCTCTCTCCCTCATTCCCTCCCTCCCTCTCTCTTTCGCGCCGAGAGGAAGCCCCGGGCGAGGAGGAGCCACTTCCTGGGCGAGGCCTGCGCCGCCGGCGGCGAGTGTGGGCCGAGGCCTGGGCCGGCGGCTGCGGCCGCCTGAGGAGGTTTGCGGGGCCGAGGCGGGCCCGCCGCCGGTGGTTCATCCCAAGGGCCCGTAGGCGGATCAGCGCCGCCCCGCGAGGTGCGCCTGAGGGGCGTCCTTCAGGGCTCCCGGCTGCCGCGGGGGTGCAGGGGCCCGTGGGGCACGGCGGTGTGGAGCCTCGAGTGGGGCAAAATAGCGTAAACGCACACTCCTGAAGTGGGAGGTGGTGACGGTTGGTGTCAGTCGTCTGAAAGCTGGAGCTGGGGTCAAGGACAGCCGGCAACAACATGGTCAGCAGACAGGTAGCTGCTGGGAGAAACAGGCGTTTCCCACACATTTTAAAGCAATATATGACCATAGGAGCTAGGAGGGTGATTATGATGCGCTGTGAATAGCATCTGTAGGAGCCATAGTTTTTGCATATTTAGATTAGGTGTCGTTATCCTCGTGTCACAAGTTCCAGGAGCTCCTTCTGGGAATCGCTCCCTAGTCTCTCCAGAAACAGGTTGCCGTTGGTCAGTTTAGTGACAAAATAGTTAAACAGTTGCCCTTCCATTTCCCAAATCCCTTTACTTTCCCCCTCCCCCCGCGTTCCTTGCTGTACGTGGAGAAATAGATTCAGACAGGATTTCTTAAGAGACCAAGTGCATGGAGGGCTCAGAGAAAGGACCTGCTAGCTTTTGCCTTGCATACGCCTCATCTTGGCAGGGTGGGGAAGTGGAGTATGTTCTGCTCGTCTTGATCCTGCAGAGATACCTTTACTCCCATGTGTCGAGTATTACACACCAGCCTTAAGCTGAGGAGCAAGAACTGTGTCAGGAAAAGCATATATTTGAATTTCAAGTATAGTTGGAAATGTTTTTAAAAACCTCAGTTTAAGACAACCGATGCTTTACAAGTCCTCACATCTAAAGTTGCTTAGATCTATCTGCCTGTGCCTTCTTTTCACCCAGGGAAACTGGTGGGGTTTGTGCTCTTTCACCACAGATTAACCTTGGTCTTTTTTCCCAAAACATCAGTGTTGGCCAGTCACTACCCAAAGAGCTTGCCACCTTTATTTGCAGAATTTCTGGAGGACCATTTGCTGCTCATGAAAATGTGCAGGCACTGACTCCAGCTTCTTGCAAAGGCAGGTAGCACCAACGCTTGAGAGCCGTTTGAGAGCGAATAGGACTCTCTCCTTACGGCTGATACGCTGTTACAAGAGCGGTAGCTAGTACTGTTTGGCCTGGATATACTGACCATTTTCAGCCCTCTAGAAGAGAGAATTTTTGGGGTTCTGAAACTGAAAGTGATTTTCCTTCTCCGCCAGGACTCCTTTGCATTGGTAAGAGAAATAAAAACCTACCAGGGGTTGATCCTTCTAACTTACCTACCCGGTTCCTAGTACAGTGCTACCTCTCACTGCTGGACCTACTGTTGGATGGAAACAGAAGAACCACCCAAACTGCCTGGAACAGCTCCCTGGTGCCGGAAAGAGACCAGTCTGCTCCCCCAGCCACCCCAACAGCCAGAGTGCCCATTCCCAGGCATGTGAGAGCGCGAGACCACCCCTCTCAGCAGTAGCTGGTTATTAGATCAGCTCTGCTGTGGCAGACCCGCATCCTAGGGGACACCGACAGCTATAGGAAGAATGCCTGTGACCTACAGACGGCCTTTCATTTGGTGCAGTGTATCCACTGTTTGGGTTTGTGGTTTTTTTTTTTCTTTTTTTAAATACATGCACAAAACAAGATGACATCACCAAGCATCGTATGGGGCTCAAATTCAGAAGTACTCAATTTTTTAAGCTACAATAGAAAAACATTTATAACAATGTCGCAAAATTGTTTGGTTTGAATGAAAACAGTGATACTGTATTTCACATACACCTAGTTTTCACGTGCTTTGGAATTTTGAATTGGCTGGAATTTAATGCTTTTGATTAAACAAAAAACACAATACACTTTGTCAGCTGTCATACAAACAGTGGCGTGTTTGTCACTCAGGTGATGCCATGATTTGAGCCGGTACGCAGTGATACGGTTAACGTACCAAACTGAAGTTGTTGCCATAGCTCCACTGTGGGACAGCACAGATCAAACAAAAGCCTTTTTCATGAATGCTAGTTCAATCCTGACATTCATCTCTGGCCATAACAAGAATGCATCTGTTTCCTGCAGCACAGCATAACAAGCATATTTAAATGCTGCAGGGGAAAAAAAGGGGGAGGGGGCAAGGGATGCGCTTTGATTTGGAAAAGAAAAATAACCCAGCAAGATTTGGGACTTCCTCTGCTAAATGGCTTTAGCACAGCAGATTACTTTGGGCTGATCTTTAACCTTCCTCGGGACATTCATACAACAACAACTTGGCATGACCTTTGCTCAGTTGTCTTTTAAGTACAAGAAGTGGGAATTCCGCTGTGGAGTTCAGAGCTACCCAAGGTTCTCTCAAGGAAAGTGTGGCAGCTGCAGAGAGAAGTGCAAGAGAAGCACAGTAACGACGATGGTAGGCAGCCAAAAACATGGTACAGAAGAGGAAGCTCAGGAAACTCCCAGATTTCAACGAAAGGTGACAAAGATGCATTTTCCGTGTTGTTTTCTTAGAGCTGTAATTTAAATACGTAAGCTGTGAATAGAAAATATTGCAAACTATTGCAACAGCTCCAGGGTGATATAAACAGTAGTATATGTTAACATATGAAAGCACAAATGGAGTATAGTATCAAACCTAAGTTAAAAGGACCAAATAATTACTGTATTGGGGATTATTCTTGCCTTCATTTTTATGTCTAGGGCATGCGTGATCTGTCTCAAAGACAGCAGGAAAAAAAGTTAAAACTCTCAGAATCAGGCATTATACATTAACCTTGTGGTTGATAATTTTTTTTTACGATGAAAAAATCTGTTGAAACTAAGAGGGGTGTCATAAGAAACAGAATGCGAGTAAACCGCAAATTATAGCAGAAATAGAAAATTCATCAGTACTATATCTGACTCAGAGTACTTAAAAATTACTATATTATTGTTAAGTACAGACTGTCTTTGTGGAGAATCGTGTGTGTGTGCCTGTGTGAATGCTAGTGCTAAGGATATGAGTGTATATGCTTTTTGTGTATGATTCCTACAAATGGGAGTGTTTCATTCTCTTACTTTTAATCCTTATATTGCTCTGAATTAATTCATGTTACTGCTTAATTAACTTAAAGTTTTACATACAGTATGATCCAGCTCTTTGACTACTTCATTTCAGCAGCTGCTTACTAAACTATGCTATTCATGTGACAGTTCAACATTAAGTACTTAAACTACTACAACCTTTATGGGCTGTATAGGGGACTAAACTCCTGAAGGAGCACAGATTACGTAAATTAAAAATCAATAATCTCAAATTATTACTTACCAAGAGGTCTTTGTTTTCAAAACTCTTCAGAGGTAGTTAACTGATAGAAATATGCAGAAATAGGTGCTTCTCCATTAGTTTGCCAATAAAGACAGATAATAATGCAAACATTTATATTCAAAAGGATATGTTCCTTGCTTACCAGGCCTGTAATGCCTTTTTTTTTCTGCACAGCTCTTTTTAATTTCCTAGTTACCTGCTAACATGAGGATGAAGAGAATAAAGTCGCTATTAGGATGTTAAGGCTCTGAAATGTGAAATAGAAAATAGAACATGTTAATTTCCATTCTGATAGGAAAAAAGTCTATGGAATGAACATCCAGAGCTACTTTTTTTTTTTTTTTTTTTTTTTTTTTTTAAATAGAAACCCCAACATTAAATTCTGATTGCCATTAAATTACAGTGAATCCTAGTAACTACCAGAATTGGTGGAATTACACTCACTGGAACACAGAGCAGAATCTAATCACTTGCTTGCCTAATACAATATTCCTATTCAAGCCTAGAAGAAAAATACAAAATATTATAATATAAATTTAAAAGGGAAGACAAGCTAGAGCAAACTTACAGAGAATGAGCCCTCACATAATTATAATGTCTGTGAATTAAATCTGATGCCGATGGTATTCAAAAGCATGCAGCTATTGCCACAGCATGAAAGTCTCTGTTTTAACTACTTTCAGCGCTCTCTCTTTACAATCGCACAAAAACGAACAATTAATGTATACGCAGAACATTACTGCAGAGAGGCTGTTAGATTGCAAGACCTGGCTGCAGATCAAACACGCTTCCACGGGTGAATACTCTCAGCTTTCACCGTTTCACGGCTCTTCAGCAGGAAGGAGGAAAGCATGACAATATGCTGCAAGGTCCAGTTTGTAATCTTGACACCTCTCCGTCGCTGCGCTGGTGCTGGTGGAGGCTGGGCTCACAGCCTGGGGAAGCAGCAATGGCCCAGCATGGCGAGGCCAACAGGACAGTCGGGTCCGCGTCCCCCAGCCCCTGAGGACCACGAGCAGAGCAGCCCAGGGATAGGAGTCGGGGTCAGCCCAGAAGCCAGAGCAGAGAAATCTGTGGTGATGAGGCAGCCCCCAGAGGCTGCCAGATGGGCTCTGGCAGGAGGGTTCACCCAGGAGATGGCCAGCATGGTTAGGACACCCAAGCGCTCGGGAGGAATTGCCAGAGAAGACCCCACAGAGCCATGGGCCAGCTCCAACTGTGCTTGTCTCAGTGCTTAGGGAGGCCTGAGCTAGCTGTCAGGATGCAGCAAGGGTCAACTGTTCCCTGAGGACAGGGAGATGATGATATGCTATGGCTGCTGGGGTGGGGACCTTGCCACCCAGGGCCCCATCCCACAGCCCCCAGGCGAGGTGAGCAGGGCAGGCCCAGCCAAGAGTCAAGGTCATCAAACAAGATTTCAGACTTGCCTCATCACCACAGGCAAGCCAGAAAACACAAGTTAGGGTCAGGTCCAGTGACGATAACATGGGTCAGACACAAGCCCAGCAATCACCAGGCCAAGACCATGGTAATGAGGCAGAGCAGGAAGTCAGTCCATGGGTTGAGGTCAAGATCAAGAGGGTCCATGGCCAGGCTCAGCTGCAACACACCTGGAGCCACCCACAGCATATCAAGCATGGACTGAAGGCCCGGGGTTGAACTGAAGTGAGGCTCTTTGGCCCTTGGGCAGCAGGATATGGAGACACCCAAGCTGAGGGTGGTCAGGGTTATTAAAGCCTATTAATGCATCCAGGACATTGACACAGATCCTCGGTTAACCTAATTGCATGTCCAGAGCCCTTCATTTATTATAACAAAATCTTACACACTGAATCACTTTCCGCCTTTATGTTCGGTCTTACTGTATCATTAATATTTCACTGTGCTAGGGCAGTGAAACCACAGAAATTTAGCTGTTACTAAGAGTCACTAATTCTCTCATTCTTACATGTATTTTTCAAAAACTCATGACCTGCTTAGAAATTATTTAATCCACAAGGAACAATACAAAAACCGGGAAAAGACGTTCCACTTTCCCTCTCATCTTTCTACCTTAACTACTTCCCCAATTTTTTCTACCTGTCCCAGATTCACTGAGGCTCTTACACCGTCAGTGTTCTTCCCCTTAAGACCACAGCATAAATTGTTTTGTCATCTTGCTGTAGCTAGCTTGTCTAAGTGTGGGATCTTAGAATAATTCAGGTTGGAGGGGACCTCTATAGATCTCTAGCCCTCCCCCTGCTCAAATCAGGCCCAGACAGAGCAGATTGCTCAGGCTCTGTCCAGTCGAGGTTTGACTATCTCAAGGATGGAGGCTCCACAACCTTCTGTTTCATGTATCAGGACAACCTATGGAGTAGCTCTACCTTCTCCCTCTCCCCTGTCTCTGTCTTTACGCTCCACAAGCCTTCTAAGAAGGCCACTTCTGACAATTGTGAAGCCCCACTCCTCTGAGTCATCCAAAGGTGAAAAGAACATGCCTGACACACCAGCCCATACCACCCCCTTTTAAACACAGTAGAGATCCCACAGAAACGTCAGTGCTATTTTGTGCTTGAATATGAGAGCAAGTGACGGTAATCTCATTTCAATATCATACCTGAGCAAGCAGTGACAAATTAGTCCTAGAACTTTCATAGCGTGGCAAGTGCACATAGGTAAGGTTTGAGAAGCTTACTGAAATTATTCAGTGAAAAGATTAATAGTTTTACTGACATACTTAAAGATAGGTAGGGATTCATATGAGTCTGGCAGCTTGGCTTTTGTGTTTAACTACGTAAATCCAGAAAGCATATGAGATTCCTTCTCCCTTTCCTGTAGTTGATTCTTTACAGTCTACATCTTATCTTCCCTCATTCTGACTTTACAAAACAGAATTTCTCTAGGAAGTCTTGGCCCCTTCCCCCCTCTCCCTGACCCAAATTTACATTAATCTATTGAAAAAGTAACAAATGTAGCCTTTGACTAAATGAAGTTCGAGGGTTGTTTTTTTTTTTTAAAAGATGTTTTGTTGCCCTGTTTTTCAAAGAAAAAGCCCCCAAAATATCTGCAGAGTATTCTCAAACTCTTTTCTAGAAACAGCTGCATTATGCTGGTAGAAGTTGTCCGTAGCTGCTTAGTGGGTAGAAGACCCCCAGCCGGTAACACGTCAGATCAAAAGTTTCAAAGGTGGCAAAGTTATAAGCAGCTGAAATAAGATCTCAGGGTCAGACAATCCTAATAACTAGTAAAAGGTACACTAGCTGGCAGATAATAATTTTACAATGTATAAGTACATGCTGTGTTTTAAATAAGCATGTATCTCTGCCCAGATTGTGAAAAACTCCAGTTATTAAGTTTTTGGTACCAAAACTATTAAACATGAGCCCCCAACAATCACTTGAATGCAGTTTACAGTATGATTTTTTTGATGTTTTAGTTGGCAGGTTTGCATTTGAAGTAGTATGGGAAAAAAAACTGTGAAGGCATTTGTGGCACTTGCATAAAAATTTGACAAATGGGAAGATAAAGGTTTACAAGAACAATGGAGAGATATAAAATGTTGGAAACTTATAATACTGGAAAAGATAGTGTAACAGGATACTGAAGATCAGTCCAAGAAGTTTGAAATTAAGCTGAGGGAAAAAGAAGGCACCAGACAGATTGAAAATGGGTATAAGTGAGTGCAATACAAATATGTGCAAGAAAGGCAGCCTTAGCTTTGTGTGGATTTAAGGGGATTGGAGTGCGTATCTAGAAAGCCAGAAGAGGGGAAAAAGAAAAAGGAGGGATAACAACATAGTTTAAATGTAAATAGGAAAGAGATTTTTCTTAAATTGTATTTTATCTGTAACAATAAGAAGCAGGACAGATAGAATATGACTCGTTTAGGGAAAGTTTATACTGAGGTATATAAAGGAGTGAGATCTGTAATACTTAGCATTATATTTCTCAGTAGCAGTAAAGTGGCAGCTGTAGTACTGTGCTTGCACAACTCTGGAAGAAATCTATAGAGAAACCAAAATAGAACAGGAAGGATAATGAGAAGATCTGTAAAGTATGACCTATGAGAAACTATTGGAACAACTGGGGCAGATTAGTCTAGAAAAGTCATGAGAGACGTGACAAAAATACCAACCTACCTGCTGAATGTCAGCTATCTACTCCAAATCATCAGACTATTGTTTCAAATAGAAATAGACTTGGACCTGTTGGAGACGGTCCAGAGGAGGGCCACAAAGATGATCAGAGGGCTGAAGCACCTCTCCTATGAGGACAAGCTGAGAGAGTTGGGGTTGTTGGAGGAGAGAAGGCTTCAGGAGGACCTTATTGCGTTCAGTACTTAAAGGGGGCTTAAGAAAGATGGGGACAGACTTTTTAGCAAGGCCTGTTGCAATAGGACAAGGGGCAATGGTTTTAAACTGAAAGAGGGCAGGTTCAGACTAGATAGGAGGAAGAAATTCTTTACGACGAGGGTGGTGAAACACTGGCACAGGTTGCTCAGAGAGGTGGTAGATTTCCCATCCCTGGAAACATTCAAGGTCAGGTTGGACAGGGCTCTGAGCAACCTGATCTAGTTGGAGATGTTCCTGCTGATTGCAGGGGGGTTGGACTAGATGACCTTTAAAGGTCCCTTCCAACCCAAACCATTCTGTGATTCTATGATGAGTGGATTGACTAGATAGTTGGGGTTCTGGGAAGGGAATAACCAACTGAGGTTAGCTAATTGAAGTGCTTGCCAACCTCTGTGCATCCAGCAGGAAAGTCCCACTGCTGGAAATCTCTTATCCTCCCCTGACAAAGCAATAATGAAGAGCTTGATTGTTAAAATTAGAAAGGACAACAGAACAATCTAATCACGGGACAAACAGAGCTAACGTTGCCCGTGCTTAGTGACCATCTCTCTGACTGTGGAAAGTAAAATGAAGATAGATAGCCTCTTGGTAAAAAACACCAAACATATTTTCTCTCCATTTTCTTCAAAAGTGCTTATAAAAGTAGTTCATGAAAGGCCAAGAACGCAACCTACCGTAGAGTGGGTCAGTGCCATAAAGCACAGATGAATGGCATCATCAGAAGCCACTATTTTCAACAATTTATGGATTTCAGATGATTTATATATAAACTGTACTGGAATTAACATGACATTTTAAATTAAACTCTGTCATAGTCCAACTCCAGCCAGCGACCAAGTGCTACACAGCTGCTCACTCACTTCCCTCCCACCCCTCAAGCAGGATGAGGGGAAGAGAAATGGAGGGGTAAAAGTGAGAAAACTCGTGGGTTGCGATAATAAAGGTTTAATAATATAATATAGTAATGATAATAACAACAATAATAATAACAATTTAAAATAATGGCAATGAAAAGGAAAGTAACAGAGAGAGAAATAGACCCCTAGAAAGACAAGTTATGCAAATAAAAACAATTGCTTACCACCAACTGCCCGATGCCCAGCCAGTCCCCAAGCAGCGGTCACCCCCTCCAACATTCCCCCCAGTTTTATTGCTGAGCATGACATCATATGGTATGGAATATCCCTTTGGCCAGTTGGGGCCAGCTGTCCCAGCTGTGTCCCCTCCCAAATTCTTCTGCAGCCCCAGCTTACTTGCTGGTGGGGTGCTGTGAGAAGCAGAAAAGGCCTTGGCTCCGTGTAAGCACTGCTCAGCCATAGCTGAAACATCCTTCTGCTATCAACACTGTTTCCTGCACAAAGCCAAAACATCGCCCCATACCAGCTACTGTGAAGAAAATTAACTCTGCGCCAGCCAAAACCAGCGCAAATTCTTATATATAGACTGGGTAATTTGATTCTATACAAGTATCCTGAGAATATAGCATTTATTAAAAATCACATCTCCACTATGGAATTACAGAAAGAAGCAGGTATAAGATTATGCTATACCAAAATGTTTTTACTTTTCATAGTTTACAGACTGTCATTGCATATTAAAAAAACCTTCTGAATTTAAATCAGCTACAATTCTATCAGACTCTTTCATAAATTGGAAATATTTTGGATTTATTCTAACAAAAAGGTGGTAGTTTGTAAGCTCTCTGCATTCCACTGGAATGATGAACCACAATTTTAAAATGAATTAATGCTACAGTATCAGAAAACATTATATGGAAGCAGCAAAGCAGTGGTGTTGAAGGCAGTGAAAACTAATAGCATGTGTTTGAATTCATACCTTTCATTCTCTCCCTTTTTTTTCCCTCACCTGTGCAGGTGGGAAAAAAAATTACCATCGTGGGGTTTTAATCTCAGTCTAAAAATATGTGATTTAACTAATTGATTACCTAAGCAATAAGGTATCTTTTTCTACTATTTTTTTTACTACTAGTTCTAGCATGTTTAGAATTAGTATGACATACATACACACACACATAGAAGCCTAGTATTTTAACTGATTTGCTCCAGACATAAGCCATTCTTCCATCTTATAAAGTCTTGCGGTTGACAGTCATTAAAACCTTCAGGATACAAAAAACATACTTTGAAGCAAAATTCAACTCATCTATTAAATATTCAAGACTTTATTCTATGATGTTTTCTGTAGATGTTTGGCTTTGAAGTCGAACACTGTTTAACTGTACCAGTCCCTTTGCCCCATAGTTTCCTGCTGACTTTTGAACAGAAAATATGTGAGGGTCTATTTCTCTTCATTGTGATTCGGTTCTGAGTCCAAAGAATCTTGCAGCCTCTCTCATGCGAAGACCATTTTAAATACAACTTCTGCAGTGCTAACTGGTGCTTGAGATCCACTGAGGCACTTCAGACACTTGAGAGTATTCTCCAGGGGCTGCAGTGCATTCCAGTCCCTGCTTTTACAAAGGACATCAGAATAATGAAGTATTTTTGCCTTAATAAAGCAAATGTTGCAGTCCTTAGCCTGGAGACTTTGTTGAGTATTTACAGACTTTTCTGCAGCAGTAAGATCTCTGGACAAATGTGAGCACCTAAGCCAAAATACCTTGTTAGCAAGTGGCTTGGATCTAAGTCATTAAAATCTGCTGAAGACAGCAGGCTATATCACTGCTTTACCATTGGAAGGAGCAGAAAGCATTCCTTGTTAACTACTTGTGAAATGCATATAATTTCCCTGCTCAAGGAGGCTGAGGTCTTTAATGGGTTTATTGCCAGTTTCCAAGTACAGGTTGCTCCTTCTAGAGATTTTGCCTAAGGTAAGGATGCAATTAGTGTACATTAAACAGCACAGCTATGAACCTTGATGAAGTTAGCTTCTTGTGTTTCAAATGGAGAGAAAAGACTCTCTCTGAGGGGAGTGGGCACATTAAATCATGTTCAGATTTCAGCCATCTTGGCCTGCGAGGATCAGTTTAATATGTGCAATGTTGTAAAAGCATGACACAGGTTTTATAGGTGCTGGTGCCTTCAAGGAATTGAAGTTTATTTAGTTACAGCTGTGGGCACTGATCAGTGCTCCACTAAAAGATTTTATTAATTGCAATGGATAAACTGAAAAAATTAAAATAAAATAAAAAGGCAGGGGGATATTTAAAAATGAGGACCTGAGGATATAGAAGAATCTACAGAGAATCCTTGTTCAGCTGCCCACACAGCTCGGAGAGAGATAACACTTTCAGTTTGAGAAAGATGAGAATTTAAATGTAACACCTAACTGTATTTTATATTTTTTTTTAATTTTTTTTTTTTCTTACTTGGAGAATCAATTGTTCCAGTGTGTGAACTGAAATTCCATATAGAAAAAGCCTCACCACCCCTCAGAGGGAACTTTCCTAACAGCTGACATTTTTTCCCTGTTTGCTGTCTACTCAATTCAGACCTTGGAATTAGTGTCAAGAGGATTGGGATCATGGTTTCCTGGCTTGTTTGCATGTAATGTTAATTTATGCACTCTGGGACAGCATTTTTATGCATCAGATGTCTATTCAAGCCCAAGCAGCTGTTGCCAAGAGCTCAGGCATTGAAGGCAGTGGCTTTACATCCCTGTTGCTTCTGAAGGAATGGCAGGAGGATGCCCAGGAGACCATACTCAGCCTGGTGCAGGATATTTGATTACATAAAAGAAATTAGACGCATGAACCTTCCCACCCATCACTCTCGCTTCACTGTTCTTTTGAAAGTTGGCTCACTAACAAGGCTTTACAGAAGACCATATGCTCAGCTTCTCCAGTGAAACTTAATTTTTATTTATTTATTTTAGAGGGTTAGGGAGACATACCCCAGCTTTTGGAATGCCCATTTTGCCCCCACAGCTAGAAGATGCAATTTAGGATATCTTATTCAAGATATCAAACACATTGACTAAGATCATGACAGCCAAGATAGCCTGTGACAAATTCCATTTGGATAGACATGACAGGACCCACAACCTTCCCTCTGCTGTTATTTCAGCTCTCTATTAATGAGGTACATAGCATTTCTTTATCACCCTATTCAAACAAAGGAAAAACAATTATAAAGTATTTCCCAAAGCTGGAAAAGAGTGCACAGCAAGAAGAGTATTCCACTTCCACTTTGCAATTCTGGCACACCTTAGATAGGTGATAACAGTACAGCAAGAGAGACACCATTCTTTAATGCTACGTGTATATGGAAGAACTTATCTGTATAAAAGACAAATCAAAATGTAGCCAGAGTCAATAGCAAATTCTCAGCATGAAAGCAAAGGTGAAATTCGCCCTTTTAAGTAAAGAAAAGGCAAGGGAATTTACAGTTCCAGTTTACTGGCAGTCGTCCGGCTGCAGGAAGGTCGATTTCCCTTTCATCGCTACTCCCATGCGCCCGCCCGATCAGGGAGGGCTGGACACCCACCCCGGGTGCGTCCATGCCTGGTGCGACTCCTTCAGCACACGGGCCCTGGTCTCTTCAGAGCTGGCGTGTGTGGTTGGGTTTATAAAAGGG
This sequence comes from Arenaria interpres, assembly GCA_013399435.1. Classification (NCBI taxonomy): domain Eukaryota; kingdom Metazoa; phylum Chordata; class Aves; order Charadriiformes; family Scolopacidae; genus Arenaria; species Arenaria interpres. The sequence goes on from VXAK01022080.1 coordinate 78,826, forward strand.
CTGTCTGCTACCTCTGGCTGCTCCAGTCCTGGCACTGCCCAGCCCTGCTGCCCCAATACTCTTCTAACAGCATAGCTCCCCTGCAAATATTTTTCCTTAGAAGACGAGCTGCAAATTTTGGGCAGAGCACTGCATTAATCATGGTTTAATCATTTCCCTGGAGTATGCTTTCCATAATGTGTGAGTAGTCCTCACAGAAGAGCGGATAAAGGAACTTAGCTGCGAGAAAAAGATTCAGCTGTGAGATTTAGTTAGTTTGGCTAACTGCTCTCCTTCCTCAGCCACCTCTTTTGGCATATATTTTCCTTTTTTATCGACTTTTCTCTCATTCTTTCTGTTCGCATTCTCTTTTTTTTCCCTACTTTTGGTTTTTTGCATCTCCTCTTCTTCACTTACCAACCCCTTTCCCTTTCACAGAGCTCGTGCATTTGTTCGTATTGCACCCTGCCTCCTGTGCAGATGCGCAAAAGATGAGATGTTTGGAATTAAGCTCCCAAGCCCCGAGGCACAATTCTCTTGTAAATCCTCGTGCTTCTGGATGGCCTTAAATGCTTGCGCCCTTTGATGAAGCTCAGTTTTTGAAAACAACGCTCACGGCGCCCACCGCAGCGAAGTGCGACTGAAACGCGCTTTAATGAATCTGCCAAGGTTAACGGTAGCCAACGGCGCCTCTCTGCTCTAAAAAGCATTGGCTTTGTGTTGTCTTGACCGCATTCTCGTGTTCTTTGGGGGTGAGAAGGCCGGGTATTCCGCTTTAGCGCCTCGGAAGCCACGGCTGTGTGTGGTGGAGATGTGAAGTTGTGACCCCGGGGGTGGCGTTGGCCAGGTTCCTTGTCCCGGCTTTGGCCGTGGTAGAAAAGTTCTGCTGCATTCAGACGGAGCTTCTGCCCTTAAAAGCGATGTCCTTTTATCCGCACTGTGGCAGAAGAGAGTGGCATTTTATTATCGTGACTTTATCGTGCAAGTTTGCAAAGAAGACATCGCCTCGGAGCTCGCCCCGCCCCCGGCGGCGCGGCGGGAGGGAGCTGTCCCTTCAGCACCACCGCCTGTGCTTCCCTCCTGCCGTCTCAACGGGCCAGACCTGGCCGTGAGAGGGTGTTACCGAGGCGGCGGGAGGTGTCCGCGGAACGGGGGCCCGCACCGCTCGGGCACACCTCCGGGGAGAGCTCGGCGGGTGGTTGGCGGGGCGGCCCGGCGGCGGAGGGGCCGCAGCGGCGGGGCCCGGGCCGGGGCCTCCCCG
>VXAK01022080.1:80448-151838 GCA_013399435.1 Arenaria interpres
GAAGAGCGGAGGCTGCCGCGGGGGTGGGCAGTCCCCCGCCGCCGGGTGCGGGTGCCGCCCGGGCTGGACCTCGGGGAGTCCAGGGAGAGTCAGGCGGGATTTCTGGTTCCCTTCTTTAAAAGAAAGAGGAAAAAAAATTCAAATAAATAATCACCCCCCGCCTGCCCTGAGCCCCTCAGGAATGAGGGCGCGCTTGGGAGTCGCTGTGGGGAGGTCTGTGGCGTTTGGGAAAGGCGAGCGTGGAAGGGCCGGGGCTCAGGTAACGGGGAGCGTGTGACTCGGTGGGGCCGTATCGCCGTTAAAAAAAAAATAATAATCAAATAATATTAAAGCCGCGTGTCCTTTAAGGATGAGTGCGGAGGAGCAGCGTAGGCTGGGAGGAGGCGGTGGCCGGTATCGGCCTTCCCCCGGCCCCCGCTCACCGGCGCGTCCCGCCGGGGCCGGCAGCGGTGGCCTTCCCCGGCTGTCACCCTCCCGGTCCCGCAGAGCCCTGCAAGGCCGGCCCCGCCGCCGGGGTCAGCACACCCAGCAGTGGGGAACGCCCCTCCCCGACTTCTCTCAACTTCGCAGCCCGGTGAGGAGTCTCCCGTTGGGTTGGGGATGTGTAAGGAAGAGAGTCATGGGGAGCGGCGGGTCTTTTTCGGAGGGGGGTGCAGGAGGGTGGAAGAGAGCCAGGGGAGTGATAGTAAAAACTCCTTTCGTTTGGTTAAAGAGGAGGGAAGGCTCCTTCAGACCGTGCAGGCAACTTTAGAAGGCTGCTGTACCCCAGGAGCTAATAATCTGAGAGCCACCTTTTTTTTCTTTTTTTTTCTTTTTTTTCATGGGCTAATTTAAAATAGTCAGAATATTTCCTTGCTATTTTATTTAAACCTTTCGTTATTCCCATCATGAATGATCACTCCGTTCCCCGACATGGTATGCACCACTGGCAAAGTGGCAGAAAAATAATAATAGCAGGACCCATATGCACACACAGAAATGCAGAGGCAATATCAAGGTGTGAAAGTGCATGACTGATGCAACAGTTTAGTACTGGAAATTAGATCATTTAACACCAGAATTCAGTCACAGTTCTAATTAAAACATATTTAAACATCAAACTTCAGTAATTAAATTCAATGCTATAGTTGAGACATTGTTCAGATACGACAAGAAATAGCAATTGTCATTGGAGCTGACCTAAATTAATGTTTTCTACGTGCTAGTGTTATAATTAGAATCAACTTTAAAGAAAACTCTTAATGTGTTCATGGAAAGCTTTTGGAGCTGTTTTAATACGGAAAGTTAGCTCACGTGTTGTTACTGCAGTGTGTTCGTACCGGCTGTCTAAGATTTCTCTGTCAAAAGCTCAGGTATAACAACCCGTTTGAATATATTACTCCATGTAGTCTGACATTTTAAAAGATTTTAAAGAAAGAAGTGACAATATGATGCCAGTATTTACAGTATCACACATTCCAGTGTAATTTCTGTGGAAATTAAGGTGACAGCTAGAGTACATGAATAAAACAGGAATTCATTATGATGTTTTAGATCTTCCCGAGTACCAGTAAATTAATAATGGACAATAGAGACGTTTTGAATAAAGACTTATGGAAAATGTGTCCTCATAAAGTGATATTTTGTCAATCAGCAGATCTACGTTATCTTCAGGCAAAAAAAATAAATTGCCTCTTGAAGTATAATGCAATACACCGTACTTGGTTAGGGCATAAGAAGTGATACAAACAAGCGTAGTCAAGTTTCTCTTAAGTAAGAAGAATTCAGAGCTGGTGTCCTGAAGAGTTAAAGTGAATCACCCCTTGACAGATGATCTGATAACATGGGTATCAAGTTCCTATCAGATCTTTTTTAAGATCTTCAGTATTTTCTCTGATCCCACTCCTTTGAAGGCAGCATGTATAGTGGTGGGCCAATAACCAAGTTGCTTACTTCTTTAATATAAATGAAAGAGGGCATCTTAGTTTTCATTTTAGTATCATTTTAGTATCTTGGATCTCAGGATGGTACCTCAGGATGAGTTTGGTACCTCAGAGTGATATAACTGGCGGCAAGTAAAGCCTGTGATATTTACAGATAACATTTTAATGCTGTTCATAGGTTATTATGCATCTCTAAAATTAATTATCTGGGCTTTCAAGTTCTTAAGATAGTCTCATTTTTAGGAAGCTTTTTTAAAAGAAATGTTAATTTCAGAACCAGCCCAAATTTTAGAAGATGTAAAGGGAATTAGTTATTTTCTGAAATAGTTGTTGTCATCCTTTTCATTAAAAAAAAAAAAAAGGGAAGAATTTATTTAAAGCCTTAAGACTGTGAATATTTTTAATGGATATCTGCCACTAGGTCCTCTGATTTTAGGCTATGGAGTCTGCTAGCTTGGCAGGAAGTGTCACAGTAGGACTAAAGAAAACCCCTGTATCCTTCAAAGAGCAGGAGAACAGGGGACATTGAAGGCAATTCTCAGGTAAGTTTCAGTGTGTATTGAAACCTGATGTTTTCCAGTGCCTAGTACTGTTGTGATATAAATTGCCATTAATTTTTTCCCAAGACACTCTTTGGGTTTTCTTAACCAACTAGAGCATTAATGAGCATTCATGCTTCAGTCAGTTTCCCTGGTCCTTCTCTTACTTATCTTTGCCTTCTTTGCGTTCTTAACTTCCACGTATCTGAGTGCCAGAAAAATCTCTCCCTGAGTGACATATGTACCTTAGTCTCAATACACAGTGGAGAAACAAACCAATTAGAGTTGCAGGCTTTATCAATAGTGATGATTTTAGCAGTTTTGTAGTGAAGAAAAAACCCACAGATAACCTTTCTCCAATCCTGGTTTGTATAGTTTTGCATTTATTCATTTCTCTTCTGAACCAAACTGCTGGGTTTGGCCACTTTCTGATCTACCACTGTCCCATCCATTTTTTTAAGTGAACGTTGCTTCTCCTACTTAAACTGTAGGATTCCCATGGTTTGGTCATGGGGGCCTTCATTGTTTTAAATGGGATAAAGATCACTGCTGGTCATACCATGATGCACATTCAGGGTATCCACAGCTTTCCACAAGCTGCAGAGCACTGCTGGGCTGTGATGTCAGCCTGAGAATCCCAACCTTAGGCTTTGCCTATACTAGGAAGGTCCCTAAGTGAGGCAAGCAGAGATACCAAAGGAGGAAATACCAAAGAGTAAGTACAAAGCCTTGTGTAACTTAATTTTATAATTTATTTGCGACCCTTGGAATCAAAAGTTTGACTTTGATCCCACAAGACTGTGGTCCCACCTGTAGGCAGCTCCTTGAAGGATCCCTGTGCACCCTGAGAATTACCAGTCCCCCCCACGAAAGAGACAAACAGGCATTTCAATGGACCTTGTTCAGGAAGGCAATTCCAGATAGTGTCTTTCACAAAAGGAAACAATGGCAATTTATAAGGACAGTGCTGCAGATAAAGCAAAACCAAATACACATCGAAACTTACTTGAAAACAAAGTTCAAAACTTACTTCTTGGTCTCATCTTTCCCTTGAACATGCAGAAATCTTCTTTTCCTTTTATTTCATGTTTCTCTCATCCAAGACAGGCCTCAGTAATAACATCTGGAGAAGTACTGTTGGGACCTGGGTACCAATGTCTTATTTTCAAAACTGGCTGAAGCCCTTAGGGTTGGGCCAGCTAAGGGAATGCAGGGCAATGAAACATACGTTTCCATCGCAGTATCTTTGTTGTGCTTTGAGTCTAATGTGAGATTAAGCCCAAATCAGGAACACAGGCTCTTCTGCAGCGCTTAAAGTTAGGCACGACTTAAGGAACCTTAAGAAACCTGATAAGCAGAAAACCCTCTGAATTTCCAAGGTGAACTACAAGGGAGAAGAAGATAGGTAGGTGGTAGGTTTGGCCTGTGCTTTCGGCGACGTTGGTGGGTACAGGACTAGGCAGGAATTAATTTAAAGTAGATTTAAAGTAAAGTGAGTCTGTCTTCAAGATGATGTAAAGAAACAGATAGGTGCTTTTTGCTCTGCCTGCTCTGTCCTAGGCTATGCAACAACAGGAACACTGGGCTGACCCGAGATCATGGTTATGTGACGTCCGTGCTACCATCAGATACCTGTTCTCAGGCAGCTTGAGCTGTGGCCAGATCCCATTTGGTTGTGCAGGAAAGGGCATCAGGGCCTTGTGTGGAAGTACCCAACTAGGTTTTTTTCTGCTTAGCATCACCATTGCAAGGACAGAGAGACTAGCTGGAGACTTAAGACCTACCCATATGGCACATAAAACGTGCTGCCAAGGCACTGTAAACCACTTGAGGTTCACCTTGGCAATCCCAGTGTCTGCTCCTGGACTTATTTCTACTGCTTTGTCTTAAGATTCAGAGGCTACAGTCTTTTACAATTCAATAGGAATTAGGCACCAAATACCTTGGGACCACTGAATCTACAGTACTTTGGAGAAGAGTCTCAGGTGCAATTGAAGATCACGGCTGTCACGTCATTTTATGTATCAGCTGCGTTAGCCATTTTGTTTATTTTATCAATTTTTTTTAGAATAGAGTACGTGAATTAATTTTTTTCAAATTATTCAAGTACATTTGGAAAACATTTTTCTTTTTTTATTTATTTTATTTTATTGAATGGTAGACGAGAAAGTTTCAGTACTTTCACTCCCTGGAGCTGTATAATGGTTTAACGGGGCACTGGACTCTTCTAGATGCCTTCTCTGTTGCTGTTGTTAAGCAATGAAATGTTAAGCACAAAATTTGAAATAATTGCAAGAGAAGTGTGTATGCCTTGGATTCCTGTATTTTCATCCCTGGGTGTCTTACTCCCTCATATTTGCGAACAAGTGTTTTCGGAGGGTCTGATGCAACCTCTAGAATTATTTCAGATATTTTATTTCCATGAACTTCCATAGATCTTCATATTTATCTTTTCTGTATCACTGAAAGGAATATGCAATTTTATTCAGAAGAGCAAATGATGAATTTAGGGGATTTTATTGTGGTTAAAGTGTCCCATGCATCTGTCTCTCACGTGATGTTTTGACTTAGGGGGTCTGCCATCTGTTTACTTCAAAGTGGAACTAAGCATAAATATACATGTAAAGAGCCTTATATTTGAGGAACCCCTAATCACTTTATTTCACTAAATATCTTTTTGGTCCTTCATAAGTTTAGGTTTTACTCTGGATTAATTTTCCATTTCATAAATGCTGGCTACTACATAAAAGCACAAACCCATAAAAAACATGCCAAATGTGGTTTGTGCTTGGGGACACATAGCAATCTTTGCTGCACTTAAAAAAAAAAAAAAATTGCCCCTAGACACCGAAAATCTACTGTGATTTGCCTTAACTACATGAAAAGATATGCAATTGGTACACATTCTGAAATGCCATAGCTTTTGCAAAAACATGTTGCAATATGTATTTGTCAGATATGCAGAACTACAGATATTTTTCGCAGGATTCACAAATGACACATAAACATGGGGAGCAAATATTACATTCCGTGTATTGTATTCCTTGCCTGCAAATGTGTATATGCAATGCTAGTTTAGAAGCAGCTTTTATTAGGAGAATATTACCAATTTCTTAAACATGCTGTTGTTGTTACTACAAAAGTTTGTGTCCTATCTTTAAAACTGAGTGGAAACCCATTATAAATAGTTTCTCTCTTCCCCCTCCTCAAAAACATATACAACATTATAACATAACGTATGTATAAAATATCACAAGAAGCTCATCACATACATGGGTGTGGAGCAGAAGACATACAGAATTCGGAGCCAAATACTAACGGCTTGGGCAAGAAGTACGCGTAGCGTATAACCACACATCCAAGATCGTGCACAGACACACTCAGTGCAGCCAGAACTGTCTATCCCAGTATGTGCTTATACCTTTGTTTCCCCGTAATCTGCTTTCCTTTCCCACACACATGAACAGTCGGCATAAGGTGAAAGAAAAGCTCTTGTGAAAGGCACAGGATGAATCGGGGATCTGACGGAGAAGCCCAGTGCACTCCCTGTGGGAAAATAGTTCTTCCCAAGGTGGGTCTGCCTGCCAGCTGGGGAACTGCATAGAGTACCTGCCTCCTGTGCAGGAGGAAAAAATGTTAGTGTTGTGTTTTGTTTTGGTATTTTTTTCCTTCAACATAGTTTTGAGTAATGGTTCACACAAAATGCTGACCTACACCTGCCATGAAATACTTGATAGACATTAAGTGTCTTTATGTAGAAGCACAAGTAGAGATTGAACACGGGGCCAAATTCACCCAACATCTTAGCTGTAGCTCAGTTGGTTTCGGTAGATGAACCCTTGCTTATGTTACAGCTGAAGTTAGGTCCTTTGAGGCATGCACGAGGTGTGTACACTAATGTACACGAGTCAAAAGAAATGGGTCTTAGAAATCAAAAAAATACAAACTGACATTGTCTCCAGTTTCTGGATCGATCAATAAAACACAGAGTGGCGTTAGAGCACTGGTTGCACGTTTTTGGTCTGTTGGCCGTGGCGTTCATCATGGGCCAGCAAGCGCCTGCCATTCAGCTTTGAACCGCAAATGCACTGAGGCAGCTTGGTTCTGCCGTGGCGCTGCAGTGCCCTCCTTCTGCAATGGCATCCGCAGGCTGCCGACGGCTATCCTGTGCCCTCTTGAAGGAGCCACGTACTTCTTTATCCCGAAATACGGCATATCCCTCCCCAGCGCTGGGACAGCTGGCAGCTTGGCTAAGCCTCTATCCGTCAGGACAGGAGGACATGTAGGATCACGGGCTGCACGCTGCCTTAGCTGCAAGTTGTTCTTTCAGTGAGTCCTACCTGGGTCGCTCGTACGCAGTGCTCCTTCCACGGGAGCGGGCTCAGGTGGGTGAACTGCCAAGGGTCACATTTCTTTTCCAGCTGTTGATCATGGAGATTGAGGTGCTTCCTCAGCAGTTCTTTTGCTTGAGCTTTGCTTGACTTGGGGCCCATCCTACCTCTAGGACGGATTTTATTTTCTAAATAGCGTGTTCTAGTTCAGTCAAAAGTCATGGCTGTCATGCAGAAATCTTGTCACGAAATTCTTTGGCCTTTTGCAAATATTTGACTATATTATATAATTGTTGTTCTGGTTTCATAATCTATGAATCTGTACACACATACATCATTGTGCTTCTTGAGAAGGCAGCGGAAGCTGCTTTTTTCTATTACATCTTCCATTTGTAATTGCATCTTGCACTTGATCGTTACTGACTTAATACTGATGACAAGCAAAGGATATTTGATTGAAGAAAAAGCCCAGAAAAAGCAACTGAGAATAAGGCAATTTGGAGTGCTTGCAAACAGATTAGTATTTTTATTTAAGTTATTATTCTTATTAGGTTAGTTTGCCCTATTTTTAGTTTATATATCCACCTCCCTGAGTCAGAAGAACTGTGGGAGAACAGGCTAGATTTTCTTTGATACACGCATTAAAAGTTTACCTGGAGGCACCCACCAGTAACGTTCAATTACAACTTAATTGCTCATAAATTTACCTGTTTGGGTCAAGGTTACTAAAGGTAATACATGAGACAATATGATTTTCATTTTTCACAATGTTCACTCCCTGAACCTCTAAGAGAAGCCCTTGGTAGTCCTTAACATAGTCTTTCCACTTGCAAAGGTTATTCATACTTCAGAAACTCAGCATGCATTTTTAATTCCTTCTCAAGGGTTTTGATAGCGTTTTTCTCTTAAATGTTCCTTAAAACTGATATCAGCGTTTCCTGCTCTGTAATTATTATTTGTCAACATCAGGAGCAGCTTCCCAAAATAATCTTTCCTCCTATGAGCAGATCTTGCCCACGTGATTTGTTCCAGTGAAATCAGTTATCTGTTTTAAATACTGCCTCTGAGATAAAAGGAGATTACAGCATCAGACCTCCCACAGAATTTGCCTGCCGGCTTAATTGTTTTATAAGCATAAGCCCAGCCTGCTCTACCAAGTTTTGCCTCGGTAGCTGTATGGTTCAAGATCTGAAGTTTTCTTAGACTTTTGTTGGTGGCAAAATCTTAGATGACAAAACAATTATTTTCTTTACTGAGAGAACAATGATTTTGTCTACATCACGTGGTGAGCTGCGCAAAAAAAAACAAAGCAAAACAAAAAATTGGAAAGAATAACTCCTTCCATTAGCACATGTTACATTATGACCCGGCAGGCAGAGTTGTAATGGCAGATATGCAATGGCATAGATGGGTCTACATTTGGCCATTTTCAAAAATATTTCTGTCATCCTTGCTGTTGCGTAAAAAAACCAAACACCCAAACAAACAAACAAGCAAAATCCCCAGAAAACAAACAATAACACAACTAAATATTTCGTATTACAGGCTGTAAACAAAAGAGAGGGTGTGGAGGTGCTCGTACTTTTGACCTGTTATTTCAGTGGTATGACTCCTGTTCTCTACAAATCACTGACCACTTTCCTTTTAATCCATTGGAAACATAAGCTATAAATGTTTATCTGCTGACTAGCAGCTAAGTTAAATGGCTACAGTAGCCCAAGAGAGTATGAAGAGCGATAATAAAAAGGCAGCGTCAAGATACACCTGAAAATAAGCTGCTTCTAGCTGTCATGTAGGGTTTCTTCATAAAATATCCTGCCCACAGAACCAGCTCAGGGCTGCCTGGCACACTGTACTCTCCTATCTGGGCTACTGCCTCACTAAATATATTTGCAGGTTACAAAGATGTTACTGGGTGCCAATGGGGCTGTGAGGCATTTGCTAGGAAGCCCCCCTTTACCTACCTTCCATCTTTTAATTTCCTGAAGTTTATTGAGCATCATTCAGTTATTTTTGCAAATTTGTGAGAATGTAAGTAAGACACCATTTAAACTTGTCATAGAATGAGTTGCTTCTGATATGCTAGGATTATTGGATATGATGCTTTCAAGTACATTCATATTTAGGAAGTGAATTTAATTATAATTGAATGCAGTGCCTTCATTCCTAGGGAACAGGACTTGCATTGTAAGAGTTTTTTAACATCTTCTGCAGTAAATACCACTAACAAGTTCTAATATTACAATGACTTCTTCATTTATGACATATAATAGGCTTTCTCTAGACACCACATATTAATAATACAGTAACAATGTGGCATTTGGACTGCTTAAATGAAAGTAAGATCTCCCTGCTGACACCAGGTGTGTTTATGTCATCAAAGATAACTGCAAAGTGTGAGCACCATGTAAATAATTTTCTATTCCTATCTATTAAAGCTCTAGAAATTGGAAGAGTTATCACTTTGAGCACTGTAGAAATCACCTTGCAGTTAACAGGGAAGGGCAACAAAAATAATCTAAGTTGTGTACCAGCTTCCAACAAGGAACAAATAAATGGGGTAAAGCTTTTCAGCCTGGAAAACATGACTGAGGGGGGAAAAGAGAGAGGCAGGGAATAGGTGACTACGGATTAATTTACTGAAGTTTCCAGTACAAGAATATCAAATAATACAAGGAGGAGGCAGGTGTTGAGCAAACAGAGATAATTCATCACTGAACTCATGCTTAGGCTATAGAGCATCCTGCTACAGGATGATGCAGATTGCAGAAGCTTACCTTGGTCCAAAACATGAGGCTAATTTGACTTGCTTGAGTAATTGCAAAATGTAAATGCCTAGAAAATAATGAAGGTGCAGATGAGGGAAAAATCTGTCAGAGAAAGATGAGGTATATTTGCACAAAGTCTTTGTCTAACCATCTAATTATTGGCAACACTATAGCGAACTTCTAAAAGTACTTTAATGGATTAAACAAAATGAAAGAGCAGCTATATAAATGACTTGCACTCTTCTCCCAATTCTAGTTATTACTGACAAGAAACTGGAAAGAATACAAGTAATTATATACAAACTGAAAGAGGTTTGATAAATTATTTCTGGTTTTTAATAATTTCTTGAAATATTTTATCTTACGCTGTTATATACAAACAAAATGGGCTCATCTTATTTTACTCATGAGATGTTTTTGTTAAGCTCAGCAATATTTTTTCTAGACCAGATAAAATGAAACAATATTGGATACTAATTGGGAAACTATGGCTGTATTTCAGTTGATCTGTCAGCACATGGTCTTTATGCATTTCTCTATGTGCTTTCTCTTTGATAGAATATTGCTGATTTTAATCTATTTAATGTATTTTCATATTCAGTGACTGAGGGGTCACAGAATAATGGGAATATTGACAAGTCTGGTTCTAAGCCCTCGGCCTTAAAGCGAGCTTTAATGATGAGCATTCACAAAAGCTGTACCGCTGGGAAGCTAATAGAGGTGGTTTTCCATTGAGCAGAGACCAAAAGAAAAATCTTGGTGTTACAAAGGCGCTTACATGGATAAAAAGCACCACTGTGTTTGCCTAGGGGGACAAAAAATATCTTGCTGCAAACCAGGCCTATTTTCTTCAAATAATCTCCAAGGAAACAGCCTCTGCCAAGCTAGGATCTGATTACCAGTTGCAGGCCTCAGACCGTAGCCATTATTGTTTTAACTTTTCTGCCTTCCTCTTTATCCCAGCGGGAAGCAGGCTGTATGGGCTGCTGTGTAACTTGACCTTCCTTGGAGATAAAAAGACAGGTTAGCACACAGCGATCGCAAAGCCAGAAGCAAAAAGACAGTATTTAGAAAATAAAGGGAGAAGCTGGCATGGTATGATTATGTGTAATGTTCTACACTGTGCGGTGTGGGTGGCCTGATGAACAGTGCCCGTCCACAAAATCCAGACAGAAGCTTGGACTTGGTCATAGTTTCTCCATTTTTAACCTTGTCTGTGCAGAGAAGCTGTGATTTTTATCAGTAAGATATTAACGTTACCTCAGATGATTTCCTGCAACCTTGGAGATTAAGAAAAAAAAGGAGAGAAAAATGGAAGGTGGAAAAAAAGTGATCTAAATAAAAACCTAGTGATTTCAGTAAACAAAATTAATAGTAAAGCAGCAGAAAGAGCTGGATATGAACCTTAGCTCATTTTAAGTCTTTGCTGCTCTTTTACTACTGTCCTCTGAGCTTTCCATGGAACAAGCCAGTGACCTCAGAGGTCAGCAGCAATTAGGCATGATGTGCCTTAAAAGTGTCTCAGGAATGCTAAAGAAAATATATGCTCGGTGATTAAGCATTCAGCATCCAAAAGCTGAGAAAAAAGAGAAAGTGTAAAGGGGAAGAGAGATTCTGCTACCATCAACCATAGATGCTGGAACTGATACAACTGTGCATTGCACAAATGGTCACTGTCAGAACCAAACCAAGCTGCAGCTCCAAGGCCATGAGGTCACTGCCAAGTCATGGTGGAGGCAAAGTAAGTGACATATTTAGCTTCTTTCAACCACCACCTCATCTCATAAAAACAAAGCAACCCAAAACTCAGCTTATGGTAGTTTGCTGTTTTTATGATTTCGTAAAGATTTCAATCCAAGAGCAGTAGAAGCACATTTTTTCATATCAGACCATATGGCAGATAATAAATATCTGAGATTCTGATTGCTGATAACTTCCTACATAGGCATGGACAGAAAATGTAATTTCTGTAATCAGTTTTCCTGGCAGATAATGCCACATCATGCTTCACACATTCTCACTCTCTCTCTTAGATCTTTAAGTTATAATTGCTTCAGAGCAAGTATCCTTGTGGTGCTGTGATCACAGCTAGAGCAGTTTAGTACTATTACAGTATGTGTCGGACAAGAGAAAGGAGTTGCAGCTCAGTTAGCTTGGACTTCTGTTTGCAGTCTTGCCTTTATTTTGAATGCTTCTCAAAATTATACAAGGTTCTGATTAAAAACAACAAAACAACCTGTAGTTCCACTCATCTGTACTTTGTCTTGCCAGTGGGAGGAACTGGTGCTTGTGAGGAAGTGGCCCATTTGCAGCTTTCTAAATCACAGAATCACGGAATTGTCGGAGTTGGAAGGGACCTCTAGAGATCATCTAGTCCAACTCCCCTGCTAAAGCAGGGTTGCCCAGAGCACATTACTCAGGACGGCATCCAGCCGACTCTTTTGAAAATCTCCAGAGAAGGGGACTCCACGACCTCCCTGGGCAGCCTGTTCCAGTGCTCTGTCACCCTCACCGTAAAGAAGTTTTTCCTTGTATTTGAATGGAACTTCCTATGTTCCAGCTTGTGCCCATTGCCCCTTCTCCTATCGCTGGAAACCACTGAAAAGAGTCTGGCTCCCAATTAATTTTTCCAGCTTCATACATAGTAGAATACATTTTGCATCTTAAGCCTTTGGACTCGTTGGGACCAAAGCAAGGATTAAGGTGTGTGGGCCACCAAACCCGACTTTGACCTCAGCAAATGGAAAAATTATGTACCTGCACCAATTCAGAAATGCTTGTGCTTCTCAACAGAGCCAAAGAATTAAGTTGCATGATGTGTTTGGAAAGCTTTATTTTCCTCGTCATTTTACCTTGTGTGAATTGTGTATGCTCAGGGGTGACCAAAAAGCAAAAATCCTCAGGGAACAAACCAGCATTAAGCCTGGTTACAGCATCTTGACACAGCTAAATGGTTCTTTTTTAACCACTTGATGGAAGAAACAAATTGACTTTCTCTGTGTTTTTTTTCCCCTTCCAGACTCTGACGGCACCTGCTCCATTTGCAGACGAAACAAGCTGCCAGTGCCAAGCTCCCCATGAGAAGCTAACCATTGCACAAGCCCGCCTGGGAACACCAGGTATGTGTAGAGAGCAACATCAGCAGGACCATGGGCACTCCCAAAGCACAGGCTCTCCCTTACAAGCGGCTGTCCATGCTGTCTTGTGCTTTCCACTGGGAAGCAGAAAGGTTGGCCTGGCATCTGGTGCTCTCAGGTAATAGGGAAGAAATCAGTGTCAAGGGGACCATTATCTTGTGCTACAGAAAATGTTTCAACTTAGAGTTTGATGTTTTCATGGGTGTCTGTATGTTGGTCAGAAGGAAGGCTTGCCAGCCCACTCCAGATGGCCTTGAAGTTGTGTTGTGCAGTGGCTACCTCCTGGATTCTTTTCCTGTGCTGCCTTTGTATGCTGTAAAACATTTTCTTTCACTGATACTCTTGTTGATCACATTGGACTTTAGGTGGCTTTAAAGGCCATTTGCCCTTTGAAAGGAAAGCATGTCCAGTTTTGGAACTCTTTATCTGGACAGTTTTTCCAGACCTACCTTTGTGATCGGGCTGGGAAAACAGGATGATTTTACATGAAGTCCCAAATTATACTTCATCCCCCCTCTAAATTCCATGAGGTTCTTTTAAAAAATAAGCTTCTTAAGTATGTACACTTTATAGAGCTAAGCCTCAGCTTTCCACTCAGCTCTGCAAGGAACAATGTTGTCCCCATATTTCTGTTGACCCCTGGATGTCCTGACAGCAGAGGTATCTCTCTGTAGCACTGAAGCACAGTCCATGAGGTTGGAGCTCTGTTGCTGTCATCTCTGCTGTCCTTTTGCTTGGAGGTGACTTCTCTGTGGCACAGCTGCCAAGCTTGTCATTTGGTAAAGCAAGTCCTTTTTCTACCTGGCGGCTGCTGCTGAAGATATTGTACAGAAAGCAAGAGTTATAAGAGTGATAGCAGAAGGATGGTGAGAAAAAGAAATGATCAGCTTATCCGAGAGAAGCGCCTGGGGGAAGGATGGAAAGAGGAAGTGAAAGGTTTATGTGGAAGGGATAAGCAATACGTTTTTGCAGCGGTAAGCTGTGGAAAAAAAGAAAGTCACAGACAAGAGGAGAAAAGAGAGATGATAGGAAAAAAATAAGGAAAAATTGAAAAAATCCAGAAGGCAGAACTGACTAGAAAGGCAGAGAGAAAAGAACAAGACATATGGTGGAACTCTGAATGAGGAAGGAAGATGACATTTTTGCTAAATTAGAATATGGAGATGATGGATGATAATAAATAGGCAAAGTCTGAGAGAAAACAGCAGAGAGTACAAGGAAGAAAAAGTAATGAGCAGGATAAAATAGTGCGACTTCACCCACGATGCATTTAGAACATCTGAACTGGGGTAAATCTCTGCAATTGTCTGATCAGGGAACCAAAACCTGCCCAGTAAGAATTAAGTGCAACTTGTTTTGGGTCTGAAAAATCACTGTTGTGTTTCTTTCTCCACAGTTGACAGACCTGTCCGAGTGTATGCAGATGGGATATTTGACCTCTTCCACTCTGGCCATGCTAGAGCTCTTATGCAAGCCAAAACCCTCTTCCCAAATAGCTACTTATTAGTAGGAGGTAAGATCAGAGTTATTTATTGCACTGGGTTTTTCCTTCTGTGCTTCAGTGTCAGATAGTTATTGCTGTGCTCGCACCCCCAGCTGTTTATACACTGTGACTTTGAATGCTGCTTCCACTCTGGGGGCTTTCTGTAGGTGATTTGCCTTGAATTACTTCTTACAATTGCATCAATTAAAGTAGAAGTCAAATTCTGCCCTCAGCAGCACAGGCACTATTCCTATTCTAGTTAAAGCAGGTGCCTGCGTGACTCTAAGCTTAGAATAGCTCCGTATGAATAATTTACCTTTTCCAGTTATTCGCTTAAAATTGTTCAAAGATGGAGATGAGTGAATGAGATCAACCACGCATTTATTTCTGGCTCCTCAGTCCCTTCGCCAGCCAGGCACAGCCCACGTCCCCTGGCTGCCAGGTCAGTACTGTGTGTGCAGACCCAGCCTTCAATATCAGCAGAGAAGCTAAATCCAGCCCGTTATCATTGGAGACCCTAATGTAGGTCATGATTTGAAGGCAGTTTTCAGCTTACGAGTGTCCCTGGGCAGGTTACTTTCTTATCAGTGTTTTTTGCTACGAATGTCTTCTTTTTTGTTGTTGTTGTGTGGCTGGCTAACAGCTGTTCAGCAGTTGGTGCGTGCCTGAGGAGTCACCAGAGGGTGGCTGCATCCTGCCTAGTTGGCTGTGCAAGCCCTTCTCTCCTGAGGCCTTGTAAAGATGCATTTCCAGTTTTCCTGCACCTTTGGGGTTGAGATATGCCTCGCATAAACATGTCACAGCAGCATTCAGCTGCTCAGATGCTTGCAGCAGTGATGATGAAGTGAATGTGAATGCAAATGCAACCTTCAGACACTTTATAAGATGCATTATTTTGCATCTTTGTCTCAAATTAGTTGAAAGCGTGGGGAAAAAATGACCAAATAAGAGGAAAAGCAAAACCTCCTTATAAAGGCACTTTTTGGTTTTGTTCTTAAGTTTATGAATTGTGGCAATTCCCATGGAGCTTCATGGGTGGAAAAGGAAATATCCCTTTGTTACGAAGGAAATGTTTAGGACTCTTGTTTTCCTGCTGAGCCAGATAGCTTGCAGAAGATGCTAGTGGAGGTGCAAGACTGTGAGGTTTTGAAAAAAAAAAAAGCACGTTATGTAGGTTTTGTTGTTCTTTTTAAAAGACTGGTGGGTATCCCAGGTCAGGGAAGGAGCTCTGGGCCAAAAGCCTGGCTACTTTGAAATTCATAGCATAGCTTCGCTTTGCCCTTATTTTTGGAGTGAAGGACAAAGCAGCCAGCACTCATCAGCACCTCTTCCCAGCAAGGCACTCTGCCTCTTAGCATGTTTAAAAAATGGGCACTTTTCCACACCCACATCCAATTTGTGCTGCAAAAGCACTGGTGTCATGTGTCTTTGTGGGCACCACAACCAACCCTTTTTATTTCTTGTTGTGAAGACAATTATTTTGAGCTAAGGTTTTTTTTTTTTTTAATAGATATTTATACTTCCCAAGTCAGTCATTAGAGCAGGATGACAGAATCAAAAGGAAATACAGAGATATTGTGTCTGCACTATACATGAAAAAACAGTAATCAAGAAATGAAATCAAACCTTTCTATGGAATTCAAGCAAAAATTACTATTTTCCAATCGTTTCAGTAGACCCTTTCTTCCAGGAGAAGGTAGCTTTAAGATGACATAAAGGCTGTAAATAAACATAAATACAATCTCAGAAGGGATCTTTCTACTGAAAATGCTTTGATCTCCATTAAATTTCTTATCAGCAGGCATCAAAAAATGACATAATAGGATAGAGTAGCATTTCACTAGCTGAAATTCATATGTATATTATTATCTGGCTTTAAATTTTGCACAAACTCCAGGGCTATCTGAGCCTTCCTACGTTTTTCCTGCTTTGAAGGTCCTTAACAACCATCACAGCAAGACCATCCATTTTAGATCTCAAAAAAGACTGCATCTTTGCCAGCGCCTTGCTAGATAGGTTGATGTTTTCAAATTAGAAAGAAGCAGCAGCTGTAGGGCTACTCTCACGCTTCCCCTGCAGCACTAATAATGTTGCATTTATCGTTTGTCAAGTACATTTACTATTTGTCCTAATGTCATAGACGAGTGAGATCCACAAGGCATAGATTTGACCTGTGGTGAAGGACAACCACTCTCAACCCAGCTATAAATGGGTATCATTTTATTCCATGTGGGGTGTCAAATGACTATCGTAGCTGCAATATTGGACAGAGTTACAGCTGTGGGGATAGCCACCGTGTTTTATGCAACATTATGTGGGTTGAAAGATAATACCTGACTTCTGTAGTCCTCTGCTAACACGGGTGTTGCTTCCACTCATTTTAAAAGCAATGTGAGAAAGCATTGGTACATCCAGAGTTAAAGATGCAGGATTTCTGGACTTGCTCATTCCACGGCTTCTCCCAGTCCTTTCCAGAGGCCTCCTTCTGTGATTTCCCATTTGAACGTGTCACAAGCCTCACTTCTCTTCCTATTGAGTTCCTGCTGAACTCAAAACTAAACCCAGATTCCCATAAAATCTACCATGACTTGTTTTCCATCAGTATTTATTTAGTGAGAAACTGTTCTGCTGTGATTTAGAGCTTTGTTGGCAAATTCATCATTTCGAGCATTATTTACCTAAGAACAAAAAGCAGGAACAGGAGGCCCAGAGAGGCTGGGGGGTCTCCGTCTTTGGCAACTCAACTGGATGTGGCCCTAAGGAACCTGCTGTAGTTGGCCCTGCTGTGAGGAGGTGATGTCCAGTAGTGCCTCGACCATTTTGTGATACGTGAAGTTTGTAAGCACTCTGTGATTCCTGACAATGCACTTTTTGATTGTTTTTAAAGCATTGGCCATCACCCCTGAAATTTCGGAGCCCATGAAACCACACTTACAGTGAGACTGAGTTACCTCAACATGTGCATATAGTACTGCTTGAGGTGTGCTACAATATCTCACTCAGGTTCTGGCTGCAGCTCCAGAAAGAGAAGGGTCTCTCTATGGTTGTACCTGCCAGTTGTGAGCAGAACTCTTAGATGCCCTGGAGCACCTCAAAATTAGCTAAGCTTAGTGGATTTATCAGGAAATAATCAACTGCTGGTCTTGCTAATCCTACTAAGTATGGAGCCATTTTGTTGATACTTCCATATTTTAGTTTGCAGTGATGATTTAACTCATAAATTCAAAGGCTTCACTGTGATGAATGAAACTGAGCGATATGAAGCCCTCAGACACTGTCGTTATGTGGATGAGGTCATCAGAGATGCTCCCTGGACACTGACACCTGAGTTCCTTGAAAAACATAAGGTACATTCCTCCCCTTATCCCTCCCTTGCCCTTTGTAGACTGACAGTTGAGAATAAACAGCAAGTCTGTGAAATTCTATAAGCCGGAGCAGATTATTTTATTTAGTTAATTCCAGTCACCAAAATAGTACATGGCATTGCTTGCCTCCATCTTTGTCAGAAAATGTTATATTTGTCTTGCCTTTTTTTTTCCTCACTGTGCTGAGATGATTTATGTGGTGGGATCTGTGAATGGCAAAATAACACTGGAGAGTTATTCACAAATTGACTTTCAGGAAAGGAGATCATGAATCATCAGGAAAGGAAATAATGAACTATCAAGTTATCACATAGTGCCTAAAGTCCTGTTAAAGTCGTGAATTAAAGGCACATTTCTTTTTAATGTCAGCAGGTGCAATGATTGGCCAGAAATATGTAAAAATGCCATGTGCCCTCTAAAAGGCAGGATAGAACTTCTTACATCCTACTGACTGGCTTGCAATATATATATAAATTTTAACAAAAGCATAATTAACTAGGATGTATTTTAACGTCTACATCCCTGGGTGATGAAAGGACAGCATGACAGTACTAGGTATACACGTACCTAGTACCTTAAGAACAGCCTTAAGGAGGGAGAATTAATAACGCTGCCTCCATGGGTTTGAAAGCCAAGGCTTTGCCACTTGACTTAGCTCTTCCAGTAACAGCAAAAGCAGGAAAGAAGGTTTTCTACAGAATATCACACAGAGCCAGCCAGAGTGATGTGTTAATGGCAGTGCTTCTGGAGACAAGCTTGCTGTTCTTTCATAACTGATCACAAAACACAGCAGTTGTAGGCCTAAATCTAGTGCAATATTCTAGGTGATGGCTTTAGGATGAGAATGTCAAAAGCAAATCAGCTGAAGGCGAGAAAAGAGATGATCCTCCACAACGACCTCCCCCTGAACCAAAATTCAGTGATGGTGGCATGTGATTCTTCTTCTGTTCACTGGCAGATTGACTTTGTAGCCCATGATGACATCCCGTACTCCTCCGCTGGCTCGGATGATGTATACAAACACATAAAGGAGGCAGGTAAGGGCAACTTTACATTTTAAGCACCTCCCTTTACAGCCTCAGCTCAGATTCTTTTACTGCCTTTTGACCACAACTGCTGGAAGAGAAGCAGGAGAGATAATGTCATGTTCTCTTACACCCTAACGGTAGGTACGGCTGACTTCAGCAGGAAGATTCACTTTGTAAAACCACAAAGGATGTCCTTGGCTGAATTCCTGCCATAATCCCCAGGAAACCATTCAGATCTGTCATGAAAGAGTCCCACGTGGGTTTTTAAAACAATTTTAGGGTGCTCATCTAAGAGCTTTGAATGGATGAAAATGAATTTAGTTCCCACAGCAGCCCAGCCAACTTCAGTGGTTTGTTGATAACCACAAACTGATGACTCCTTGACACAGCCCAGTCCTGAATACAGGCAACCACAGGCAGCCTTCAGGAGTCATTAGAATCCACTTCCAATTTGCATGGAGGGTTCTTTTCCCTACACTGGCAGAGGTTTTAAATCAGTACCAGAGTATTTCATTTGCCGTGACTGTTTAGCAGTTTGGTTGACTCCCACATTACATTGAACATGAACACGCTGAAGTCATCAGGAGTTTGTATCTCTTCAGTTGGAGGAAGATGAATTAAATCTGAGGAGATAACGTGAAGCCAGTGTTTGCCAGCATGCATCATACCTTTCTTCTCCTGCTCCCTGGAGGTGCTGCTGTGAACCCCGGCGAATCCATCCTCCTCCTGGTCTACATAAACACGTATATTGGAAGCTTAAAAAAATTCCAGAGTGAATCTGCCTAATGGTAATTTGCCGTGCAAAGTGACCTTCTCAAGCTATACAATGGCAGCAGGAGACCAGGTATTGACCTGAGCTGAAAGAATAAGCTTTTTATAGCAGCAGTTCTTGATCTTTTTCCACTTGCAAACCTCAGTGTGGTATCAGACTCACAAACCTCCTTTGGGAGCTGCTTCTGAAACTACAGTTTCAGAGCCAGCACCAGCTTACTTCTAGGCAACAGAACAAAGGTATCCCTGGTAAGGGCAGGTCGCCAAGGGACATACAGCATACGTGCTGGACAGGCAGCTACTTTGCATTTCTTCTATAAGGTGCTGAGTGCACTGAGGACAACATGACAGGAGCCCTTGGTGTCACCGCATCGTTACCAGACTGAGCTGGAGAGTGCCCAAACCCGGCACATCCTTCTCTGCTGTTGTTGGGCGCAGGAGCGGTGCAGACGTGTCCTGATGAGAAATTCAAACTTTGCAGAATAGAGCATGGACTTGCGGCTTCAGAGACTTGTCGATCACAGCCAGATGCTGGAGCAGTGACAGCAGTCTTGTATGGCTGAATTTTGTTACATATAAACTGGGACATAACGTCACCTTGTTTGTGAAGAGTCTTGAGATTTAGTGCTGTAATAGTCCTAATGCTCCAGAACAGCATTATTGCAATAATGAATTTCCCCTTTCTCCTAGAGGTTTTTGTTTTAACTAGACCAATGCTGTGGGTGCCTTTGTGCATTTCCCTTAGCCCCAGTACTCCCATTTTCCCACATCAGGTTGTTGGGGAGCAGAGAAGCAGGTAAGAACTGCAGAGCTCCTTGTGTAGATTCCCACAGGCTCCCATTTCCCCAGCGCCTTCAGGGGCTGGGAGGGCCTATGGACAAGAGTGAGCTGGGTGGGAGCGCACTGACTAAACCCGTTGCACATCTGTGAACAATTAGTTCGGAAAACATGAATCAGTCCAACACATGAAGCATATGAAAGCAAAATCAGTGACTAAAGGTAATTTTCTCATACATGGGCTAGTGCATCTGCTTGAAAACAATTCAGCTTTTGGCTTCGCAAGGGTAGGAGCTACAAGAATACACAAACAAAACCCAAGCCCTATCTATAAAGGCTTCTGGCTCACAGTGGGTTTTACTGCTTCCAAAAATAGTTTCCTGAGTGACTGCTGCAAGCCTGAAAAGCACGATCAGGGAAACCTCTCTGCTCGTGATTAAAAGAATCTATTTTTTAGCAGACTATTAATTAGAGATCAGAAAGAAAAAAATATCACATAGCATTTAGTCATAAGAGGCTGCTAAGCTTCTTGATTCCTTCTCCAGATCTTTTTCTAGCCCTGTGAAATTAGCTAGCAATGCCTGCCTACTTCAAGTGAACATGTGAGGATTAATTTGCCAGTAGCTATAGCGCCTTTTTAAGACAAAGCATTACTTTTTTTTTTTGTGCAAAACCATTTCCAGTCTTATCTCACCGTGCTCTCTCATCAGCAGCTCAATGTTGCAATTACGTATAAGTGGTAGTAGTGATTTTTGTAGCCCTAAATAGCTACTAAACAAAGTAGTGCTACTAGTAGCTACTCTGCTACTATTTATTGCCTTTGTGACTTGCTCTAACAGATCAAGCAATCCTATCTTGATGAGGAGCAATTAAAAAGCAATATATTCCTCAGATTAATAAATGACCGGTTTTATTAGAGGCTGATCTGTTGGACCAGGAAAAATGGTTTTGCAGCCACTGACGTGGCCAGGTGGACATGAAATGGGGGCCGTGGGGCCTGATACCCTGGTTTGTTCACACTACCATTAGGTTTCATCTTTCTGTTACAAGCACCTGCAGGGTTTTTCCCAGTTAGTGTAATGCATCTTTTACCTGAAGGCCTTCCAAGGCCAGAGGCTGCTCTGTTTTATTCAGCAGAACAAAGCCAACCCCCGACTCCCTTTCACAACATTAAAGGAGGGCTATGCTTATGGAAAGAACTGCTCAGTGAATTGCCACAGCTGTGAGGTTTTGCCTTCCTGGCTCAGGAGCCCCTGCCAGTCTAATAACTTCCACAAAACGGTTCACACTGGGAAGGGGGCAAGTTTTAGCCTCACTGAAGACTTGAGGTAAAAATAAACAGTATAGCAACCTAGTGCATTCTGTAAGGCTCACAGAGGGACAACAGGAACGAACGGGGAATACGATGGGTGGAATTGCAAGTCTCTTACCTGTGGTCAGGCATTTTTGTGTTCATCCCCAGCTACCCGCCGCAGTGCCTGGGCCTGCCGTGCTTTCTCAGCGGGCTTTCTTTTCCCACTTTGCTCAGGAATGTTCGTACCAACGCAGAGAACGGAAGGTATCTCCACGTCGGATATCATTACAAGGATCGTCCGGGACTACGACGTGTATGCCCGGCGCAACCTCCAACGGGGATACACCGCCAAAGAGCTCAATGTTAGTTTTATAAATGTAAGTACACCCATCTGCGTTTGCTTCTGACACACTCTCTCCTAGGACCCCGAACCTAGAGTAAAGGTTAAGAAACGGTATCTTCCTCCTGCTCCTTTTAAAATAGCTGGGAAGAGCTTAATTTAAAAGAAACCGGTAAGCTGGGGGTAGTCTGAATTGCTCCTGTTAATTAGCAGCTTTGCTTCTATCTTATGTTTTCATGTTTGTAACGAAACTGCTCCCCCTTCTTAAATGAGCTGTGACTTAATGACACGAGGGAGGAGCCCCCCCCGCAGCTTCTCAGCCACTCACCCAAGACACGCTTTCTTTCTCTATTCCCATTGTGAGAAGGCAGCACAGAGAGCAAAAATTTTGATGTCTAAACGTTCTCTGCAACATGACAGGATTAAAAACCAAAACCGAAAACAGCTGAGCAGTGAGATTACTAGAGGAGGCTAAAATAGTTTTTAAAAGACAAGGAAGCATGTTAGGAAGCTCATACACAAATGCTGCTGAAGAGATCAGAAGCCACAATAGGTAGGGCAAGAGCACCATTTGAAAGGATGTCTCAGGAAAATGTAGCAGCTCAAAGTATTCAGCTTCCATATACAGCACTGCACCTTACTCTCCAGTAAGGAGTAAACACTTAACAGAAATGAAAATTTTCTTTCTTTCATTTTCTGTTTCAAGTCTTAGTTTAAGGCCTCAAGATAACCCACATAGCTGAAATCTTCCCTGTGATTGTACTGGCCCACAGGAGGACTTTTCCCCTCCTTCCCTGGAACTGGGAAACTCCCTCGTGAAGGACTGAATTGTGTCATTTCATGAGGGTTTTGTTTACTTGTTTTTTATTTTGAAGTCTGTCAGATAAATCACAGATCTTTACCAGAATATTAATTTCACTGTGCTTTTTTTTCCAGTCTTCCACAAAATCTCTAAAAAAATCCTGCTTGTAAGTACTCCACCCAGAAGGATCAGTATTGCTAATATCCGTTAAATTAGGGCATCCGCCTTAGGGGTTCTCCAATTTGTCCTTTAGAGGCTCTGAGGTTAAGATGCTGTTGCATAAGGTATACTTCCCCCAGTCACGAGACACTGATGTATCCTGAAGTTCCTTCTGGCATTTGGTTATTTAGCTTATAGTAATTTAAAATGCAGAAATACTAATTTGTACCAGAGGCTGTTCATGTTTCAAAATAAAAACCCCCAGGATTTCACCAAGACAGAAAAGCACTGGCTTCCCTGTTAAAAGAAAAGCCTGGTCACCTCTTGGGTGCAAAGTGAGTTCAGTTTCTTTGGACCTTGAGGATTTTGTTCAGCCTTGTGGCCTGCAAAGATGGTTCTTCTAGTGATTCATGAGCTGGAACAAAACCCACCTCATCATTAAACAGTATTTGTTTTAAAAGTAAATTCAACTGCCCATTAAATGAAGTTCACAGGAAATTAAGAGCCGATAGTTGATCTGTGCTTCTACAGAGAGGATTACACCTTCAGAGGCACAGCGTTAGTTCGCTGTGTGCCCCATAAGTTTGAAGAGCACAGCAGCATTTCAGGACAAAAGCCCTTTAAATGCTGAAGTATTTTAGAAGCTTGGCCTGATGTTAGCCCCTTAACGTTATCTTCTCTGTTCCTCTGTCACTTTGCAATTAGGAGTTTGCTCTCTCTTCTCTCAAATCTTCTGGCCACAAGCCGCTGGCCTACCCACATTTTTCTGTTGCAGCCAGAAACTCCTATATTAGCCAGGCTTAGAGGTGAAGAGAGTTTTCTTTCTGCTCTGCAGAAATCCAACCAAAAAGACATTTTGGTCCAAGTTGTCATCCCGGCTGGCAAGTCAGCAGTGGGCTGTGTTTGCGAGGAAACCCAGGGAGATTTGCCTTTTGATTAAGTTTGAGCTGTTAATTTCTCCCTTGTATCCTTCAAAAGATTCATATAATTTTCACAGTGCATTCAGTTGGAAAATATGGAAAGATTCATGTAGTGGAGTAAACGCAGTAATCACACAAGACAGTCTTTTCAATATGTACCTTCTGCACTTCATTCCACAAATGTTAAATTTGCATTTATAAAAATAATGTGGCAATAGTTAACCAAGGCCATATGGATTAGGATACATTAATGCAATTTTTTCTTCTTCTCAGCTGTCAGTGGCTAATTATTTCCAAGTCCCTACATATTAATCTCTGTCCACACTTTTAAAACAGGAGAAGAAATACCGCTTTCAAAACCAAGTGGACAAAATGAAGGAGAAAGTCAAGAATGTGGAGGAAAAATCAAAAGAATTTGTTTACAAGGTGGAAGAGAAGAGCCACGACCTCATTCAGAAATGGGAAGAAAAGTCCAGGGAATTTATTGGCAACTTTTTAGAGCTGTTTGGACCCGACGGAGCATGGGTAGGTATTCTGCCATCCCAGGAAATCTGAGTGGTTTTTATTTATCTTCTGTAATGCAGATCAAGAGCAGACTCTTTTGCTGCAGTCTTTGCTTTGAAAGCCAGCACGGTAGGATAATGCCAAAGCCGCTTGCTGAATCTAGTTAACGCATGCCAACGCTGCAGCCGGAGGATTTCCTACTTCTGGCTGTTGCTTCTTTGGGATAATTTCTGTCTTTTGTGCAGGGGTGATGCCGAATGTGATACTGCATTTGGCAGAGCTGTGTAACAGCAACACACACGCAAACAGGCTAATAGAGCCTGTCCTCCCCCTTAGCACTAAGTGAGACCACACAGACATCAGGGAGGAATTACGCACTGAAGGTGGTGAAGGAAACAGGGACACTGACAAATTTTTCTGTGGTGCTCTTTATGCTCTGTACTCAGCAGTAGATGACAACAAATTTTCTAGCTTTAAAAACTACTGATTTAAAGTTCCAAGGAATGATTTTACATGTTGAGTGGCCACGCTCATCTAACTGACTGCAGGAAAGGCTCAGGTGGAACTGAAGCACTTTTGAAGCTCTCCTTAGTACACGCTGGCTCTGCAGAGCCCATTTACCAGAGGTCCCCAGGTGCCTTGGAAAGGCAGTTGAGACTCTGTAACAGCATCCTTCTGGGGAGAAACCCCAGGTACTTTCTGTTAAAAGGATCTCAGCAGAGTTTTTGTTTATAAACAAACCCTCAGGAAGTTCACCAGGGGTCTGTGAAGCTAAGTAGCCCACATCACAGCCGTGTCACAACTCGGTGCCACCAAAGCACATAGTAAACGCCTCTTACTGGAGTTCTCATCTTTTCCCTGCCATGACTTGCCGTGTTGATTACCACTCAGTTGAGAAAAGCCTAAAATTAGGCTGTGAAGGCTTCAGAACAGAGACTGAATCTTTATAATCTGCTTACAGCTACATCTGTCCCACGCGAAGGCAGGTGCTCTCTCTGGTCTCAGCCATATAAACAAATAGCTTATTTAGCTGTTGTTCATTGACAGTATCATCTTCCT
This sequence comes from Arenaria interpres, assembly GCA_013399435.1. NCBI lineage: Eukaryota > Metazoa > Chordata > Aves > Charadriiformes > Scolopacidae > Arenaria > Arenaria interpres. The sequence goes on from VXAK01022080.1 coordinate 105,648, forward strand.
CGGGGAGGGGAAGAGGGTAAACTCTTCTAATGAAAAGCCTAGGTTTACCTGCATTGACCACATCCGCATGAAGAATGCTTCCTCTGTAAGTTACTCTCCATGGAGCTTGGCGAGTGTTCCCCATGTGGGATGGTCCCGTGGCCACAGGTGCTGAATAAATGAAACCAGCGCTACCAGGGCACATGAAACCCACAGGGGGTGAGGTGAGTTTGGCTGTGCGGAGAGAGGAAAAGAATTTCAAAGCCTTGATCCCATTCCCTGGCTTTGCCCACTCAGCACTGCACGCTGCTGATGGCATTTCTGAAAACCCTTTGCTGATAAAAAAAAAAATTTACCAGATTCGAATAGAGAAAAGCTGCTCTGCAAAGGTCATTGGGGAGTCAGGTGGAGGTGGCCTCCTGTTTACTGAGTTAGCATCCCAACCACCGAGCAAAAAAGCCTGCTGCAAGCTCAGAGAGCTTTGCTAAGTACAAGAATGAGATCTCCTCGCAGTGTGGTAGGAAAAGCACAAGTGACAGCGAGCTGAGAGGTGGTGTGGCTTTTCTAAAATCAGTGTGAGCCTTGCAACAGGAAAGACTTTTAAAATAATGATAACTTGCTATTAGTGTCAAAACTGTTATTAACATTAATTTGCCTTATCACTGTTAGTTAGATGTTGCTTTTAATGTTGACATTAAAAGTACAAGAATCGTTACGGGCATGCTAGATTCCTAGATCAGTAATTTGCATGCCATTAATATGCTATTATTATTTCACAAATAATTATTATAATACACTTTATGCTAGCATCAATTTTCCTAAAAGTAAGGGCTGTGTAACCCACAAAAAAAATGCCTATTTGTGAAAAAGGTCAAAATGCCAGTTTTCAAATGTCAAGATGTCTATAATTCATTGCCAGTTTTGCCCACCTGTATGTTTGGGGTTTTTTTTCTGCCAGAGAGTCACAGAGGTGTCAGAAACAACAATTAGTGTGGCATGAAACTTTTGTCCTGGCTCAAGGGAGGACCACTGTGCAGCTGAGCACGGAGGCCCTAACGGTAGAGACTCTGCTCCATAGATGTGGAAAGCAGAGGGGGTTCATCATCCCACCTCCTCTCTGACACCTACGAGCACTTGAGAAATCAAGGATCATGGGGCAGGGTTTCCATGCCATTGTCCCTCTGGGACGAGACGAGGTGTCTCCATAGGGCCCATTTCCCTCTACTGGGTGCACAGAGGGAGTGGGGGATGGCTGCACTGGGAAACAGCTGCATCACCTCAGACATCAGCAGGGGCTCAGATAAATCTTACAGGTTGCAATCAGAACCTGAGGCCAGCCTTTTGGTAACACCGTGTGTCTGCAGCCTGGACCTCAGCATGGCCTTTGGAAGCCTGCAGAAAGCAGCAGTCCACCGTAACGCCCAACTGGCACTTGTTTTGTAAAGCAAAGGAGTACCGACATGTAGGCAGTAAAACTCAGAAAGAGGCAAAATGGTTTTGCCCAGTAGCAAGTGTGCCAAAAGCAAAGTGGGATCTCCCTACCCTGGCTGGGTGTACCCGAATTCGCTTGAACTAAGGCTTTGAACTTCTTTTCCTGGTAAAGGTCCAGAGCCCACCCAGCCTTGTCTAACGCTCCAGCACTTCAAGGAAACCATTAACAGTTGTTCTACTTCCTCCGCACCCAATGGCCCGTGGAGCACCCCCACATTAGGAAGACCTTCCCTGCAAAGGGCATGACTTACTGACCCTGCCAGAGCACAGTTGGAGGGGAGGAGTCATTCTGGAGACAGGTGAATCACACCATCTCCTCCTTCTCCTGCAAGAGGTGTGGTTTTAGCCAGCAACCTGGTGGCTAAAGCACTAATGCAGGAGGCAATTCAGACTGGCCGGGCACTGCGAGTGCACCAGCTTGTTCCAGCAACAAACTCTTTGCTGAAGCCTGGCTGAAGGCCTTAGCAGGAAGGTGGGGTTCTCCTTTCCATCCCTGGCCCATGTGGCCCAAGGACCAGTCAAGTACCTCCTGCCACATGGGATACCAGCCAAGCTGGGCCACTTTGATCTCCCCCAGCACCAGCACCACACCAGCGTGTTTTAGCGTAACGACAGTGAGCTTTCTGAAGTGGTTGGTAAGGCGCCAGAAGCAGAAGGGAGTCAAAGTATTTTGCTTGGCCAGGAAAAAGATATTCCATATCAAACAATTTTTTTTTTTGTTGGGGGTTCTCTTCAGTGAAAGGATGAAACAGACCAAGTCAAGCCAGCAGAACCTTAATTTCTGTGATCGAAAGAGAAATTTTGCACTCCTACCACTGAATTTCAACAGGCTCCAGGGCTTTGCCAGCCCTGGCGACATCCTCACAGCTCTCAGCAGCAGAAACCCTCCCCCATGCGAATGCTTCCTGGCAGCATTTATCAGGAACAACCACCATCTGCTAACTATTGAAATTTTAGGAAGTCTTGACTATTTTGGAGCTAGCGGTAGCGTAGGTTACACACTGTGGGTCTTTATGCATGAGAGCATGGGTAAGCGTGGCTCCAGACAGGAACCGTTCTGTCATTCTGCACTGCAGCAATATCCAGGCTCTAAAATTAAGTTAATGAAGGCCGATGTGATAAAGATATAAATTGTGTGAGGGAGCTCACAGAGGAACAGTTAAGTTTGGTATTCCTGCTCGATCGTTAACCCCCAGGATTAGCAGATACCAGAAACCTGACAGGAAAAACCCAGCATCTGCCCCTCCGCTGGCAGGGAATACTGAGTTTCAAAGAGGGGGAGGAAGAGCAAGAAGGGCAGCCACGTGCTTCTTGGCTGCGAGGAAGGTCCTCACAGAGCAGAGTCGCTGCAGGGGGAAGGGGAGGAGGAACAAAATGAAAATCAAGCTGAGAAAATCTGTGGACTGCAGCCACCCAAGCAGGCAAACCCAGAATACATTCTGCACGAGTATTTTGCTCTCAGACCTGGGCGGTAACTTAACTTTGTCCGGGCTGGTTCTTCCATTCCAGCCGAGCATCACCGACGGTCCGACCCCCAGTACTCCAGCCAAGGCGGAGACTTCTTGTTCCCCATCCCCAGGAGGAGCAGCGAGGCACTTGCATTTATCCTTTTCCACGTGAAGCCCGCAGCAGCTGCGCGGTACCTGCCGCATCGCCCGTAACCCAGCCCGGCAGCCTGACACAAGACCCCGTAGGCGCTATCGAGTAGCGGCATATGCCTTAGTGTAGCAGATTGCCTGACTGAAAAGGTGGTCTCTTCCACCCCGCCAGCTCTGGCAGGCCTCCACTCAGCTTTACAAAGCAAAAATGACAATAAAGCCCAAAGCACAACATAGAGCCTGCACGTGTTTCTCTTTTCAACAAAGACACCCGAATCCCGACATTCCCACCCCCAGCCGAAGGGTTCCAGGGAGCTGGGGAAGCAGCTGCCAGTATGTGGCAGGCACCGGGCTGCCTCCCTTGTGAAGAGGAGGAGGAAAAAAAGGCCGGGCTGGCCAGGAAGCTCAGCAGGAGACGGGTGGTCCATCCCAGCACTGGGAACAAGAAACGCTGGGGGTTCAGGCAGAAAACTTGACTTTTTGAGACAGAGCGTGCCCAACACATAAAACCAGTCCCAAGGGAGTTGCCCCTAGCTGGCTTAGGACAGTACACTCAACATTCTCACACTAGGGGTGCCCGATTTAAGACAAATCCTTCCCATGCAAAAAACGGGTTATTACAAGCACAGTAGAAGAGGCAAAGGCTACGTGTGGGCTGGACTGGCCATATTTCAGAGCAGAAGTCTATGCTCTGCTCCCTGCTCTCTCCCCAGGCGAGGGGCACAGTGCAGCCCCTCTCTGCCCGCAGGTGTACCTTCCCCTCTGTGCATTACTCAAAGAGCATCTTTTCACTTTGCTTTTGCAGAAGCAAATGTTCCAGGAACGAAGCGGCCGAATGCTCCAGGCTTTTTCTCCCCGGCAGAGTCCAAACAGCAGTCCAACGCGAGGCCGCTCTCCATCCCGTTCTCCATCTCCACCCTGGGTCTTCAATAAAGCCTCCCCTCCCTCTTCTCCAAAAGCTGCCTCTGCCTCCCTCAGCAGCATGAGCGAGGGAGATGAGGATGAAAAGTAAAATAAAGATATATTTTTTTAACCATGAGACAGAAGAACAAGCTATGAACTCAACCACTGGATGGGGAGAAGCGCGAGGAACATCAGGGGTATCTCTGACAGCAGGGAACGTGCTCTGGGAGAAGATGTCGAAACCAGACTGGAGCACAGCAAGGGAGATCTCAGGAAAAGCTTATCCCATCCCCACTCTCACGGAGCCTGGAGGCTGGGCCGGCAGTGCTTGCCAGACGCGGTACCGGGGACTGAGAGAAAAACACACACCTTTGTGGGAGCTCCTGTCCACGTGTTGCTGCTGCGGCCAGGCCAGGCCGGTGGGGAGCTCTGCACCGGCTGGGGCTGGCAGGGGGGGCTTGCTTGGCTCCCCATCTGGACCCGGCACACGGACAAGGGACAGCTGTGGCTTGTGGATGGAGAACGCAGAGTTGTACCGGACCCTGCTAACCTCAAGCTCTTCTGGCATGTGAAGGAATGGCACTGCTGCAGCAAATGCGTTCAGAAACAGGAAATAACAATTTTACCTTTTTTTTTTTTTTTTCTTTTTGGATAAGATCTGCCCCACACCCCAAACCACGCCAATGAAATGGAGAGTTCTCCAGCTGAGTTGGTGGAAATCCATTTAATATATTCAAGCTACTGAATGCTGCTTGTTGACCAAGCCTCCGTACGGGGCGTGTGTAAAGAGTCAGGCTGTATTTGCTTTATCAAATTGCTCTCCGTGTCCCCAGTGCCTGAACAGCTACCTGATAACTTCTGTTTTGCTCCCTGGCTTTGCACTTTGGAGGCAAGAAAGTCCATGAAAAGACAGTCCTCGCTGGAATGTGTTGTTGTAGGAAACAGATAATTTGAAGAGGTTGGTGATTTTTAGTGGTGAATTCTAGCAAACACAGGTGGGATCCCAAGGCCTCAGGACATGGCCTCCAGGGAACCCCTGCTGCTCTCAGCTGCGAAATGGCCAAACGAGGAGCCCAACAGCGCTGCTGTCCTCACGTCCTACTCAGCCGGTTAAACAAATGTCTCAAACTCTAAACAAGATGTGTGCACAGGCACCCTGCTCCCCAAGGTGTCCCGAGGCCCTTCCTGTACCCTAAAACATGGAGAAAAAGCTGGAAAAAAACACAATGGAAACCTTTTAAAGAGAATTAGGCAGGGGCTGCCCTGCCCCGCAGCTCAGAAAGCCGCAGGAAGCACAGCCTGCATCCCTGCGCTAGGCCTGCGCAGCCACCACGCCATTTTGCTCCCGGGCTTGCCTGGCAGAGCCTGCCTCGGCCCACGGGCACGTCCGCGGCTCTCCAGCCCGGTGCCAGCTTTGGTCCTAGGCCAGCAAGGTGAAGGCTGCCACCGCCGCCTGCCCGTCCCACCGGCAGCCTGCAGGGGACAGGCCTCGGGCACCAGGTCACAGCAGCGGCGAGGCTGGCACCGTGCCACTGCTGGCTGGAGTTGTCAACCCCTCAGGACAGCACCGGTCGGCACTCTGCTGGTCCCCGCGCAGGCAGCACAGGAAACACCGGGAGAGGGAAGGCTCTGAGCCTTCCTTTTGGACGGAAGGAACACCTCCTCTTGGGAAAGAGCTGAAGGAACAGGACGCCCGAGTGCCTGAGCACTGGCAGCTACCGCCCTTACCTCGCCCAGTCCCCTAGTGAATTCCTTTCACTCCTCCTCTTCCGGATACTTTACCGGGCAGGTAAACTACAGACCCTCGTACCAGGCACCAAATTAGCCCCGTGCTCTGTCCGTTCCCTGCAGGTGTCATCCATTCCCCGCTATGGGGAAACCGATTTGTCTTCGGGAACACTTTGCCAGACGCTTCTCCAACTACCACAAAACCGAGTAGAGAATACCTTGTGGCACGCTTTGTCCTCTGGAGTCAAGCTAGTTCCTTCTTCACAGAGCTGCGAGAAGGTGAGCAGGGAACAGGGTGAACTACCGCTTTCACGAGGAAGTGCAAGGGGAGAGCCACAGCTAGTTCAGCTGCCGCCAGCTGTGCGCCCGATGGGACGATGCAATTAAGACCTTTCTCAGCCTTAGGCAACCTGTTACTGTAATTTCATACCTGGGTTGCACTCGTTAGTTTTTCTGATCCTTTGCAAGTCTTAAGTCTTCCCATCACAAACCACGCCTCCACCACAGGAACCGTCTGCTCTCTACTGGTGCTGTTTCTACGACGAGCCATGTCCAAATGCAATGGAGGTGGGCAGGTTTTTGTTGTTGTTGGCTTTTCCCATTTGGTTTTCTGTTTTAATTCCGTAGCGCTTACTGTTCGGCAGCCCTTGGTGAGTGGTTTGAGCAGAAGACAGCGCCACAACTTGTAAATAGGAACTGGAGAAAAACTCACCAGGGATCTCTTCTTAACAGAAGGTGTTTCTCAGAGTCACAGGTGACTGTCCAGCAACAAAGCCATACACTGTATCAGACATCCTTTCGCATTTAGGGTATCAATAAGCTGAAGTCTGTGCTCTGCCGGTACGGACACCAGTATCCATGTGCTGTCTCCAGCAGACCAGAACCTCATTGCCTCTGGACACGTAGAGGGCAATTTTGCACTTCTGAATCATGGTTGGGTTTTATTTTTCATGAGCGTTGCTTTAATTCAGTCCTATTTATCAGCCAAGCTCCACATGAAAAATAAACACTGTACAACAGATACTGCTGCCTCTCACCTTCATTGATAGCACCTTTGGACACAGAAATACAACGCCTCCTGTAGCCCCCACTGATAACACGGTGCTTGTTACCCCCCAGCTTTGTATCCTAGGGCTTTATGACCCCACAAACACCATTTTAGCAGCTTCTCCAACCCCTGGGGTTGCTCCTGCTGCTCTGAGAGCATCACCTCTCTCCTTGCCTTCGCTCAAGGCCATGTTTCTGGCTGCAAGGTAAAGGTGGGGAACTGCTGCCCCAGCTGGCAAGAGGCAGCATCAGGCACCAGCAAGTCTGAGCCCTCCCTTACCCTCTGCCCCAGGGCAGTGGAATCAGGAGCCACTATTTTAATTCTTCTAAATGGAAGAGCGAGCCATCCTGGTTCTGCTTCTGAAAATCGTGCCCAGCAGCAGCGATGCTCCCGTGTGCACAGCAGTGTGGCTTGCAGCTGCGCCAGCTTTATGTAAAGCTGCAGCAGCAAACACGGGCCACAGGGACAACTCCTGACACGGGCCTTTGGACTGAACTCTTCCTCCGGCTAAGTCAGTCCCATGCCCGAATGTTCCTGCTGCGCTCTTTCCCCGCTGTCCTTGCTGTAAGAAAGAAATTATTACTGCGGCAGCTGTAGAAAAGATTTTTCTAAATTATTTATTCATTGTCAATCCAGCCTCCGGCAGGGAGACGCTGAGCCAGCAGGCAGGGACTTAGGACTTCCCAGTTAAGGTATTTTTAACTGCAGAATAAGAACAAATTTCAAAGTTGTTCAGCGTGGTGGAGAAACTTTTTAAAGGCACAGGAAGAGAAGACTCTGGGGAGACCTTATAGCAGCCTTCCAGTACCTGGAGGGGCCTGCAGGAGAGATGGGGAGGGACTCGTTGTCAGGGAGTGTAGCGATAGGATGGGGGGTAACGGTTTTGAATTGGAAAAAGGGTAGATTTAGATTAGGTACTAAAAAGGAATTCTTTACCGTGAGGGTGGTGAGACCCTGGAACAGGTTGCCCAGAGAAGCTGTGGATGCCCCATCCCTGGAGGTGTTCAAGGCCAGGCTGGATGGGGCTTTGAGCAACCTGTCCAGTGGGAGGTGTCCCTGCCCAAAATGCCCAGGGGGTTGGAACTCGATCTTGCAGGTCTCTTCCAACCCAAACCATTCTATGATGCACACCAAAATGCTCCCTGTTAACACAAGCTTTATCCCTTAAGATGGATTTGGGGCTGTTTTGAGCAGCATCTTGCATCACTTGGGCTATAAACAAGACACTCTCATACACAGCCAGGAGCAGGAAAGTCAGCCTGTCTGCAGAGTGCACTTCTCTTCCGCCGCTGAGCTGCCTCCGCAGCCCCACGGAGAGGGATCACGTCTGACGCACACCTGCCCATGATCTCACTGCCTTTTAGGTGCCAGTTCTGCACACACGCACACACCAGCGCTGCAGGAAGGGACAACGGGGAGCCTTGTTCACACCAGCCTGACCTTAACCCAGGGGACAGCATGAACCATCACTGAGTCAGGCCCTCCCAGGCAAGGGGACACAAAGCAAGAGCTGCAGCACCCTGCGGCATCCTCTCTCTCCGCTGCAAACAAGCGCTGTGTTAGACTTGGAATTAACTTTAAATCCTGTAGTATTTTAATTTTGTGACTGCTATTTCATTGCACTTCAGAAACCCTGACAACACTGGCAAAGAGGATGACTGGAGGTGGTCAGAAAGTCCCTGCTGTAAATTCATCTGAGCTGAGGAGAACATTTGAAGGAGCAGAGATAATTTTCTACAGTCCAAGGCAGAGCTGTTGTGCCAGCGCTTGTGAAACATCTACAGTATTTCCTTAGTTTTAAATTCTTCCATCATTCAGGCATGAAATATAACATTGTGTAAGCTCACTCACAGGGATGATTTAACTCAAAAGGATTAGGAAAGATAAATCAAACATTTAAAAAAAAACCCAGATTATAATTTTAGTGTATACTAAAAATTATTTCCAAATATTGTAGGGACATAATTCTCAAGAGAAAGAAAATATTTAGAACAGCAGAAAGCAGTACTGACAGCTGGAAGTTGGACAAAGTTAACAAGGGGAAACAGGCATTTCAAAGAAAGCCACAGGAAAACTGCAGAGGAATCCTGGCTTCCCACGGGGACCGGCTCAGAGCTAGCACCATGTATCAAGGATACGGCTGTAATAAATCCCTAGCGTTGCCCGCTCTGCTCCCTCCTGCTGCTGCTCTCCTTGTCCACCCACCTTTCCCTTTCCCCTCTGCCTGGATGCAAGTCATTCTGCTGGAAACCATGCCGTTCACTTCCACCTTCTCTCCCCTTGAAGAGGCAGAGGTGATTTTGGCCTAGAGGCAGGAAAGGCTCCACACCTTGTTCAGCCGGTGGCCACAGACACATGCTGCAAGAGGAACTATGAGATGACTGTAAAACAGCTCAGGTCCGACATCGGTGGCAGATCCTTTACCTCCTTCCCCACTTCAAAGCCTTCACGTTGAACAAGGTGAACCGGTTTAAATTCCCCTTGGCACATGTTTGGGGCTTTGCTTCCTCAACTGCAATCCTTGCTTTGCCTACTCCAAAGTCTCAGGGGAATGACTTCTGCCAACAGAAGCCGCCTGGTGGGTCCCCATTGCCACGTCCCTGAGAGCACATGCCGTGTTCAGCCCAGCCTGAGGTTGGAGGAAATCCTTGTTCTGGTGCAGGGCAAGCCACCTTGGTAACAAGAAGGTCCCCCGAATCAACACCAGGTCTATCAACTCAGCAGGAAGGAAAGGTCTGACATCACATCAAATTTGCTTGTAAAAAAAAAAAAAAAGGGTAATAATAGTAATAATACACCATCATGGGAATATGATAGCATATGATAGCACGTAATTAAGCAGCAGTTTCACTTGAGTCTGGTGCAGAAGACCTCTGACCTCCTTCTAAAACAGAGCTGAAAATGGACCAGAAAATGGTCCTAGGGCTTTGCCTCTTGCGTGGAGACCCTTTCAGGCAGCAAGCTACCTTAAGAACTCCTCTTCTGATCTTATTTTGAAGAGATATTTTTTCCCTCTCTCAAAAATACGATGTGTGTTCCCCAAGCACGCACACAGATATTTTCCTCCCTTCTCTTTCCTCAAGGAAAGCCCGTTCCTGGTGTGCGCAAGGAAGAACAGCATTAGCATTTCTAATGCAGATGGAAATCAAGGCCACTGTGCCTCACAGCTCTGCCTGAGGGAGAGGAGACAGATACAGAACAAAATAAAAATAGCTGAAAGCCTCTGGAAATGCATCTTCACTGTGCTAATTGGGGAACGTGGGACTGGGACTCCAGCAACAACGGAGGCTCTTCCTATGACAAGTCACTCTGCTGGATCTCCCAGCTGCGTGCAGCAGGCTCCCACGTTAAAACCAGTTCCTCAAAAAGAAGGCTTGAACTCCCCTCTCCCAGCAGTTATTGATGGCCAGTCTAGGGTTGGGCCAATACCTTTCTTCAGTTCAAATAGTTCTTTGATACTTGGTATTTCCATCCCTTTTTTCATAGTCTCTCCAACAGCATCCATCCTTCCTTCAATGAGGAAAATGTGAACTGCAGGTTCATGAGCTAGGTAAGGCAGTTTTGCCTTTCACACAAACTCAAGAGGCTGCTCCATCTACTGGAGCGTGGCAAGATATAACCTGAAGACAAACAGACAAAACAAATGTAAGGAAGAAATTATGCCTTTGGAAAGATCCTCACCTTTAACCCTTCTCAAGAGGCAGTTTCACCCTACGGAAAGAAAGCTGTAATCCTTTCAGGGGACAAGGTGAGAGGGCTAGATCCAAATTTCTCTGGTAATATTTCGTGTATAGCACAGACCATGAAGTAAGCGACCTCTCTGGAGTCACCAGGATTTGGCTACTTACATTTTCCTCTCATCATTTTGATAGCTCAGCTTTCCATTTACATTTAGGTTTTGGCTAGAAGTCTCATCTCCACAGGCAGGGGGTATTCCTTTTGCTGCCTGGCAAACGACATTAAATAACCCCAGCACAGCAGTAAAATACCTGGAGGAACCCAGAAATGCATCTGAGGAGGGGACACCCCAAACCCCCACTCTGCCTTGAGTCTCTGCCATTAACTGTTATTTCAACAAGTACATGGGAAAGAACCAGGATTCTCCCTTTTTTAAAGCAGCCTGAAATTCCTCCATCTACAGAAGAGGCACTTGCTGGTGCAGCAAAGCTCCTTCTCAGAAACACAGCTGCAAGGGCAGGAGAACCACGCTGTCTCATGCTCCCTACCAGTGCCCAGACCCCAGGTCACTCCTCCTTTGTAGCCATGAGCCCCCGGGCTCAGAGCAGCTCGCCGGGGCTGGCAGGTGCTGCCTTCGTATCCGGCTGGTGAGCTTGGTCCTAAGGGATCAAAGAGAGCAGGAAACCCTAAAGCCCTGCCATTGACTTCTACTTGCAGGAAGGGTGCTACCAAAAACTCCAGCAATGGAAAGCTGGGGATCCGGGACTCCAAAGACTTTTTGGCTTTTTTGTTTTCAAATGACTGTGGGGAAACAAGTGAAAACATAGTTGCAAGGCACAGTTTTCACATTTACAAAAACCTAGCAATAAACCAATGTCTTTCATGTTTAACTGGACTAATAAAGAAGAAAATGGCCCTTTATCTCAAAGGCGTTATTCCTGTGCCTAAGCGGACACGGCAGGAACAGTCAAAGGGAAAATCCCACATGGGGGCACTGACCAGGCTGCACACGCGCTTCAAGTCTCACACGTATTTCAAATTCTAGAAACAGCTTCGTTACAGCACATTACGGCCCCTTCAGCACATTGCGGTACTTTTAAAACCCTATTCTATTATTCTCTAATCATACGTCCCTACAAACAAACCCTGGTTTTCCATAAATCAAGTAACTGGGAACCACAAAGCCATCACCCACTCGGGAAAAGTAGATTAATTATAACCTGCTCTTTACAAGCGACCAGCTTTGAATACCAACAGGGTTGTGTTATGTTACTGTACTACATGCCATCCTACTTTTTAGCTTTTTCATTTCAAAATTAATGCATAAAACAAGTAGGAAGCCAGTTACTTTACTACTTGGCCATACTTAGGTATTTTACATCATCAGTTTAAAAGTTAACTGGTTTCTTTTCTAACAGCGTCCTCAGTTTGCACTGCTACAGTACACGATTAAGAGCCAAATGCCAAAACAAAATATGAAACTACCCCTTAGAGAAGATTCCTGGTTTGTTTTGGCATTGGTGGCTTTTTTTTTGTTCTGGTCATCTAAGCAGCCTCTCCCAAATGAGTGCGTTTATTCCAAAAAAGAAAAAGGACATTTTAAATATTCATACTGTTCACATGCAAGTAGAAAACTGCATAAAAAGAACTAACAAGATACCCCCCAAACCAGCTGATTCCAAATTAAATATTAGACCAAAGAGCAGAGCAAATCTTGGGTTTTAACTTTTTTCCTCCCCGCCCCCTTCCCTCCCGACTGATGGTTTCTTCAAACCATCCCACAGCACATACTTGTATCGGAGACACACAGAGAACATGGAGAACCACCAGAACATGCCAGCAAGTTCGTAGTCTGTATCTTTTAAAGAAGGAGAAATAATGCCATGAGGTCAAGCACCTCTACGCTGACACCTTTAAACTTCCAGTTTCGGGAAGTCAATTTGTCATTAAACACTGAGATATACTACATAGAAAGTAATTAAAACACAGCCATTATGCAAAGAGCGGTGGTACTACCATGCCAACCACAGAATTGACTTTGCCCATTAACTGAGTGAAATTATATCTACAGAAAAGTGCCCAAGGAGATCTTTTTGCATGTTTTACCCAACTGTTCATCGAGAAACAAAAAGTTAGAGATTAATTACATGTTTGAGCACTGACAGTTGTGTATCAAGCACCTTGATGAAATACTTTCATATGCCATTAAAAATCCAGAAACTTCAGTTCTCTTGCTGTAGAGCAGGATGTTTAGGGGTGGAGAATGCCAGCTTGCTAAGTGCAGAGAGCAACGGCAAGGCAAAACGTATTTAAATATACTGGAACAAAGCATAACTGCAACCTCTTCACCCATCACAAATGGCTATTTGCAAAGTATTTTGCAAAGCTGGTAAACGTGTACATTTTGATGTAGACAATGTGGCCATTTTACTTAGCGCACAATGGAGCAGGCAGTTTCCAAGCAAACAGCATCAACATCAGACTGACAACAGACGCTGGTATGTGAAAATAAAGAAGGAAAAAACATTGTTTCCCTGGTGGTAAAACTTAACCTTTAGTCCCCCAACATCCAGAGCCATAGAAAGCACCACACAGCCATGACTCACACGCACACACAAAACCCCAGGTTCCTTTACCCGAATGCAAACCTAACTATGCCTTAAATGTTGGTTTCTCCACAACCCCAAGGATTGTATCAAGTATGGTTATGTCTACAGAGAGATTTATTATCAAAAGAATAAAGAGCAAAGCGAAACAGGCAAGGAAGGCGCTCACAGAAAGCGTAGCAGAAGCCACGCACGCCGCCGAACACCTCGAGTCTGCGAGGATGGCTCCTACACATTGACCACCTGCATCCCACAACCTCAGTGCCAGCTGGCATCTGTCTCCACAACCACAAGAACATTGTGCTGAAGCTGTCCTTTGAAAGGTTTCTAATACCAAAACGCAGATCATCAGCATGTGACCCTGCACACTGGCAGAACTGCAGCTTTCTTCTGAAAAAAAAAAAAAAGCAAGCATATTTACAGGTGCCTGCTCATTTATTAATTTCAAGAAAAGAACATACAGTGGCAGATTAAGGAGGAAAAATCATCTTACAACTTTAAAATCAAGTCTCCTAATTGCACTCTAGAAGCAGCAAAGAGACATGTCTATTGCCTTTGGACTAGGAGGCACGAAGGGGGATAGTCTGGGCCAAAGACATGAAAAAAAAAAACAACATCGCAGTCCCTAGATGGAGAAGGGTTTTCAGGTTGCTGTAACAAGTTTTCTGAATATCTGATGCTCTTAGAAAAAAATACAGCAGGCATTATTTACTATGCTCAATTTTACTCTTACTACTAGAGGAGATGGTACAAAAGCTTACAGCAATAACAGCCTTAGATGAGGAATATAAACTAATTTCAAAAAAAAAGTTTAATTTTTCCTATTAAGCATGCCCGGCATGGTTTGTATGCCTGACAATTTAAAAACTGTCTACTGCAAGACTTCTCCTTCCACTGGAAAGTAACAAATTCAAATACTGAATGAGCCTACAACAGTCTAAAAAAAGGCATGAATTGTTTAATGAGAGACTGATCCCTTATTACAAATTGTTTTCCCACACAAGCCTGTGTCCTAGAGCCATAAATCTTAACTATACCGCTGCTGCTGCAACTGCTTGCTTCATATTCTACAGTTACTGTCAAATGTTTTGCGGTACATGCTGACAGATTTTGCAATTTTGAGCTATTTAACCACTCAGCTCCTGTGAATATTCTGTCATGGCAAATGGTAGGCAGTGAGAAAGTACAACACAGATTTCTTCTCGTCTGAAGTTTTAAAATAAATTCTTCATCTGAAATAAAATTAACTCAGCTCTAGCAAAATTCTGACCATCTGGAGCCTCATTTATTACTTCGTAAGGAAGTAAATGAGTCAAGCAAGCCAGGTCTCCAGGCATTTTCCTGCTCTGGAATTGCTTGGTAAGAAACCCTCTTTTTTCATTTTCTTGAAGAAGTTATAAATTCATTTAAAACTTTATAGAAAGCTGAAGAAATTTCAAGGTAGAAGCGTTGGGTGCTATTTTGTAACCGGTATTTCGGATGTCAAGAATAATCCAAGAAACTTCAGCTTTAGGGAGATTCATACAGCAGAAAAAAAAAAGCAAACCCAAAAGGTGCTCATGTGCTTCAAAGAAATCAACGTGTGGTGACAAGCTGTGCTAACGTACCCAGAACAACCAGATACCAGAGCTTCAGAAATCCCTAATAACTCACTTTTGGTTCTGAACTGCTATAGGAGCTTCTGCTGCTTACACATCAGGAAACCAAAAGAGCCAAGCAGCAAGGATGAATTAGATGCAATGCTTAATAATATCGAACACCGAAGGAAATGTCATACTCCACAGAAATATTAAGGAAGTGGCTAAAACTGTAGGCTTCAGCTCTATTCTCTTCAGAGAAAGGGTCAGCACTGCCCAAACAGGTAGCTCAATCCCTACCTTCAGCATCCCACTGAATTTGGTCCCTCTAAATCAAGTCTTGTGCCACAAGAATCACTGAAAGGTCATTTCAGAATGAAAACTAGAGTTTCTTGTAAAAATAAGCATTTCAGAAAGACTCACATCCGACAGGAACAAAACATTTATGACAGAAATTAGAAGTTTTAAAGTCTAAAAATCTACCTGGAAATTTGACACAAACCAGATCGGATTAAATGTATCTGAAAACTCAGAGTAATACAATACAGAAGCAACTGTGTGTTTATATAGTTCTGGAACTAACTTGACAAAAAAATAAATTATGCCTCAGATATTAAGAATCAATCTTGAGGGAGGTGGTAGTGGGAAAGGAGATGGACACAGAAACACTCAAATGTATGTTTCCATAGATTTCAAACTGCTTTGTAACAAAACAGGCAAGAAAAACACTTATCTACAATTACTCTGAGCTCTCAACTGCAGCTCAACTGCAAGTGTGAAGTTGACCTTGGGCTGCCAAATCACAAACTAAGCTCCATGGCATGCGAAACCGAATCAGTCCCTTAAAAATGTCATCATGTAGTTGTTACATATTTTTATTTGTCAGCAACGGAAAGAAAAAAGGGAAATAAGAGTATACACAAACTATATACATGAGTATTGGACCAGAAACAATTCCAACACAAGTTACAAGACGACTCAAAATTAAATTTTAAACATCACCAAGCAATTTCATGAAAAAGTAGCTTCCCGATCCTCCATTAGAGGTTCAGTTGATTCAAGTGATGCCACCCCAGAGGAAAGGCAACGCGAGACCTCTTTCCCTCTTGGATGCCAGGCGCGACGCAGGCCAGCTCACCAGTAAGAGTTCTGTACAATAACCGATGTTGGGAACAAATCCATTTGATGTCCACCCACGTCAGAAGCTCCCATCATAAACCCTAACACGAGTTTAGCACACTGTTAGCCCTTCAGCAGAGATGGCAAGTGTGAAACAGCCAGCAGGTGCCTCGTGTAAGGAGAGTACTTGCTGAGCAGCTGAGAGCACTGATAGCACACCCACTTGGAAACACGCCCTGCCACTGCCTGACACCATCTGCAGACAGAGGGTATGAATTTCAAAGGACTGTCCATCTGACACCTCTCGGCAGTATTCAATTCAAAGGAATAAATTTAATAAAGCAATTAATACTAGTTTGACAATGTCAGAAATATTGCGAACACATCAATCCTACTGACACTACATTAAAAAAACCTCTGGATTTAAGAAATAAACAAGTTCTCTGCGCCAAGATCTTTTAAGGCAACATAATACTGCAATTAAAGCACGTGAACTTTAAATTTTCTTATTTATTTTGAATTAGAAAACCACTTCAGTCACACAAATCTTCATTGCTTTAAATTGTCAACAGCTGAAGTCCTGATCCCGAGAACAGATTCATTGAAGTGGGATTACTCTCATACACTCACTGTCACTTGTGCAAGTATTTGCAAGATTCAGCCCTCAAGTTGCTACACAATTTATAACTATGTTCCTCATTTATGAATAAACTCACCTTTGAACTCAGTAATACATTGTTCTGTCATTTGCCATCATATTCTCTTAAGTTCTGCAAAAACACATTTATATATATTAATCCATAGGCAGGAGAGTCTGTCAGGAAGAGGAGATGAAGAGCTATTGAAAAATCGCACCACCTATATGGCAACCGAGGAAACACACAAGGAAACTGAATACCACACAAATCAGACATGAATATCATCCTCAAGAGATAAATACTAACAATAAACATTTAGGCTGTTTTCTACAAAATTATTTGTATCAATCAAGACCACTTTGCATTCTGCAGCACTTAACACATAAGGATCTACAAGTGCTTATTAAAGAAAGAGGTGTGTGTGGGAAAACGTATTCCACGTCAACAAGGTCAAGATTTCATCCTAAACACGAAGTTTGGGTGGAGGTGAATAGGAGATTGCACTACACTGAAAAGTCACTCCTGTTCCCTTTTTGGAGAAAGTGAACAGCCATTTCAAAGTAAATGTTACACACCACTGAGGACGAAGAAAAGTATGTTATCCTGTTGGAGAATCGTGTACTTTATATAGCTAAGAAGTAGCCTGAGTTTTCCAAGAACACTACAATTAATATCCATATTCTTTGAGCACGTGTCAAGGGACCTGCTTTAAGGACTGCCCAAGAGGTAGCACAAACTGCAGCAGGACAAAGACCTTCTCAGAACTATCCTAGGTCATCACAGTCAAGTACAGAAGCAAAGACTGTGCAAAGTTGTAAAATAAGCATTTCAGTATCTTCTAAATATTTCTCATCAAGTGGTGACTCTGAAAGACCCCTTGTTAGCCTCAAAACGAAGCCTAGAAAAGCAGGGAGCACAAACATATATATATATCTGATTTGGAGAGACTTCAGTATCTATTAATATTAAACTAGACAGGGGATTAATAGATTATGTTCAAGACTCAGCAGAAAAATGCACAGTGGACAAAAAAGTTAAACTATTTGTTACACTACAACATATAGAAGTTGTTTGTAAATTCTCAGGAAGAATCAGGGAGCAAACATCTCTTGCTCAGTTTGTTTCTGTCAATCATTAAACACAACAGTAAATTAAACATTTTCACTGAAAATGTCTTTTTTCCCTCCTATTTATGAGTCCTGTAACTCAAGACAAGCAGGTTGCAATAACATTACCAAGCCATACATCTGAAATCCATAAAGAAGAAATATACTTTTATATCATCAGAAAGTTTGGAATTAACAGTCCCGAGATACTAAAACAAATAGTTATAACAGACTCCAATCAAAGGTAGAAGTAACTGAAAAAAGTTCAGTATCTGTAGTTAAACAAGTCATATTAAAAACCCATCCACTCTCATTTTTCAGGCATAGCCAGTGAAAAACCCTCTTCTAATCAAAGGTCGGCTGCTGATTTTTTCCTAAAACAATTTTCAGACTAATACCCCTATGTAGAAACACGGCATGAGGACAATGAGTGAAGAACAATTTATGGCATACCTGGGATCTGCACTAAAGCACAGGCTGCCGAGACAAGGTTGGTGAGGAGAAAAGTTACTTCTTGCTCACATTGACAGTGATGCCCACAGACAGACCTTGGGAAATGGAAAGAAAATGCATTCCTCGTGCTCTATCTTCCTGCTTTGAGCTGTTTGTATGTGCTCAGGGTGCTTGGATATAGGTGCCCTAAAATGGCAGTCTGAAAGTCAGCCAGTTGTTTTTGTGAACAAAGAAGTGAAATGACTAATACACCGTAACATCCTCCACAGTATCTTCACCTCTCATTCATTGGCTTCCATGGTTTATATTCACTTAACGAAAACAAGTTCAATAAGCCTGCATCCTTTCTTTTCTTTCTGTTCCTCTTCCCCGTCACGTACAAGGAGACAGTCAAAAAGAAATACCAGGTCAGGATTTATTACTTCAAAATATGATTTCTAACAAAAGCTGAACTCTTATTCCTTGGAATGTTTTAGGTAATGTTCCAGGAAAAATTGACCACGCGCAACTGCGAAAGTACTAGTTTCATCACAAATTTCTATTTTTAAAGCAAGCCTCCTCTGCAATTACTAGAAAACATAGACAACTTGAAATGAATTTAAAAAACAGTAAGAAGTTATGGGTGAGGGCAGAAGTTAAGTAACTAAATTTTAGTAGATGTGACTTCCAACTGCTGTTTCAGTCAAACTATTACTCTGATTTCACCCCAGCAGCACAGCTGTATCACCGGAATAGCAATTTGCCTTCTCTGCAGCAGCGCCTGCAGCCGTGGGAAATTATTGCTCTGGAGGCCACACGCATCACACCCTCACCGCGCCACATAAAGATCCCTTAGCCAGGGTCAAGAGTCCTGTCTGGGATCAGAAGAGGACAGCCCCATCAGCTCACTCCCTCTTCCTACCTGCTGGCTCAGAAGGGCACCGCTTACCAGCTAACAAGTCAGGCAGCCGTCAGCAGCTGTCCTGGCATCTCTGCCTCCCAACAGCACGGCAGCACTCCGCACAGAGGTGTACGAGAGTGCACTAAAACAACCTGCTGCTCCAACGTGACTTACCTCTACAGCGTAGAGAAGCCCGTGGAACCTCAAGCCCTGCAAACTCATGAGCTATTCACAGACAACGTCTTGAACCGACTGCAACAGGCGAGAGTAAGGGTTTGCAAGGTAAGGACTCCGACTCTTCAGAAACGGGGCTGTATGAAGCTTATTGCTCAAAGCACTTTGTAATCCTTTGATGAAATGTGCTATGTAAGTGCAAAGTACTGTCATTAAGTCAAAGTAAGGTTTTTTTTTTCCTTAAATATCTAGGAATCTCTCAGCATTTCCCTGTTTACCTAACAGATCAGTTCTCTATAAAAATAAATATTGGGAGGACAAAAGAGGTAGTTCCCCCCCCAGTTTTAGTAAACGAGTTTCATTTTTCCATGCTAAAATCTGCAATATCTTTCAAAAAAAATATCAAAACACCGAAGAGAAACTGAGGGTGCAGAGTTGCTTACAACTCATCCACTGCATTCCTGTGGCTAGGATACCACCAGAACCTCTAAACCTCAGAATTTTTTTCTGAAACAAGTATCAGAAACAGTATTTGGCAAAGACTTGGTGAAGAACAGTTTCCCAATACTCAGCAGTAACCCCCAAAATAAATTTAAGGGAAAAAAAACTTAGCTTTTTGATCTCTGATTTTTTTTTCCTTAAATTGGGTACCAGCTATGCTTTGTCCCTCCCATTTCTATGATATTTCCAGTTTCATGTATTTAGACCAAAGACACTTTCCAAAAGCTGGTGTACAACATCTTTATATACACTACAAATTCAGATTACCAGACTATAGTCAGACATTGAATATATAAATAACTTTGCAAACTATTTACAGGTCTTAAACTTATCAGGTTCCAAGCAACCAACAATCTTAAGGCAAATTCATTTCTATGACTGGCTGTCTGGTCTTTCAGCATTTCTCTCCCCTCCCCACCCCCCCCAGCCCCCAAAACAATAGGCAATAAACATGAAACTGAATAGCTCCCTGCCCCTGTATTGACAGAATTTCTTGTATGGAGAAATGATCTAACTACTTATCTTTCCTCAAAACAAGGAAAAGTGTATAGAAATGCATTTCTGTGTTTGCGTGTCAAGAAAATCATTAAGGTGCATACCAAGAAGTGGAAATCCCAAAGTCTAATAACAACATAATTTTTGTATGCACTACACAAATGGATTTGGGAATTTGGGGAAAGCATCAGTTTAAAGCTGCACAACCCTTTATAGTACTATGCATTTATAAGCTCATTAGATACAAAATCTGAAGAGCTCAAAGGGACTTTCTGTAAGAGGTGACACTGTGCAATACAAAATGCAGCAGAGTGGATTTTCAAAGCATATGTTTAACTACATTAGAATGTTTCTCCTATACTATATTGCTGTGCAAGATACTATTCACTGTTTAAAGGGATTCTGCACATCTTGCCAATCCTTATATTGGAATAAAAATTGGCCATTTCAAATAGTATCTTTTTGTTACAACATTGTATTCTTAAGTGCAATCACAGTGCTATCCCTTTTGTCAACGCATGACTGAAGCAACCAAGCATATTCTGGTGAAGTAGACAGGATTCACATACCAAACGTGCTTAGTGCCTTCCTGTAAGTCCCAATCATCACTTTGTTCTTACTGTTTTTCAATGCCCTGATTAGGTCTTTGTTTGGAAGTAATTAGCTATTGTGGTTTGAAGGATTTTGGAACAAAGCAGAGACTTTATACTGAATGCAGAGGTCATCTCCAACAGAGACAAAAGGTGGCAAGTTATCGATTAGCTTTATATTTAGAAGCATCCCTTGGTTCACTGCTAGGATTGCTCCAGTCATCTGCTTCAGGTGTGGTCTTGTAGTGTCGCCATGCTGACTTATTAAAAACGGGAAGTCTTTCAAATGATTCACTTGAAAGGGCCTATGGAAAAACAAAAGCAATGGTAAGATATTGCTAGAGATACCAAGTGCAAGATGATATTCTGGGGAGTTCTGCAATTACAACTTCTGTATCAAACAAGTGTCTCAATTATCCAAGTGTTACATGCCACAACACTATTTTGAAAACACCGTGGCTTTGACTAACTATTCTAGGCAAAGTATTAGTCATAGTCAAAGTTAAAAGAAAATAATAACACTTTGAAATAGCAAGAAAGAAGTTTTGGTTAAAAAAATATTTTAGGGAGATTTGTCATTGACACTGCGCTGACAGCTACTTTACTTAAAACATTTCACTTTTCCAACAAACTCAGACTCTGTCAGCACACTGATCTGTGAGGACTCATCTAGTTCAGTCCATTAGCATGCCATTTTCCCCTGAGAAACACCATCCTTTTTCCTCCACACACACGCACAGACCCATCAGAAACTAAAGTTAGCACAGGATTCCACATCTCACTCACAACATACAGCAAGGCACAGCAACAACGCTAAGTCAATGACTGCACGTGAGCTATACATGAGCTATTCTTTTAAATTCCCTGAAATTCAAGCAGTTACTTTGGACCTTAAACCCCTGCGTGTCCCAAAAAATGACAACGGGATCAATACAATCTATTGGACAAAAGTCAAGAACAGGAACAAAAAAAAAAGTACTAGTCAGGAATCAGTCAATAGTCCTCTCAGTTTTATTTTGGTCAAAACTTTCAAAAGCAAGAAGTATTAACCAAAATTCTCTTTTATCACACAGTTCTTTGAAAATTTAGCACTTAGGATGGATTAACAAAATGTGAAGATACGACCTAGGTGACTGAAAAAAAAGTTTTTAAAAAAATCAACTAACTAATATTAGCGCTGGGTTAACATTTCTAACCTCTGCTTTTAGGATTCTGTTTAACTGATTTAGATAAAATATAATGAAGATTCACGGATTTGCCAGAGTTGGAAGGGACCTCTAGAGATCATCTAGTCCAACTCCCCAAGACAGCAACCACAGATTTGAAAACAAGTTGAAGAATGAAAAGAGAGAAAGTTCACTTGTTCAGCCTGCTATAAACCATCAAACTGCACCGCATTACTAGCTTATAGAAGGGTCAAATTCATACCTTCAAATAAATTACAGCATCTGAACCAACGCCTTCCATTGAGTAGAGTTTAAGGTCACCTTGAAAGTACCTAGCGTACAGACGAGAAATTGGCAAGCCATAGCCAAACCCAGCCTACAAAAACAAGGAAATAAAAGGAAAAACAACAGATGAACAAAGCAAAATGCAACAGATCAATTGTTTATAAAACAAAAAATACATAAATATTAGATTTGCATCAAATTACTCTTCAAGCTTTCCTTTACTCAGCCTGCACTGTAAATTGGTATTCAACCTTTTGAGCAATATCTTTTCTTTCCAATACTTAGCTTAAGTACAGAAAAGGGAAAAATATCAGAGTCCTTTGTTAGGACTACTTTATCCGTTTTACATTTTCTCAAAGAGACAGGTAGGTGTAACATACCATATATGCTGCCTCCAAGCAAAGCAAACTGATACCCCCCGAGCCTGGGATTATTATTCTCAAACATCTCCACACTCAGAAGACTACACGAGAAAGCCAGAGACAACTCTTTACTTCGTCTAGGTCACACTATTAAGTGACCGCAGATGCCACACTGCATTAGAGATCGGAACGCTACTGCAGAAGACTACATACAAAGCAATACAAGGCAAATAATCCTCGCTGTTGTTTACCCATCTAACAAAAGATCGGGATTCCACAGCACTGAATGATCCACTGAGGACTGAGACCCTGTACAGGCCACACAATTTTCAAAGCACAACAGACCTCACAAGTACAAGTTTTAGATTTACAGCACTGATACTCATAACCAGATCTGCAACAAGGTCAACACTTGGCACCTTTTCAAACCCACTCTTGTCACAAAAGGTTATTAAAAAACCAAGCCCATCTCCCTTACTTACAGGGAGTAAGATTCTGGCCTACACATAGTCTCTTTCAGATGACTGGATATGTGCTGAGAAACTCATTGGCTCATCATTCACCTGACACTCCTCTCCCCCCAGCCACTGAACTTTTCGGGACTATCCAGAGCAATAAAAGAAGGATTCCAGACACACAGGCATTTGAAAACAAGGACAATGAAGTAATAAAACTTTTCCATAAGGGTGGATTACAAAAAAAACTAGACACCTGAAGTTTTCAGAAAACCAATAAACTCATTCCACTATGATACTTCTACAAAGGCAACCTGACAGATACTGAGACTCATGCCCTGAATCTGAAAAACAAAGCCCCAAAATGATACAAAGAAGAGGAGGTTGAGAAGCAGGACTTGTGAGCGTAACACACAGCTAATACGTGGCATGACTTTTTAAGAAATCCCTTGAGGGAGGGGTGAACGATAAAGAACTCTGTACTACAACACCCATCACAAATTCTCTTGCTGTCATCTACCATCTCTACAGGTATTTTTTTGACCCCTTTGCCTTATTTTTACAGAAGTCTAAATTTAGTGATTTTAAACTGGTTGGAGTTGCTCACACTGATGACTAACAGTTCTTCTGCGCAAAATGAGAAATAATAATGCCAAAGATGCCCTTTTCTACTCACACCGCTTGTCATAGTTATTAGCGTCCACTTCCACAGTTAAAAGTGCTTAGCTGCACTTTTTCAAAACTGCTTTAAAAATGTAATTCTCAAAGACTCTCATTAGAGACACAAGCATCACTTTCAAATGCCTGGCCTTGAAACTAGATGTATTTCTTTCTTAATCTCAAAAACTGGAAGTTATCTGAAAGAACTAAAAAGAAATTCCCAAAGCTGACTTGCATCTTTTCTGGAGACCAGGCAATAAATACATTACAGAAATCAAAAAGCACAGCAACTGTAAGGCAAATTGTAGATAGCACCTATCCCCAGAAACAGTTCAAGCAAAGGGCAGTAGTACTAAGCAATCCTGACAACATATTATACTTTCCTCTCTCCAGAATTACGCCTCCTTAAAACCCCTGCCCAACTTCTGTTTGCCTCCTGCTCCTTCCAGGAAATCTTTTTTTATACTCAGTGCTAGCCTACATTGCGATTTCATACGTCCCTCTTCCAAAAATTTCCTGTCAGTCTCTTCTCTACATTGTTTTCAGGGTATTTTCCAAAAACAGACAATTTACAAGATCTTGGGATCTATTGTCTTCATATTTCTTACAAAGGGTCTATTTTGCAAAAGAAAATTAACAAGTGATTACTACATAGGTCTGCACTTGAGGACTATTCTGAGGACAGCAAATAGCCAATGATGGCACATGTGCCTTGAGAAGACAAAGCTTTGCAGAGCAAATGTCTCATTAAATATTACAGTATGCACTATATACATGGGAAATTATTAAATTTCTGTGTTACTAGTGTCTACAGGTTTAATTAAACCTAATTTAAGCCATGCTTCTCCCACTATAAACAAATGCTGCCAAGGAGAGAATCATCAAATTCTCTAAGAAAACCTAATTATCAAACATTACCATGTGTTACTTATGCTTCCACTCTGTGTATAGCAGTACAGATGAGTGCAAGACCTGCTAGAATCTGAATGCTGCCATGGTAACAAGGTTTCTCAGCAGTTTTTAAAGAACATTTGCAATGACACAAAGAATTTTTACCAATCAACAAAAAGATCCCTCTCTTCCTCTGCCCAAGTCCATGAATATTTCATAAACTAGACAGGGGATCATATAACAATGGGAGGGAGAGTTGAAACAGAAAAATACATCTATTTACACTGCACTGTAATTTAGTTTACGAATGTTGTCTAAGTCAAGAATGACACAAGCACAGACCTACCTACCTTCTGGAGCACAGTAATTCTTAAATAGATTGGTCTTTGGCACTGAGCAATACAGAAACCCTTCTTCTGCATGGACTTTGAAGAGGATTTATGCGGAAACTTTCTGCTGAAGGATTTTTATTTCTAGAGTGACACGAAGTATAGCGTAATTGGTTTTATAACTGGATGTGTATTATTATACACAACCTGTGTCAAGCTTCACTGATAACATGCTTTATCCTTATAGTGGAAAGATAGACCACAGACTCTCCGTTCTTGACTTTTTTCTTTCTGCGCACATATACAAACAACAGAGCTTAACAACTCTTCAACATTCAGTCATGTACTGGCATTGGTCAGACTCCCAGAGCAAAAGCTGCCAGGTTGACAAGAGAGGGAGGCTTTGCAGGTCTGACTATAGTGACATACAGACTGAAAACAGAGCCTTAAAGCGGGGTACAGTAGAAGAAAACTAAATATAAATGCCACAGAATCAAAGTAAGCAGTCCTGAGAACGAGGAAATAAACACAGGAATGCATTGCTGAAGAGGCATGAGGGGAGGGGGGAGAGAGAACAGCGTCAATCCTAAACTGAACACGTTTTACAATCAGAGAGCCACAAAGGAAGAGACATTTCAATAGTGGATATAACTGGTAATCAAGGTGTAAGTTTATAGTGAGAACAAGTTTCAGGAAGTCTTTGTAGGCTGATACAGTAAATTGCTGATCAAAAGTGAGACAGAACAAAGGCAGATTATGAATCAAGAAAAAGTCTACCATTCTTGCCATAAAGCAAAAAGCTTATATTTGAATTAAGCCTGTTCCCTATCACTCAGCCCATTCAAGAAGATCTTCTATGAAAAAGCCACACCATTGTTTGAAATGTATAACTAAGGTATGTTGCAGTCTTAGGAGCTGTGAAGGATTAACATTAAGGCAATGTAGATACAGAATGCAGATGCTACCTACCGCGGTGGCATCAAACACTGGTGAAAGCAATGCAGTACACTGACATGCCACAGTGCTATGTATGAGCTGTGGACTACAAAAGTACCATGAAGATCTTCTTCTAAAAATATGAAAGTAAATTTATTGTCTCTGAACCACTCTGAACTGCTTCCATCCTCCGTTCACTGTTAATTATGTTGTATCAGAAATAGTCACATACTCTCTGCACCACATTTTATCAGCTGCCTAATGGCACTTCAAGCACAGAAATATCAGCAGAAAAAAAAAAAAATCACTTAAGAACTTGCTAGATGAGAGTGTTAAGTAGGGAAAGTAAATTTCTCAAAGAATCAACTTTTTCTTGACATGCTTGAAGATAAAAGGATTGCATCAGAGGCAACAGAGAATGAAGATAAGAGACAAGCATACAGTGTATCAGTATTAATACACTTATTGAAAGCCAGTTAAATGGAACAGTAGCTATATCGTTTTTATCACAGTCACCCAATATGTAATTTAATACATAATTTAGAATCATAGAATCATTCAGGTTGGAAAAGACCCTTGGAATCATCGAGTCCAACCATCGTTATTAGTTATTAAAATCATCCTTGCTAAAAGAATCTATGCATTCAACACTAAAATAATTCCCTGCTTAGAAGAAACTATAGGTCAAGTTTAGTTTGTTTGAAATCTGATCCTAATACATCTCAGAAAGGAGTATCATATGAGTTATCTCCAGCTGAACAGGAATATACTAGAAGCGTTCATATCACATGAAGGTTGGTGAATTAATTTTCTTTTAAGCTGTTTTTGCAGACCATAACTTATATAAAAATAATTTTCAAAGTTCAATATAAGCTTGTGCATTACTAGGAGATGTTTCTCTAGTGTTATAATTCTGTGTGGCTCACCTTTCCAAAACATTGTCGGAAATTTCGATAAACAGTAATTTACGCATCAAAGAGGAGCTCATTAGGTTATCCACCTTCTCAGTAATACAGCACTAAAAATCCTGTCCATTAACGTGTGAAAATATTGTGCTTACGCATATGTGCTTGTTTCCAAGAATATAATGCCAAGACAAAGAAAAGCAATTTTCTATTCCAAAGACTAAGTGATGATAACAGACCCCATTTTCTCCTGATGTGTTTTACCTGCATAGCATTGCTAATGATAAACATTTCTTCAACAGAAAACCTGATTGAAGGAGCATACAGCTAGAGTAGTACAAAGGAACATTTAAATACACATTGCAATTGCTTACCAAAGGCACAGCTCTCGAGGGCTCCAAACTGGGCCTGGGTGCTGTTGAGTACATGTAGTTAAACAATCTGTCTATTTTTCTTAAAGGTACACCTCCACCTTGATCACTTATCTAAGGAATGAAAAGTTAAGAGTTTTAAACATTCTGTTCTGAAAAAAAACCTGCAAAACTCAGGCAGCATTATCTAAATGACTTAAGAAAAGGAGATGCTAAGGACTTCAGGTTTGTCTAGTTTGGAGAAAAGGTGGCCTGGTTGCTCTCTGCAGCCTCCTGAGGAGGGGAAGTGGAGAGGGAGATGCTGAACTCTTCTCCAGTATCCATTGACTGGACACGTGGGAATGGGTCAAAGCTGCAGTCAGGGAAGGTTTCGACTGGACAATAGGAAGCATTTCTTTACCGAGAAGGATGTTCAAGTCCTGGAACAGGTTTCCTAGACAGGAGGCTTGTGCCCCAAGCCTGTCAGTGTTTAAGAGGCATTTGGACAATGCCCTTAATAACATGCTTCTACTTTTGGTCAGAACTGAAGTGGTGAGGCAGTTGGACTAGGTGATCCTTGTAGGTCCCTTCCAAGGGAAAAATATTATATTCTAAGGAATATGAAGCACATGTCAGAAATGATACAGGAATTAGTTGGCCTTTTCAAATTACTAGTCATACTACTCTAAATGTAGGAGGTTTGTAAGCTGCATGTTATTTTCAGGCATTTACCTTAATTGATAGATCTTCTTTCCCCAAAGTGACTAAGGTTTTGATCGATGGATAGGCTTCTCTCTTACCTTCGTGCAATTCTACTGTAGCTCTCATTGAATTCTGAAGATAAAAGAAAAAAAACAGTGTCTTTGATTCTAACTTTACCATTCATGCTTTTTGTGACAACTTAGAACTTGCACTTTGTTGAATCTAGATCCTTTGTCCGAGATTTGTATACAGGACAAAAAAGGCCATACTTAAAACAAATTCAAGAAGTGCTTTCAAGTCAACGAGTTGTCCAGTTGAACTTCTACATCAGAACTCCACTGCACATACTTACATCTATTGGATACAGAGTCAGAGAACATAAAGCAAGAAATATTTTTTTCCTGTGTGAAACCAAGTTTTATATAAAAGGGATGACAACATCCTTCACCTCCACCTTGCAGAATACCAATAGTGATGTTCACCATAGAGAACAAGCTTTGATTTTTGCAGCTTGGGTCACAACCGTTAAGTCACCATCCATAAATATATCACATCCATTAGCAGAGTTTCCACAGCCAGTCTGGCACAGACTATCATTATTTCATACTGTTTCATGACCTGTACCAAAACATTAAGGTACTAACAAGTAGTCTACAAATTCTCACCCGTTCTTCCCTAGAACTAATGTTACAAATGGCAAAATAGGGGAAGATTTAAATAAGCATACTTGACAAATGTCAAAAATCAAACCCAAAATACCACTATTTAGGAAAAGTTTCTCTGACCAAATGCCTTTCCCCCTGAATTTCTAGTGTTCAATTGCACCACCTAGAGACCACTTATCTTACTCGAAAGCACAAAATAGCTCTCACAAGTTCCATTTTTACTGTTGTTGCAATTATTCAGAAAACACGAATAAAACCAAAACAAAGCATGTAATTTACTCTATTCAAAGACATATGGAGTGTTTTCACAATAAACAAAAGACACTGATTCTAACCAGTTCTCAAATACGCAGTAAAGAAGCAAGGTTATGAAAATTGCAAGGTAATGGATATATCATTGCAAAAATAGGCTATCATGAGTGTTTTAAGTTAATCAGCTGCAAAAGCACAAAAGGAGAAGTGAGAAAACACTGAACTTTTTTTAAGCACACAAGGGCATAAGAGAGAGCTGCAAACCTAGCTTTTAACAGTTTCAAACACTCTTCGCTTGTTTAATAAGCTTGAGGAAAGCTGAAATGATATTTAAGAGCTGTAACTGAAAAGAATCTGACCTTCAACAGCAATTTAAGTTCACAACTCCCTTCCAAATATTAACACGTGCAACCTACCTTGAATAATTCAAATAACATATGAAACAAATGAGAAGGTACGTAGACTACTTGAATAGGCTTGTTTGGAGCTTTAGCTAAAAAAAAAAAGTAATAAAAAAGACAAATTTTTTTCAGAACAGTATTTTGTAGTATTTCTATTTACAGGAATAGCATGAATTGTAGGCAAAAACAAGTATGTAAGCATGTTCTAATTTTCCAAGTGTAAGACTAGGTCCATGAATAAATCCATAAGTTCCAGTAAATGCTATCACCTGAAATAGCACATTCTAATGATGATTTTCAAAGACATCTATATCAGCAGACATTGTTTAGATATGAAGTTTCATTAAGTAGTGCTTGGTTTAGTACTGATGGTGTATGTTAACTAAGAGAAGTTCCCCACTTAAGTGGGAAACTTTCTTTTTCTTAACACACAATATTTAAGCATAATACTTGCCGCACAAAAAGATTCCTGAACTAGAAAAAAAAATCACTGTTTTAAAATGCTAAAACTACACATTTTCCCTTAATACATATAAAATGTAAAGTACTCATAATTTTTTTAAAAAGAAATTTCAGTCAATATAACAGTTTTCTTATTGCAAATCATAACTGAATTGTTTTTCCACTGTTGTCCTATTGTTAGTGTTCTGGCAGAGGTGTACGGCTTAACACAGCTCTGAATGCTCTGAGTGCAAATTGATTTGGCAGGAAATCATACAGCTGCATTTAATACATTCCAGGACAGTCTTAATAATGAAGATGCAGTCTTGCCTGAACATTCAAATATCTACTGGCATTAAATGTAACAGTCACAGCTTGTCAGACTCAGCAGTAGTTCACATTGAGGAAAAGTCTCTAAATGTCTGCTTCATAGATTGTAGGAAGATATAAACATGCACACAGAAATCAACCAGAGTCATCTTCATCCTTTTTGGCACTGAGAGCTGATAATAATATCAGTTATTACTTTAAAAGACACGGTAGTGAAAACTCCTAGGGAAAAGGAGATCAAAACAATGCTCTCATAATTAGATGCAAGGCAACTTGCTGTTTTAGCACATTGATTTTGTCAGTCCATATTCCAATTCTCTATCACAGAATGGGTTGGAAGGGACCTTAAAGGTCATCTAGTTCCAACCCCCCTGCCATGGCCAGGGACACCTCCCACTAGACAGGTTGCTCAAAGTCCCATCCAGCCTGGCCTTGAACACTGCCAGGGATGGGGCAGCCACAACTTCTCTGGGCAACCTGTTCCAGTGTCTCACCACCCTCACAGGAAAGAATTTCTTCCTGATATCTAATCTAAATCTACCCTCTTTCAGTTTGAAGTCATTACCCCTTATCCTATCGCTACTTGCCCTTGCAAGAAGTCCCTCCCCAGCTTTCCTGGAGACTCCCTTCAGGTACTGGAAGGCTTCTATAAGGTCTCCCCAGAGCCTTCTCTTCTCCAGGCTGAACAACCCCAGCTCTCTCAGCCTGTCCTCAGGGGAGGTGCTCATCACTAAAACCAAGGCAGACTGATTCACACTCATTTGAGGCCTAGAGTACATGTAGAATACATGCTACTGTTGCTCTTCTGAGGTAATTTGCAAAGTTGCTTTCCTCATGTTGGCAATAGGCTAATTTAAAGGAAACAAGTAATTTTTCCTCGCTTTTTTAATGAGATCCTTCAGCTTGTTTTCTCTACTGTTGCATCTTTTTACTTAGGCCTTAAAATCAAATTTGCATGGACTCCTCTGCTGCAGCACTCAGTACTTTTAACTCTAAAAAAAAAAAAAAATAATCACTTGAATGTGACTGACTTGAATGTAAAAAAGGACTTGAATGTAAAAAAAATTTCTGATTTCATCATCTTATACAGAAGAGCTCACCACTGGTGCAGGGACTGACAATGGAATTTATAAGCGTACTTTAAAATTAAACAAATTGCAGCTCAATCAACAAATTAAAAAATTAGTTACAAGGCAGGCGTGTTTCCTTCCCAGTTATGAGGATTCTTGACCACTTTTTTCCTTAAAGAGACAATGAAGTCAGCAGATAGCACTCTGCATTCAGCAACAAGCAGCAAACGTGTCATGATGATCAACTATCATCAGGTGCCCATGTAGCCATATCAGAAGTAAAGTAATTTTGCGTACAGGACTGCAGAATTCCAATTATAACTTACAATAACTAACAAAACCAGAAATCACAGATATTAGAAATGCTTAAATTTTATTTAATTTCAGAATTACCATTGAATTCTTCAACTTCCAGATCAGGTGCCACCATATAGTACTGTTCACATAACATTTTAGCTGTTTCATAAGCATCTGCAAAACAACAGAATACTGATTTATTAAAATCATGTAGAGACGACTAGCAAACTTCATCCTTTATGGGAAAGACTATGAGTGGAACAATCATTTTAGTAACTAGTTCACAAGTGTGAAACCGATATCCATTCGAATTCCTGTTTCTCTGTATGCTTATAGCCCATTTGTCAAGAAAGGGCAAATTCTGTTTCAAGCTCTACAAACAAAAGTACATTACTGAAGACAAGCTATTTTTCGTCTTTGTTCAGGGCTTGAAAACCAGAAGGGTATAATCTTAGGTTGACCATAATATCTACTTATTTCTCATGCCCCGATCACAATTTAATGTTCGGGGGTTTTTCATTTGAGATAGAAAAAACAACCATGACATTGCAACCATAAATTCAGTTTTTTCAAACACAATACTGTTTACAATACTTGATTTTCAAGGTCTTTTAGGGGGAAAGCTGGAATCTTTAAGATTCTTTCTTATTTCCTACCGAACAACAACAGCAGCTTCCCCATAGTTCAAATCGGGCTTTATGTATCGCCAAAATACAAGAAGAAAGTTTAAGTCATCTTTTGTTTGAAAGAGTTCTTAGTGGTTATAAATATTCACTGGTATCTCAATTTGCAAAAATCTTTTAGAAACAAGCAGCATTAACTTAAAGAGAAACCACAAACTCAGAGACGTTCTAACTACATTGCTTAAGCTATCTTAACAAAAATGACTTCCTCGTAGTAAGTGTGGGCTAAGAGTAAGCACAAACAGATGGGCAGTTCTGCAGACAGAGAGAAATTTGCTAAGATACCGTAACAGTGGCATTTGACCTTCCCCTACGTATATCTTCTTCCTCCTGTCCCCAGTGACACCACAAAACAAAACAGTCACTGCCAAGACTCAGAGCTATGTGAAAAAGCACAAAGAAAGTAAAATCACTAGTCCCCAGAAAGGACTGGTTACCTATAATTGTTCTTCAAGATGTCTACAGAAATAATCTATAATGTGCCCTGCTATCTGAAAAAAAGCTTTTATCACTTGTTCTGACATCCGCAAGGTTGGACGTATCACACAAGGCTGACAAACGCTGCTTAAGGTTATTAGAACGGAGCTAATCCACATTGGAAATGTTCTTGATCAAGTCCCAGGAATGTGACAAGATGGTCAGCTCCAAAGACTTTCTAAAAAGGTCCTGTCATCTGAACAATAAAACATACCCTAGTAAAAAGGTCAAAATTCCATTTAATATCCGAGCTGTACAGAGAACCTCATCCTGGGATGTGAATAATTTACCAAAAAAAGATACAGGAATACCTACATTTACACAATATTCTAAGATCATCTCAGAACTTCTGATGGCCTTGGGAATAATCCTTTCTATGCCCTAGAAAAAAAGGTGCATAAGAAGCACAGCCACAATTTTGACTCAGTCATCAAAAGCTGAAGATAGCAGTGTAGCCAGTACAACCATAAGGCTATCTACATGGAGAAAGGAATAAGTGAGCACATTTCAAAGAGTTTCCATATAAGTGAAAATTAGATATGGATTCAGGGGCAAGAACTGGATTCTTATTGAGGAGAAAAACTTCATGGCCTCTGAAAGCGAATCAGTAACTGTGTGGGAATAAAACAGAAGCCCTCAATACGTGGATGTGGAGCAGACACAGCCACTATGCAAATCTTGAGAGAACTAAGAGGCTCTAAATAAATTCAGTTATCCTCCCTAAAGGAGGTTTTTCAAGAAAGTAGCCACCCTAACAAGCATTGCTTCATGATCCAGTGAAATATCCAGCCCCGAGCAAAGCTGTGTTAAACAGAGTCTGAGTGCTGTCTTACATTTTATCTTCCTCTAAAAGCAAAGTGTGGCAGAGTCCTAAGACTGTAAGCGAGACTGCAAAGTTCACAGCACTCTTCAAGTTGTGGCTGGAGGTTAAGTAGCAACAAGAATGAATGATCTATATATATCTGAAATTCCAAGAATAAGCCTGGATTTACTGTCAGCTCAAAAATCTTATTGTAGGACAGGCAGTGAGATGCAGAGACCCACCTCAGTTACAGACACAACACTTGGTGGGGCTGCTTGAGGTAAGAAGTGGCTGTTTAAATCATTTCTTCAGTGTTTGAAGGGCATACAGAACTTGTAGCTGCCACATACAGTGCCAAAATCAACATCTTAACTCTGACAAATAGCTCAGAATGCCATCTGTGTGCCAGAACATTTTTGAGCTAGCACAATATACAGAATGTAAATTAACCCCTCCACTAATTCTACAAGGAAATGGCCTCAATCACCTTGACTCTAGACAGTGCCTGTCTTTAAGGACAGTCCATTTCTTTCAAAGACAACACCGGATACTATTTACAATGCCTTGTTTTATTAGCGATTGTTTCTTCAGATGTGGAAGATCTATTTTAGCTACTGGTTTGAAAACTGGACTGAGTACCTTCTGACACCATGGACTCCTCTGTCCAAGGCAGCAATTATGGATTTGATGATCAAAATAGATTCACACATTGCTATGAGTACCTAAATAAACAACACAACTGTAACATATACAATGCTGAGGTCAAAGTGGATAAGATCAACCAGAAGAAAAGAAATCTGCTAAAAAAAGGCCCTCTTAGAGCCAAAAAGCTAGAAGGCAAGAAGCCTTCATAACAGTAAAAAACATCTACATTACAAAGCAAGCTACCATGCAGGTCAAAGTCTAACATAAGAAAGGTTTCCCCCTTATTTCACTAAAAGCTGAAAGTGAAGGGAAGAAACACATTCTTCCCCTCTTGCAGCTGCACAAACAGCAGTGAAGGACAGAGTCCTACAGCAGGACCTGTCTTTGTAAATAGGTACACCCAGAACTCGAACCTTCAATACACAAGTTCTTGAAGGAGACAGCATTGCCTCACGCCTACTTACTAACATTTTGAAAGCATATGAGCATCCACAGCATTAAACAAACAGGGTTTATTAAGCAAAAAGGAGTTGTAATGCAACTGTGCCAGATCATTCAGGTACAAACATCTCACACATCTTCTAAGAAAGAACAGGCTGTGATATGATCAGATGCACACAGTAATTGTGAGTTTCCCTGGAATATCTTTATACCTGAGGACATTCTACTGAAAGGCCTAGCGAAACAACTGCAAAGTTTCACTTACTCTCAATTTTCTTTAGTATACCAGCATCAGATAAAAGAGGAGTACATGAGAACCTGCTTCTAAGTATTCCAGGAAAAAAAGCATCTAAAGTTTATCAAAACACTTCAAAACTTGATCTTAGTTCTGTTAACATACCAAAAGTTTCTCCATTCCCAATAATGAAGACATTAAAAAGTCTCAATAAACCCCATGGCTTTATTGTGAGCAACTGCAGAACTTTCATTTCTTTTTTTTTATTAAATGAATTTAAATGACCTTCAGTCTTTGGTATCTCAAAAACATATTTATGCATACTCTAAGTGTGTGTGGGGTGTTTAATCAACAAAAATATTAACTTCATCTTACCTTTAACCACCTCTGCCACATTGCAATTAGGATCAATACTTCCAATATGTTTGGGATGAGCAGGATTAATATCTCCACCAAAAAGAAGTGCTAAAAGGAAAAAGAAATGGCAGTAAACTGTCTATTACACTTGAGGCAGCCCAGAAAGTTTATATCTGATGGTATCTGAAACTTACCGGATAGCACATCATTTTGTAAAAGATTCTCTAGCAAATTGCCAGAATTATTGTTTAGGAAGACTACCTCCCTCTTTTTTTTTTTTAACCCCCCTTTTTTTTTAAGGTTTTTTTTATAGCTAAGACTAGTTAATACAGAAATAGTGGTGTGGTGGGTTAAAATGAAAACCTACATTTCAAAGTGGACTATTAAAAATTAGATAAAACTGAAATGTCAAATGCTCCACTCATACTATTATTTCAGAACAGCAGCACTCACAACAATGAAAATGTTATAAACTGAGGAACTGTAAGACAGCATTAAAAGCCTTTTACACTGACCTAAGCTGCAATTTCACAGCTCGCACAGAGGTCTCACTCAATTTTCTCCCTGACTCCCAGCAGTATGCTCCCCACTCCCTCCTTTGCGCTAGGGTCTGGCACTCACCAGATCCTTCCCTGAGAGTTTAGCTCTCAAAGTAGAAAGGTTTTACACTTTTTTGCAGAAATCATTTTCTGCTATTTTAGCAAGTTAGTCAGCTCTGAGATGAAACAGATGCAGTATGAGGTGAACAAAAGAGAAGTTCTGAAAGCTTTTCCTATTCCGGTCATAGTGAGCTAATACAATGGTACACTGCACCTTGCAGAACTGCACTGTAGGAAACAGCCTGTCAATAATGTAAGAAACAGAAACGCAAGCTAAATAAAAACCTGTTTTTGCATTCTGCTTTCCAATTGTCTTTTTCATCAGTGCTTCAAGATTAATACTTCCCATCACTGATGGATCACTAACATTGCTTAGCATAGAGAAATTGTACAACTTTAAGCACCTACAAGCAGTTTAAAGTTTCAACCAGTTAAATAAGAGCGTCCATAGGAAAAACCATTTCGGTTCAAAAAAAGTAATTTTAATATTTTAGAACTAGAGTAAATTTTGCTAACACTTGGCCCAAGAATTCTATTAAGACAATGTTTTTACTTATTGCTAAAACTCTTCTATGAGAGCCTTTTAACTTGGTTTCCTGTCTGTCACTTGTCTGCCCAAGTTCAAGTAAAGAATAAGCTGCACACATTTTGTATGGTTTGCCACATGAACCATTTGTAAACACACAGCAAGGCAGTTGCTAGTCACACAAAAGGGTACTGGAAAGACACACACAACTTGCAGTAAAACACCTCACACTACAGCACTGTAGCATCCGTTATCTGTAGTGTACTACAATTTCTAAGAGCTCATAAAAGCAGAATACTGGGCAGAGAATGAAGCTCTAGAGCGAAAAGGTACACTAGAAGATATCACAAGATTGTCCTTAACTTTATACAGATCACTTTCTGCATGGTTGCAAATACGGGTTAATAGGAGCTGTGCAAGTAACTCCTTTCACTCTGTAATACGAATATAAAAAAGTTTATTAGTAACAAAAAACGACACAGCACCTAATGACAAAGGATGACTAATTCTAGCTTTTATTCATAAATAGGGAATAGGAAATAGAGGGAGACAAGGGATACAATTTAAAACTTGAGTTAGAAATACTCAATCTCTTTAGAAGGCAGGGATGTTTAGATAACTCGCTGAAAAATCAACAATAAAAGACATTGTGCATAAACTACTCAATTTATGGCATCCTTGCATTTCATTATGAAATAAATGTAAGTTGTACAAACCACGTTGAAAGATTTGTGAGCAGAAAGATACAACTATTCTACTGCTATCTAAAAATACTCCATGTATCACTACGCAAGCTGTCTCTGCCAGTAAGATTAAAAAGTGACAGCCATCCTGACACAGCCTGACAGCTCTAGAAGAAAGTGTACTGGTGGTTTGGATTCATTTCTGATAACTGCTTATTACCAAATTAACCAGTTGCCACTATATCTTTTACCATAATTAGCATAGAATATTAAGAATTAGTCATGAGAATGAAAAAAAAAAAGCAAAGCTACGGCTTTGGGTTCACAAGCCTAATAAGTTCTCAAAGATGAAAAAAGCAATTACTTACTGTGTTGGTTAATAAGCATACGGAAAGAGATGCGATTGGTGTAGAATCTATCTAGAAAATACTGGATGTTACTGCTAACGAATGGATCAAAGCCATATTTTTCCTTGTATTCAATC
The DNA here is from genome assembly GCA_013399435.1 of Arenaria interpres. NCBI lineage: Eukaryota > Metazoa > Chordata > Aves > Charadriiformes > Scolopacidae > Arenaria > Arenaria interpres. The sequence continues at coordinate 142,641 of VXAK01022080.1, forward strand.
ACCCCTTGCGCCATGGTTGGAACCACATCATTGTGTCTGTTCCTGACTTTAATTAAAACATCTAAAAAGCTAGAGGAAAAAAAAAGTAGAAACAGATTATTAGAAGTATAATTAAACTCAGTCTCTCACTTCTGTTTTCAACTCCCCCCAGCAAAACCCTTTTATCCGTTTACTATCCCTCCCAGCCAACAAAAAAATTATAACAAGGAGAATACAAAAATATAGCAGAACATAAAAATATAAAAACAAACCTATTTAAAGAGAAATACTTTGTCAACCTCTCACCCACAAAAATCTGTGAAATATTTAGGGCCTCAAATTAAGTTATTCCTCAGCAAAACATTCCTTTAAATTCAATCTCTCTTCACCATTAATAGAGAACAAAAGATTTACTTTTACCACAATCGTATGCACCATGGTAACTCTCATTCTCTGTAACCAACAGCAGCTGGCAGATGGGAAAGGAAACTCAGGAAGAACAACCTGTCGGTCCTTCATAATTTCCTGAGGAATTTTAACCTTCATGCTTTCTTCCTAAAACCCCAGCCCCTGCAGTGTAACTTCTGAGTGCATTTCCTTTACCTGGCATCTACTCCCTTAAGTTTGCATATTAGGACAAGTAATTATTATCGGTGTGACTTCTGTTCAGTTTCCTTTTATACCACTGGATGGCAGAGCATGTAAAACGGTGCTCTGACAGGCTCTTTCCCGTGGTAGCTCGGCAAGTTTTAGGATATCGCTTCCATCACTTTTAACAAGCACCTGTTAACAGGCACTAAATTTGAAACAGCTTGGAGAATTTTTGTTTCTCCTGCCAAGGCAGCTCAACACCTATGATCTTCAAAGTGCTCATCCTTTTTCTTCCCCACATGCAAACTCATACATACTTGAAAAGTTAGTTCTTAATAGCTTTCTAAAGCCTAGACACGGAAAATCGCTACCACTCAACTCTGCTATATTCTCTAATACTAAATTAATATTGACACCACTATGAATACATGACCTTGTTTAAGAGAAAAGCACACACAGTGAAATGCAGCTTTCAAAAGAAAGCATAGCTGCGAGACTCGTTCACCTATGCCTGTACCTGCAAATCTACAGATCCTTAAAAAAAAACAAACAGCTTAACATTCCCAGTAGATTTAGAATGAACACCCAAAAAAGGGTATTAATTATTTTTATCAAAAGTAGAATATACACCAACTAAGAAAGGAAAGAACATTAAGACTACCAAAAGTAGTCAAGTCACCACACTTCAAGCAGATGCTTCCTTCTTTTTTATAACTACTTAGCTAAGACAATCATTTGACAGTACACCATATCATTCTTAACAGGTGATATGCTTTTAAAGTTATTTCTCCCACCCTATACTGCCAGCTCCAAAGGCAGGTAGGATTCATTTAATAGTTTTTTTCATCATCCTCAGTGTAACCACCAGGTTTCGTGTTTGTATTAACAAACAGTTCAGTAGTTTTTCAACACTATTTTGCTGCATAGGAAAGGGGAAGCTTTAACTGCCTAATTCCCCAAGCTAAATACTATCACAGAACAGAAGGACTGTTTCCTTACTTACCAATCTTGCTGACTGGAACAGCTTAAAATATTTTAATGCTGAAAATGTTTGTGGTTTTATGTTTATTAAGTATTGATTCTGCATGATCTGTAACCACTGAGATCCGGTGTAACCACTGAGTCTCCTTTTCAAGGCAAGCCTACTGCCTGGCTGTACTCATGTTGCTTCTCTGTTTCAGAGCAAGGAGACACTAGCCAACACCAGAGCTGAGAAGCAACAATCACATCTGAAAGACAACTGTAAACATTCCCTAAAAATTGCTATTTGCTGACAGCTTTGCTATTTGTTTTTAAATACCTCCACTATCCGCAATATAAACAACATGATGCCCACATGCTCCACAAGGGTAACCTGTTCACTGACACCCTGCTGCCAAGGTGCTTAAACGCACAGAGCATTCCCAAGGGCAAACAAAGGGCCAGGAGGTTTAATTGCTATAAACCAGAAAATCATAGCTGAAGCTTAGTGTGCAAATACACACAATAAAAGGAATTCATTATTACAGTGATATGACAAACCTCACGCTCCATCTTCAAAGATAACTAAGTTCACTGAAGTGTTTTTATCAAGCAGATCCTTTTAAAGGACCAAACACGTGAAGTACATAGGCATGTTTCAAAGCAGCAGGTCAGAAATCAAGATACATTTCCTTAATCTTACCACTTATTCCTTACAAACCCCTGCCCAACCCCTCACCTGAAATACACAAAGCTTCTACTGTACTCAAACTGTGAGAGACCATATCAAGGAATTTTTAAAATGCTCATGGGATTAGATGGGAGGGGTGGGACGGGACATGACAATACTCCAGAATAGCTCTGAAAATTTTATTTAGCAATGACTGGGTTTTTTTCAAAATTCAGTGTATCATATTTTCGAAACCACCATGAATAAATAATGCAGTTGGTTTGACAAGTGAGAAATTATTAATATGAAGCTATTTTAGCGAAGCAAGCTTCAGAGGCTTCTGTACTGACAAAAGAATATTTAAGGCGTTACCATTGTTATTAAATAAATTAAGCCTATAAAATTCTGCAAGACAATTATGAATGTCACAACACAAGTTATTATTTAACTCCCTAATGACTGTATATATTGTTCTGTTTTGATCTATCCTCGCAGTGCAAGAAAAGAAGTCAACATAAAGACAAAGGGAATTTTTGCTGTGTCTGTTTCATGGTAATATTATCTAAAAGATTAAAGACAAGAAAGCGATGAGTATACTGAAAAAATCCTTTAAAATGGAACAGACATGCAATGGGGTTTTTTTGATTGGCTGCTCTTTTTTAAAGAGGTGCTAGCTGCTAGCTGAGAATCACCAGAAAGACAGGTACAAGTTCACACTATGAAAGATTTCTCTGCTACAAAGTGCAGCTACTTTGGAAGTGCAAAACTAAGTGAAGTAGCATTTCACATTACTTGAAAGTAACAAAATAGCACCTTGTTAATCAAATCTACTCCAACCCTTTACTTCAAATTGCTACCAGAATCGCTATTTTAATCTTAGTGCTACAGAAAGGAAAGTTACTTCTTGTTTACTAAGTTTCTCGTGTGCACGTTATCTCTAGATAGGCTGACAGCTTACTGCTACAGTTGCTCTCAGTTCCAGGACACTCCCCCTCACACCCTCTCACAAGGGTGCCCCAAAGAGAAAAACCAGCAAAGAAATTCATGGGAATAGGGGGTGCTCTTTGAACGTACATGTGAACAGCACATTTTACAAACCCTTCAGTTTTTGAAAAACGACTTCTGCCTCTGTGTGTTTATTCTGATGCATATTGACACCATGGGAAATTTCCAACGCTTCTGCCAGCTTACACCCTCTCCCCAAGCGTGGACACCTTATCTTAACGCTCTGCAATCACTCTCTTTGACAGAACTGTGGAAAGACTTCCACCTGACCTGCCTGCAACTTGACGAAAGATATTTGCCTTACCAAAGATGCAAAAGTAACCTGACCTTTTGGTGTATGCCCATACTACTGGTCGTGACAGTAATCTGGCAACGTCGTAATAAGTCTTCATAAGGTCTGCTAGCCAGTAGAACGTAATAAAGAAACTGAAGCACCTCTGAACCTCCTCATTACAGAAATGCTGAGATCAAAAAATCCTTTGAAAGGATTTTGCCCAGTGTTCATAAAAAGGTACATTTGTCTGGTTTATTACAAGATAAATATGGATGTAGTTAAGAGGTTTTTTTTTTTCAAAGATGCAGTTTGCCAAGAATATTAAAGTAACAGCTAATTATAGCTCAATATCCAGCTAAATGGCATCGACTTCAGAAAGCTAGCAATAGACAACACACAAAGAGAAGGAAAGTAAATGTGACTTTCTAATCTTAGGTAGCCTATCCAATACTATCAAGAAGAATCAGATAATGCAGTTTTTGCCTCTCTTCACAGGCCAGACTTAGTACAGAAGACGACCCTTGCTGTCGAAGTACCTAACTGGACTTTACCTGAATAGGTAGCAAAAAACTCCCAATAACCTTATTACATATACTTAATTACATATAATACAGTAATTGCAAGATTTCAGGGATTTTAGCAAAAAAATACACTGAAAGAGTAAATATTTGGTTCATCATGAAATATTTGGTATAACATACTAATATAGCACATCTCAAACAATATTTCCCGTTGCCTTGAAACAATATCAAGAATGCCTGTTATCCACATTGGAGAATCAGATAATTCATTTGATAATTACAAACAGACTCTAAAAACAGATCTCCAAGTAAACTGTTCATCAACCTTTTAAAATACACATATATAGTAATCTACCTTGAACCTCTGGAGTCCATAAGAAGCTGAAATTTAGTTACTTAAATACAGGTAGTCTAAGATGATACCAGAAGCCACACAACCACCTTGCCTCCACCTGCACATCCAGGACATTATAGGATTAATGGGACCTGGGTTACATATCCCAGGCTCACTTAAATGTCTAGAACAGTTTGTGCCATCTCAAAAGAAAACAGACACGTAATTTTGGTAGCTTAATCTCACTCAAAATGTTCTTTCAAGTCAAGCAACAGGAAAAGTTACTGCTGAACTATTCGCAAACAGAAATTCTTGTCCCATCAGCAAACAGGCTGTAAATACAGTATCACAAAATTTAACAGCTAGAGTTAGTTGAAAAGTTAATCTTATTTAACCACTACAGAATAAGCATGCCTAGAACATCACTGAAAGCTATCTAATCTATTTTTAAGAGCTTTTAAAACGGGATGCTCTACAGCCTTCTGAAATGGTCTTTTTCAGTTTGTTCTCCCTCATATTAGAATTTGTACCTTTTGCCCTGTATACAGTCTCAACTTTAATAAAAATCAGCCATTTTTTAATTCTCCATTTCTTCACTTAAAGCAACCACTCATCCTTTATTACAGCAATTTTTTAAATTTTTTTTTGCATACTCAAGACTTCCAGTCTCGCACTTCAGTTTCTTTTTTTGCCAGTCTAAACAAATACCTTCAACATTATTCAGAGGTGGAGCTCTCCAAGTTTCTAACTCTTGCTCCTTTCACATAAATTCTGCCCAAGTATGTTTTAATTTCTTAATAGGTACTGCCCAGAACTGAAGACAGTATTCCAGCTTAGGACTCGCACTGAGAAAACGGTTACTTTCCCCTTGTTCAATAGCACTACAATTCACTCAGGCAGTCTATAAACCTTACAGCTCCTTCTACAGTTCTGCCACACAGGGAATTTGGTACTCAAGCACTTGAGTTTCTCCTGCATGTATTGCTTAATACTTAAAAAATAAAGTGTGAAGACCTCAGATAACGTGCCCACAACCAAAAAAAGCATCACATCTAAAATGCATTACCTAATAAAACCCTAACTTAACCTAACCTAACCTATCAGTTAATGTATCTAAAACTAACTGAAGACAAAACACATTTTTGCACAACACAGGCCACATCTTACACAGAGTATTTGTTGGACTGCAAGATGTTTTATGAAACATTTCCCATAAAGCGCGGCTTGATCAGCCAAGATTTCCAGAGCTTAAAAAGAAATTCAAGTTTAAAAGACAAGCTACCCTAAGAAAACTCTTCAACAAACCAAAAAACCCACAAAAAGTATGCAGAATCAAAGTTGACTGCTACACAGTAACAGCATAACCATAGACCTTAGTGTTGGGTGTGCGTGGGTTTTGTCTTTTAAGTCTCTGATGTATATGTTGTACTTGTTGTTCTCACTTTTATGTGGGGCTTTTTTTCCTGTTTTTACGCACATAAATTTCCAGGAAACATTCTAATGACAATTTAAATATAGAATCATAGAACTGTCCAGGCCGAAAGGGACCTCCAAAGGTCATCTAGTCCAACCTCCCCGCAGTCAGCAGGGCACCCCCAACTAGACCAGGTTGCCCAGGGCTTCGTCGAGCCTCACCTTGAATATCTCCAGGGAAGGGACATCAACTACCTCCCTGGGCAACCTGTTCCAGTGCTCCACCACCCTCACAGTAAAGAACTTTCTCCTAATCTCCAATCTAAATCTGCTCCCCTCCAGCTTAAAGCCATTGCCCCTCGTCCTGTCACTGCAGGCCTTTGTAAACAGACTCTCCCCAGCCTTCCTGTAGGCCCCCTTCAGGTACTGGAAGGCCGCTATTAGGTCTCCCCGGAGCCTCCTCTTCTTCAGGCTGAACAACCCCAGCTCCCTCAGCCTGTCCTCGTAGCACAGGTGCACCACCCCCCTGATCATCCTTGTGGCCCTCCTCTGGACCCGCTCCATCAGGTCCATGTCCTTCTTATATTGAGGGCTCCAGACCCGCACACAATACTCCAGGTGAGGTCTCACCAGAGCAGAGTAAAGCGGAAGAATCACCTCTCTGGACCTGCTAGCAATGCATCTTTTGATGCAGCCCAGGATGCGATTGGCCTTCCGGGCTGCAACTGCACACTGCCTGCTCATGTCCAGCTTCTCGTCCACCAGCACCCCAAGTCCCTTTCCTCAGGGCTGCTTTCTAATACCTCACCCCCTAGTCTGTACTGATGGCAAGGATAAATGAGCTACGCTTTCCTTACTTCTCAAAACTTAAGTAATATCGTTCATGAAGTAGGTGAACACCAGTAATTGAAGTCCATAAAAAAAGTTTTTAGATAAAAACAGTGATTGACACACTGAATGTTTTCAAACTAAAAAAATCTGAAAGTACTAATGTGGTAATATACATTACATGCAATTGAGTACTAAGCACAATGTATACTGAAATGACATTTCATTCATAAGTATCTGATATGCAATGCATGTTGCCTTCTCAGTAGAGCCTTGGAGGAAACATTTCTTGCCATTTCTTAAAACTGTCAGACTGTATAAATGCAAAACGTATTGTTCAAAAGCACTTTGATTCTTGCATTACAATTTTGGCCTTTGCACAAATTCTGCTTTACAAATAAGATCACTGTCATTCTATAGTACAAATCCACTTTTTTTGAGACAGATTATTTTAAAATGAACCGTCACAAGAAAACAAATTACTCACTCATCCAAAACATGAGGATCCTCAGGACTTTTATTTTCATATTCTAAAAGTTCAAGGAAACTCTGCATGTACCTGAAATAAGCAAAAATGATAAAGGAGGAGTTAAAATACTTAACTTACTTTTGAATTTTTGATCTTAAGACTAGAACCTAATCTGAAACAACGGAAGTATAGTACACAGTTCTCTGTAAAGGCTAAAATGAAGTGGGATGCTCAGACAAAGAGAAAGAAAGCAACGACAGCATATTATATTGAGTTTAAAAGTATTATTTATGACCCTATGGTCCACAATTCGGGAAAACTGATATATAAATCAAGCTGAATGTAACAGAAGCAAACCCTCTCTTCAGGTAGGTCTATTATTTTAGGTAACTTAGTTCATCCCTGGATCTTGATTTCTTGGTCATCTACTTTGTAGAGATGTTAGTTTGTTCCCCACATTCCTCAGAGAGCGATCCAACCTTCCTTCCAAAATAAAGCTCCAGGGAAAACTCCCCCAAAAGTCATGCTAACACGGCTGCACCAAGCTGGTTCTACTAGAGCACTCCAGAGGAGCACATCCCTTCACACACTCCCACATCTCCTCACGTACCTCAGGCCACGTGACACAACCCTCAGTTTCGTAAAAACAGAACTCTTATACAACACAGCTCTCAGTAGTTCAGAAATTCAGCACACATGAGATTAACTGAGGCTTAGAGCCACAGAGGTACCACACAAGACCCAAAGAACATTTAAGACAAAGTGCCACTCAACATGAACGGAGCCAGCCTGCTCTGTAGGAAACCAGCTCAACACCAGTATAGATGCCACCACCTCACACTGCTGGGCATGAGGACCAGGTATCACCTCCTGAAGCAGATGCATTTAGCAGTAAAGATGTAGCTTTAATGATTACAGAATTGGGACCTATTTCTTGAGGTAAATCATGCAAGGTAGCAATCACACACATAAAAGGCAGGGTTTCAATGTTGCCAGAAGGAGCTATCATTTCTCTCCCTTTGCCCTCCCTTCACCCCTGGTTAAGCACTGCCACTTACACAATGCTAATCAGATGTCTGTGTCAACAGCTGAACTCCCTGCAATGGCAACAACCAGCCGGCTAGGTTTGTTTAGTCTTTTTAATCGTTCTCACATGTGAAAACAACTCAAAGAAAGGTCTAACCAGCTAAAGCTAGCACAAGAGATAAAAGATAAGCATAAAGCCTACACAAGGAAAAAGTGAAATGGATGAGCAAACTTTTCCCCTTTCAGTAGTAGCACCTATTAGACCAGCTCAACAGAATGATCTGTGCATAGGCCCAGTACCTATGAGACCGACGCCGGTCGCTGAAGCTTGGACAACTTCACATTACAATAAAGCCTCTTTTGCTTGTAGTTCTACATTAAGCCCAGCTTAAGCAGGATGTGAAACTTCACCCTACATCTTCAAGCTACAGCAAAGCTTAAGACACAACACTTCTGTCTACACGACTCCCTCCAGAACCACATGCTAACTCTATCCCCCATTTCAGTTGCAGCCATCACAGATCAATATGACATTTCTCCAGGGAGACCAACATTTTCAAATCAGTCAGCACAGTAGCACTAGCTCCAGTCCCTCTGTGTGTTTTTGCCCTCCTGCAGCCCTCACAAATGACTACACATATCCCCCAAACGTTTGTTTGTCACAAGTTTGGGAAGTAGCTGATGTCTCCAGTACTGCTTATTTTAAAACATGCTCTTTTACACTCCTAATAGACAGTACCAGTTTAGAACAACCATCACACCATACTACCAGAAATTCAAGAAATTGCCAAAGGGTCACTTCAGGGAACAGTCACTAACTTAAGGAGCCATAGCCCACTATCCACTGAAGATGAGTTCCTGAAAAGTGTAACATTTCACTGAATTTCACTGAATTTTTTAGAGTTGGAAGAGACCATAGAGATCATCTAGTCCAACTCCCCTGCTGAAGCAGGATTGCCTAGAGCTTATCAGAGCATGTTACTCAGGACTGCATCCAGGCAGGTCTTGAAAATCTCCAAGGAAGGGGACTCCACAACCTCCCTGGGCAGCCTGTTCCAGGGCTCTGTCACCCTCACTGTGAAGAAGTTTTTCCTCATATTTGAGTGGAACCTCTTATGTTCCAGCTTG
>VXAK01022080.1:151889-162080 GCA_013399435.1 Arenaria interpres
TCATAAGGGAGATGCTCCAATCCTTGAATCATCTTTGTAGCCCTACGCTGGACTCTTTCCAGTAGTTCCCTGTCCCTCTTGAACTGGGGAGCCCAGAACTGGACGTAGTATTCCAGTTGTGGCCTCACCAGTGCAGAGTAGAGGGGCAGAATGACCTCCCTTGACCTGCTGGCCACACTCTTCCCTATGCAGCCCAGGATTCCGTTGGCCCTCCTGGCCACAAGAGCACACTGTTTGCTCATTGTCATTTTGCTGTCAACCAGGACCCCTAGATCTTTCTCTTCAGAAGTTGTCTCCAGCAGGTCCACCCCTAACCTGTATTGGTGCCTGACATTCTTCTTCCCCAGGTGCAGGACCCTACACTTTTCCCTGTTGAACCTCATGAGGTTCTTCCTTGCCCAGTTCTCCATCCTGTCCAGGTCTCACTGGATGGCAGCACAGCCCAAAAGATGCTAACTGTGCAGTGCTAACTATGCAGGGACAGCATACATCATGTGGAGAACAGAGAGGCAGGGGAAGAATCATCAGGACCATCAGCTGGAGCAGGGACTGAGCTTCTGGAAGAGTGAATGAAAACTTCTCTTTTTTGAGAATGCATCCTCATACCTATTCCCCTTTTATTAATTCTCACAGGAAAAAGCAGCTTTACTCTCTGAACTCAGCTGCTTCACCTGCAAGACTTAACATGTAACAAATTACGATCACCCTCACGTTTCTGTTTAAAAGAGGTACGTGTTCTTCAACATAATCTGTCTCATATGAATCAAGTTAATCATGAGTAAAGGATGGGAAAAAGGATACCATTATTACAGTAAGCAAAACACAGTAATGAAACATCGCAAAGGAACTCCAAAATTAAAGATGGGAAAGTGGTAGACAAGGCACTGAGGCAATTCAGGGCGTCATCAATTTGGCTTTATGAAGGCAGTAAGATGAGGTTTTGACTTCTCGCCAAACCAGGCAATGTCATGCAGAAGCAATGCTTGAGACCCAACTCCTGTGCACAATTTTAGTCTTCCTCTAGCAAATACATGACAATCCACAACCAATCTTTGCTACCTCCTTCACCATTTCCTTGATGGGTGATAAGAACATATCTAAGTCATTCAATCCATAATTGTCTCAAAGAGGTAACTGACTTTCTCAAGTTTTTCTGTGAATAGAGAAAAGAGTATCATTCACGTGGCACCCTTTTCCTGCAAGTATATTTAGGAATGAAAAAAAGCCACGTAACTTGACTTCTGGCCATCAGCATTGTCAGATTGGATTAGTTCCTTCATGCTGTGGGTTGTAATATAACCAGAAAGCTTACATTTTCCTTTGTAATTAAATAAATATTTGCTGTCTTAAATTTGTTTGTGTGGTAAAAGGAAATCAGGCAAAACATTTCTTTGATTGTGCAGAGAAAAACAGTCAACCCAAAAATACCCGCAGGATTCCTGTGAAGAAGTCTTATTCTATTCCTTAAATACAGGTTGATCTCTTGCCATTCAGTGACTGTGTCTACATCAGCTTTTTTTTTTCCCCCTCCAAATCTAAACCTGCAGTATAGTTTTGAAATTATTGCCCAAATAACCTTCACTTAATCTACATCCCTTACATTTGCAAAGTCTTTTTGGCACTTCTCAGAAGAAACTAAAACTGGAACCTGCAGTACAAGTGCATCAAATCTATGAAACCCAAGGTAGCCATTGTGACCTAAACCAACAAGTGGGCCAAAATGCTGCGATTTCTCCAGCACAGCCATAGCACAATACATGCCAGGACGTGGACTATGAACTGTCACTAACACCCTCCACACTGTAAAGTGTCTCTCATTACATAAAGAGCCAAGTGCGGTAGGTGTCAGCAAGTTTGCCAGTGACCATCCCTCTACTCTTCCCCACTTCCCGCCACCTGGCCAACTCCTTTCAAACTTTCCATCCTCCCTTTCAAGAAAATTCAGAATCACAAAATCATTTAGGTTGGAAGAGATCTCTTAAAATCATCTAGTCTGACCTCCTTGCTCAAACAGGGTCAGCTAGAACAGGCTGTCCAGGACCACGTCCAGTTGGTGTTTGAATCTCTCCACTGATAGAGACTCCACAGTCTCTGGGAACCTTCCTGTGGTACTTGATCACCCTCATGGTAAAAAAGTTTCTTCTTATCTTCAGATGGAACTTCCTGTGCTTTAATTTCTGTTCATTGCCTCCCATCCTGTCACTGAGCACAACTGAAAAAAGTCTGGCTCCGTCATCTTCATTCTCTCTCATTAGGTATTTATAAACACTGTTGATATCTGTCCTCTCTGCCCACCCAAGCCTTCTCTTCTTCAGGTTGAACACTCCAGATAGCTTGCTGAATATCTCTAAGGAAATACTTAGCTCTCAGCTTCGTCCTATATGAAAGATGCTTCAGTAAATCTGTGCCATAAAAGAAATCACAACTCCTCTCATAGTAAAGTAAGGGGAGGTTCTTAGGAAGCTGCTCACCCCATCTGTCATCACATAATACTTATAAAGTTCTGTTACTGAAGACCCAGGACAATAACCACACTTGAGAAGCAACACAGCAGGTGCTTTTTACTACAGACCTCTTACCAGAAATCTCAAATGTCAACAGTCCTGTGCTGATGGCTAAGGATAAAACAGCAATGACTATTTCTGATACTGAATGTAGCCAATACCTGACTGGATTTGATTGGTTGCCTACCATTACTAGTATGCTGTATTGAGATTTGTACTCTGTTAGGTTATTGAGACACTAGTCCTGAAACTGCTGCCCCTGGAATAACCCAGCATCACTACACCTATGTTGAAGGATCAGCACTTTTACTAGAGTATTGGGCAGGGCCAAGCCAAGTGTTTCTCTCATCTGATGAAGGAAGTAACTGTGCAGAAAACTGCCCCGGTCAGAAAAAGACTAAAGCAGGTCTCAACCAGAAAAATAGCTGCCAACACATGGTCACCAATCTTCAGCACAACCAGCAGGCAGAACGGCTTCTGAGGTCATTACACTGCAGGCTCAACATAGCACCAGTGAGGAACTGAGAGTTTCTGAAACAAAGGAAAATTACACAAGCTAAATGCTCTAAACTAAGGAAACTTATAAACGTGCTGAAGTAATTTCTCTTTAATCTCTGTGGTGATGGAGAAACTATGGAAACAGGCAATGCTTTTCCTTTAGGTAGAGTTAGCTACAATATTTAGATGTCTCTTTCTGACTTCAAAGTAAATTGAGATTACTTTAGAAGTCTAGTTTATCAGCACAAGCACTGTATCTAGCAAGTTAGAGCGACCAGCTCAGCGAAGAGGTTAACTTCAAATCTAAGTTATTCAATTCCTTCCATCACTTTTACTACTTCTTCCAATCCCTTTATTAAATAAAGCTAGAAAAAAATAACCTCAAGTCAAATAAACCCAACCCACGGTCCAATGCCTACCACTAAACGTCACTGAAACTGGGATGTTGTAATACCCTGTATATCAGTCCAAGTCTCCACATAACTTGGAGCTGCAAACGCTGTACCTCTTTCTTTTATCCAGTTGTGATTTACAGTTTTCACACGATATTCATCCTCCTGCTCCCTCCCAAGCAGCTCAAAATTAAAGAAATTATGTAAAAAATTTGTTTCCAAGGAAATTTGTAACTTTGATTAGCCATAATAAGTAATTCACGTCATTGTCTTAATTACCACCACCAGTATAATCTACCTAAAGGTGAGCAGTCAGCAATGCAGTTCATTCCTGTAACAGCTAGTGTGTGCAAAAAAAGGTCATTCCCTTTCATAGAATCATCTATTTCCTTGAATTTTCTTTTATTTTGAACTGTGGGTGTAGATACAGATAAATAAAGGTGGCAACTACAGAATTTATCAAGCAGTGAAAAGGAAGACCTTGTGATGTTTTAAATACATTTCACACACAATTACCAGCCAGCTAGAATAAAGGAGAAAAGTATCGGAATAATGTATGATTTGCTATCTTACTAGTAAACAAATACAACAATACAAGACATAAATCTACAAAAGCACCAGCCAGCACGAAAAAAACAGAATGTCAGCTATATTTCCCTATCTTCAGTGAGTCATGAAAAGTAGAAATCAAAGCTTATGACCTTCAAATCTGTTGTCTTTCTGGTGCCTAATTTTTTATCACAATATACTACAACTCATTGGGCAAACTCTGGTTTCAAGCACCCTTTGGCCTCGTTCTTTTGTTAATTACTGCCAGGTAGATTGAATTCTTGTTAGTCTGCCAAATGTAATTATTCTAGAACGGCACACTTCATACATGAAATCCCTGTAAATGTCCATAATGTCAAATTTTTATTTTTTTTTTTTTAAAGCTCATGCAAGATACACATGGGGAAAAGCAAAGGTATTTCATTAAGATTTTCCTTTAGAATCTAACACCAAACACTGAGAAGATAAAACGTATCTCCATGGTAACACAATCTTGTTAGCATAGTCTGAATGCAAGAAATAGAGGAAAAAACAATTATCAACCCTCAAACTGTACTGATTTCTCTAATATGTTGTGCTGGTTTTGGCTGGGATAGAGTTAATTTGCTTTCATAGTAGCTGGTATGAGGCTATGTCTACAATTTCTGCTGAAAACAGCGTTGATAACACAGGGACATTTTAGGTATGGCTGAGCAGTGTTTACAGTGTCGAGGTCTTTTCTGCTCCTCACACCACCCCACCAGTGAGCGGGGAGGGGACACAGCCAGGACAGGTGACCCTAACTGGTCAAAGGGATATTCCATGCAACATGACTTCACGCTCACTATATAAAGCTGAGGGAAGAAGGAAAGGGGAGGCATTTGGAGTGATGGTGTTTGTCTTCCCAAGTAACCATTAAGTGTGACGGAGCCCTGCTCTCCTGGAGATGGCTGAACACCTGCCTGCCGATGGGAAGCAGTGAATTAATTCCTTGTTTTGCTTTGCTTGAGTGTGTAGCTTTTGTTTTACCTATTAAACTGTCTATATCTTAGCCCACGAGTTTTCTTACTTTTACTCGTCTGATCCTCTCCCCTCTTCCACCGGGGGAGAGAAAAAAAGTACTAAAGAAGAGAAACACAGTCAGGATTAACTAAAATGTGAATTTTAGATATGACTGAGTAGTATATTGTAGAACTCTCACACTTACTTCAGATATTTTACAAGCTCTGATATTATCCATTATAAAGTTTTATTGCAACTATTTTCTCTCATCAGATTAGTGATGATATCCTGTATTATGCAATTCTGCCACATGTTCAATATCCTACCTGCTGTGCACTTTAGCTGTAGAGTGCCCTCTGAAAGTTGGCTAAAAAAAGGCCCACTTCTTTGGCAGTAGGAAGTTGCCCATTAATTTTGAAAAACCAAAAATGAATTGCTGATCCCTAGCACGCTGGTTGTTGATCTGTTATTTGGAATCACCCCAGTTCACAGCCAGAAGACTTTAACTGTGTTACTATTTTTCATTCACTTTACTCCTTCCCTTGCTACTCCATGCAAAACATGCACATAAACTAAGTTATAAACTCCAACTGGGACAGAGCTAATGTTTTACCTTTGCAGAGGTACACAAACAAAATGCAAAACTACTTTTTTTTGTTCACAGTTTGCTCTGTGTAATGCCAGCTTCATTCAGAAAAGCGCAGCTGAGTATCACAAAGGAAGGACAGCTGCCTTGCCTATCCTCGTTGCTGCACACATCAGGCTAAGGAACCCAGAAAGGAAGGAGAAAAAAAACGCACCTTTTCAGAGAGCAACGAAGCAATCGGTTGAAAAATCTGTTAGGCAGTGCAGTGAAAGAGTGTGGTACAGGAAGCAAAGCGCCTACAGCATGACCATGAAGATGGATTAGAGAAGTGAGAGAAGAACAAGGTTTGCCTGCAGCGGGGAGCATATTCTCCGAAGTGACAAGATGAGGTTGCTGCCCAAGGGACCTATAAGGGACTAAAAGATTCAATGCAATCCAGAATGTCACTGCCTAGCTGGACAGAGGACTGACAGGAAAGGAACCATGCTGTACAGCAGGCGGGCTTAATTGGTTTGCTTACTCCACCAAATTCATTTATTTGCAGAGCCACCTTACTCTAAGTTTAATAAAACTACTTTAAAGATTAGGAGCTTTTTGTATTTTTTGGCATGCTGGCATTAAGGAATAGACTGCAAACTCACATCTTAAATCTCTGACCAATCTGAAGTCTCACCAAAAGAATATAAAAACATAGGGTTCTAGTGCAAAGTGGTAGTGTAAATAAATCATAAGTGTTGGTGACTACAAAAATTACTGAAAATTGGCAAATGAAAAGATTAAGGTGAATAATGTATTAAATTATGTCTTTGCTCACTTGTGGCAAATGTATATCAGATTTTTTGTTTGCATATTAATAAATTGTCAAGCTTCCTCAACCTATGGCATAGTAAAGATAAAGGATTATGAAATCGGAACTGAAAGGAATTCTTGAAGTATGAAACAAGTGTGTCTAGATTTCTTCATTTTACAAGTTCACAAACCAGCCAAACAGCTAAATTCATATTTATTTATTTTACTGCATAAAATTCAGGGATATCTCTCTAGTCATGTCTAAAATTTAGGTTAAGAAACTATAAATGTGTTTCAAAACTTGCTATCAGCATACTCAAGGTCATTCACACTGAAATGAATAAAACTGTTTTGGTCTTTTTAAAAGCTAACTAGTACAGTAAATTTTGCCCAAGGTTCAGCACCAGTATATCACTAGGACTTAAAATCTGCAGGTAAACATTTTAAAGCAACTAAAAAACTCTAAATAAACTCTTAAAAGTCCACATATATAACCCCGAAAACAACATACTACAGTAATTTGTTACTTCTGACATAAGATCACAAAAAATATTCTTACATAATCCCAGTAAAGATACTTCTTTCCACAAAAACTGTTAGTTAACTGAGGATCAAAATCAAAAGAACATTATGACAAATGCTGAATTCAGATTTCTGTCTCTGGGTTGGATGTCCACTTAAACTTCTTCATCATGTTAAAGTCTGGTATTTTGGGCCATTTAACAGACAGCTATCAGCCTACAGCTGTGATAGTGCAAATGACATTATCATATAAAACACATGATCTGGACAAGTATCTTACCGTCATGATATGTTCTAGTACATTCCAAACAGATTTTTTTCAAAAGTAGTATCAATAGTATCTATTATAGCCATAAAAGTCAACCCATGAGAGCTCAAACCTCTAAGCAAAAGTTATGAAGGGGGCATCCACTCTAAACACCCCTTCAGTTCGTTTGCCAGAAGCAATCCAAATGTTGCTTGACTCTGCATGAGCAGGGCAGAAGCATATGCCAGAGAACATATAATTGGACTAGAAGGATCATGCTGTAGGGTCACTACAGAAAAATTATTTCCTTTTCTTCATTCACCTGTCTTTCCACATTTCACTAAAGACATCTTCACAAGTCATTTAGATCAGAAAAGCCTAAAAGGCCTGCATATTGTCTACTTCTTCCTATTTGATGTAACAACTTACAGTAACATCAGACAGATGATACAAGCCTTCACCCCTTGCAGGCTGCCACTTAACCACGAAGTGACTGCTATTGTGTGGCTCCACCGCATTCACATTTATTTGAAGCACTTAATCACTACATTTGAAGTGGTCATCAAGACAGGTAGTATTACCTTTCATAGACAAATATGTTTAAACCAAAGTACACAATACCACATATCCTAATTTATATTTTCTAGAGTGAAGCTTCACATATATGAGGCCAAACACAGCAATGTGGAATTTCTTGGCTCAAGGGCTATAACTGAAATGTAACTAATGTTGTAGACTTCCGTTAAACTCACACACTGAATAGATAAGCTGTTATTCACAAGGGAAATTTGTTATATAGTGAAACTATACTTTTACATTAATTCTTTGGATCAAGTATTTGCAGGTAGAGAGACAACGAATACCCCATGAACAACAATTTTTTAGAGCTTAATTCATAACAAGGCACTAGTTTCCAAACCTCATTGAGCGTGCAAATAGGCTAGAAATTAAGTACGGTGGAAAAGATGACAGGACTTTGAATCACTTCAGATATACACTAGTTATTACAGTGGGGAATGTTACTTTCTGGACAGCACCATTTTTTTGCCCCATTTCATAATTTCCACTGAATACCAGATTACGTTTTTAAAGATTTAGCAATGAAAAGAATGGACAAGGTTTAAACTTTCTTGCAGTATTTTTGACAAAGGAAGAGTAAGGAGAAGGAACAGCTATTTCAAGGAGTCATGGGTGCAATACAGTAAGGAGTATTAAAAAAGTTCGCTCTTGGAAGTTATGGACTGATTCTAATTATCTGGGAGACAACAGTATACTTTTACTAACTTACAAGACTAACTTACAAATTCTTATCTCTAAGATCCATATTAGAGTATTTACTTGACATTAGTAGAAGAAGAAGAAAATGAAACATCATTTGACAAGAAACACACATTATAAACAATTCAAGGCAGAAACCAGACTTCAGTTCAAGACAATTCATGGTGAGTTGCAAGTAAAACAACACATATTGTGTTAGTTTTACACTAATTTTTCAATCCACTTTTTTTTTTTAAACTTACCAACTCTGTACTAGCCCAACTGAAGGCCTGTTAAGTAAGTTATCAGGCAACAAATTGACTTCTCTCATGGTGTTGGCTAGTCGCACAGGAAGTTCTTTCCTCAGAAACATGTATGAAGTCTTCTCGCATGCATTGTCACGACCTGTTAGAAGGGAGGAAAAAAAAGATGTCCATTGCAGCACAAATTTAAGATTTGCCAATGCTAGAAGACTAAAAAAAAATAAAAATAAAATATTTTATTTAAAAATAAAAAAACTTGCAGAAATAAAAAAAAAATTAATAATTTCTTTCAGCACCCACCTTCACCTCCCTTTTACTCCCAAGACACATATTATGCATTTACCTTCCTAGAGCTTAAATTCTTTTATCTGACATTCTTCCTCATTTTCTATCATCTCATCATCTCTCCTATAAATAAAAATCCTATAAATAAAATCTCTCATCCTACACATAAAAATCATCAAATAGCAAAGACTTGATATTAGCTGGAAATAAAGCTCAAAAATACTAGCTTTTATCAGTATGACTTTTCTACTAAAATGAGTTTTTAAAAAGTGCATGCCACACACATAACGGAGGGTAAGAAGTGAAAACAAAGGGACAAACCAGAATGGCAACAGCTGACCGACATTTCATGTCACAAGCTCTTCAATCCTACTAAGTACTTAAATGTTTCAGCAGCACCTGGAAAGACCAGCAAAAGTCACCATCCCTCCTAGGACTAGACTACAAGATGCTCACTAGCTAACCTGGAAGGAAAGCGTGGTGCTTGTCACCACATTCCAATTTGGAAAAGCTGTAGCTGAGATTATCTTGGACTTTCACTTTTAAAACAGACTTTTATCCAGCACAATATTTTTAAACTAAAATTTTTAAAAACCCCAAATGGTTAGAAAGCAAATAAAAGGGATTCAGCAAAATAACAATACTTTGCTGTGGACCTAGTTGCAACAGTGACCATTCTCTGGAGCCACCCTACACGAACAAGACGACTGACATGACTAATAGCATTCTTAAGCTAAACCAGTTACCAGAGATACCTATAAAACTTCAACTACAAATATTTGAAAGTATGACTCTTGCCCAAACAGTTCAGAAGGAAGATCAGACCTGACTTGACACACTTTTTTTGTATTTTGCAGTGTTTCATAAGTGGGGGAATTCCCCACCACATTCAATTTCTAAGGAGTCCAGATAAATTAAAAGAAAAAGAAATAATTAATGTTTTACTTGTAACAAACAGTCAGTATTCTGCTTTTGTCCAGAAAGACAGCAAATGCCTTTTGTGATGATAACCAGTACAACTGCATCCAAAATTTGTGAGTGAAGGCTTAATACAAGAGCTATAAATTATGTTCAAGCAAACCAGAAAGTGTTAAAAGCACTACTAGGCACATAATCACTGAGATTTGCAATTTGAAAGACTCAAGTACAGTGCAACCAGCACAATCAAGGTGATACTTCTTAAGACAGTCCCATTATAATCAGCTGAACAGCAGTTTTCACCTTTCTTGCATAGGTAACATGCATTGATGGATTCGTTCCCAAACCATAACACGAGATTGGGGAAATATGCAGGAAGGATTAGGGTTTCCTTTTTTCC
>VXAK01022081.1:7963-22684 GCA_013399435.1 Arenaria interpres
ATTGGAATGGGGGTATTGGAATGGGGGCACCAGGATGAGAAGCACCACGATATGGGATATCAGGATGGCGGAGGAGGGTACTGGGATGGGGACCAGTATAGGCCAGGTACCAGGACGCAGGAGGATATTGGGGTGCAACCACAGCGGGATGCAGGAGCACTGGGATGACAGAGATGCAGAAGCACCAGGACGTGGAGCATCAGGATAGGGGAAGGCTGCTGGATTGCAGGAGCATGGGGATGGAGGAACACCAGGCTGGGGGAGCACCAGACAGGAGCCCATGAGATGGGATGGGACAGGATGGGATGGTGGTTGCTTTGGAAGCTCTCCTGCTGCCAGTGAGCCCCCAGGAGTTCTGGCTGCTGAACAGGGGCTTGCAAGGAGGAGAGCTGGCCCTGAGCATGGCAAAGGGGTCCGAGTATCTCCCACACTCACTGCCTTCGTGAGTGCAGCTGGTGCCACCAAGAGCAGATCCAGCTGGCCACCAGCACTCGGGAAAGATGGTCTGGGGGGCTCTTGCAGCTTCACACCAAAGAAAACCCACTAGAGATACCTCTTCCTTCAGCAGGTTGAAAATATGTCATGAGTTTGGACAGTATCAGTAGGTTGACAAGGCACAGAGAGAAGCAAAACCATGGATTTAATTGTTGCATGAAGATGAAGCGAAGAAGAGCACTCTGTTTGCAGGATAACAGTCTAGACTGTGATGGAAAGCCAACCACATCCTGGGCTGCATCAAGAAGCATGGCCAGTAGGTCAAGGGAGGTGATTCTGCCCCTCTACTCTGCCATGGTGAGACCCCACTTGGAGTACTGTGTCCAGCTCTGGAGCCCTCAGTACAGGAAGGACATGGACCTGTTGGAACGAGTCCAGAGGAGGCCACGAAGATGATCCAAGGGCTGGAGCCCCTCTGCTGTGAGGGGGGGCTGAGAGAGTTGGGGGGTTCAGCCTGGAGAAGAGAAGGCTCCAGGGAGACCTTAGAGCCCCTTCCAGTCCCTCAAGGGGCTCCAGGAGGGATGGGGAGGGACTCTTGATCAGGGAGGGGAGCCACAGGAGGAGGGGGAAGCGTTTTAATCTGAAAAGGGGGAGATGGAGGTGAGATGTGGGGAAGAACTTCTTTGGTGTGAGGGTGGTGAGAGCCGGGCCCAAGGTTGCCCAGAGAAGCTGTGGCTGCCCCATCCCTGGAGGGGTTCAAGGCCAGGTTGGAGGGGGCTTGGAGCAACCTGGTCTGGTGGGAGGTGTCCCTGCCCATGTCAGGGGATTGGAACTGGATGGTCTTTAAGCTCCCTTCCAACCCAAACCATTCTATGATTTCCATGACTGATTCTATGAAATACAGCATCATAAATATGGACTCAATCTCATATATGAGCTGTAAATATAAGATGCAGTGTGGCTTAAGTAGCACGCTAGGGTCTTTCCTAAGACAGAACTGTTTCAGACAGGAGGTAAGTATTCAGCTTAATCTCCATTTGTCCGGTTTAACTTGTATCCGTTGTGGCAGCGGAGCCTGTTTGCTGCAGAAATTGGTGCAGAAGAGTGGACCCAAGATGGCTCAGCCCCAGGGCAGGGTTTGATGCACCCAGGTCTGACGGCTGTGGCTTCCTTAGACGACAGAGAGAACATGCCCCTGCCTTCCTTAAGGAAGCCATTTGAGAGCTGAAAGGGCAGGGAAGCACGAGGTTGGTTTTAAGTCAAGGCTGAGAGGCTGGAGCGTGAGATCTGCTTGTTCTGAATTCCAGAAGGACATGATCATTCAAGATCATTCAAAGACGAGATCGTTCAATTCAGTGTAGGAGTTACCAACAACCTCTCCTGAAGGCACCAGTTGGCTTGGTGACCTTTTTTCTACTATCTAACATTTGCATTAAGTATTATCTCATATATATGTATACCATTTCTACATTTAATTGCATTTTTAATCCCATCTTCTGTTCAAGGACAGACTCACGGAGAAGTGTGGACTTTTTACTTAAAACGAAATAGGCTTCTTCCATCTCTCCGTGTTAAGAACCCAAATATTGAAGTTGTTTTTTCCATTTTTCCCTTTCCTGATTTTTTTTTTTCCCCTCCTAACTTCTAGGTAGGGTAAAACAATAAACCTTAGGCTTTGGGCTTTGTGAAGCTTTTGGAAACAACTGTGCGATAGCGCTGTTGTTAACGCAGTCGGGAAGGGGGTCCGGGCATTTGGGATGTGAAAGGATTCAGCTGACTTGGTGTGTCTCCGATGCTAAAGCTTGACGAGGTCAAAGGGGCAGGGAGCTCCGTGGCAGGCAAACAACAGAGGAGCTTCGTGGGCATCTAATCCTCTCCCTGGTCTCTGCGGGGAGAGGCTCGTTCCTCCCAGCGGAGGAGCCTGCTTCTCAGTCAGTTCGCAGAGGACACCAAGTTAGGTGGGAGTGTTGATCTCCTTGAGGGTAGGAAGGCTCCACAGGGGCGCCTGGACAGGATGGATGGATGGGCCGAGGCCAACAGTGTGAGCTTCAACAAGACCCAGTGCCAGGTCCTGCGCTTGGATCACCCCAACCCCATGGAGGCTCCAGGCCTGGGGCAGCATGGCTGGAGAGCTGCCTGACAGAAAAAGACCTAGGGGGTGTTGGTCAACTGTTGGCTGAACATGAGCCAGCAGCGTGCCCAGGTGGCCAAGAAGGCCACCAGCATCCTGGCCTGTATCAGGAACAGCATAGCCAGCACTGAGACCTTGAAACCCACGTACCACAGCTGGCTACAAAGTCAATATTTTCACAAATTCCCACTCTCGAGTCTTCTAAAAGTGCAGTTTTCCCACGCATAAGGAGAGAAAGGACTCCTGTGTCTCTCAAACCGGGACAGGGGTGAAGAGGAATAACCCACGTCAGCGAACGCAGCCATCTCGCGAGCAGCGAACGTCCAAGGCAGGAACAAGCTGCGGAACCGCAGGAGAAGGCGGCCAACACCTCACGGTGGCTGTTCAGGACCTGACTCAGGTTGCCCTGGGGCTTGACTGCTGCCAGCAGTCCGAAGGCTCAGGTGTGGAGAAAGGGCTGGGAAAAGGAAGCTACTGGTTTATCAGGGTCACGGTGGTGAGAACCTATTCTCACCGTGGTCGTGAGCTGTAATTTTTTTCTCCACGTCACCAACTATTGCATGAAACCTATAAAAAACCAACAAAATCTTCAGCTGCTGGGGTTGATGACTCTGTTTGGCTGTGCTTTATGTAAACTCTGCTGCCACCTTTCACCTGCCGTGAACTTCAACAGGGGCCCAGGGCGGTGGTTTCAAAGGCTGCTTTGTCTGCGCCGGCGTTCAGAGCCGGAGCTGCCTTTGGATGTGGCGCTAGATGTGGTGCAGGAGGAAGAAGGCAAGTCCCAGCTCTCGTCTCCAAGAGGTTCTGGTGTTAAGGGGAGGGAAGAGGATGGGGAAAGATGGGGCTGTGGGTCTGGAGGACACGCGCTTGATGTGGAACTAGTCATGGAGTGCAGTGGGACCACGGAAGCGCTCCTCAGTCTGGTCCTTGGTCAAGGCATCATGACCCCAGGGACAGAAAAGACCTCTGCTACTCTGAGATGTCCTCCCAGAATTCCCATATATTATAGGGAATTAAATATTCTCATTATTATGGGGAATAATGTATTCCCATATATTAGGGGGAATTATATATGCAGCTGAGGGAGCTGGGGGTGTTCAGCCTGGAGAAAAGGAGGCTGAGGGGAGACCTTCTCGCTCTCTCCAACTCCCTGAAAGGAGGGTGTAGCCAGGGGGGGTCGGTCTCTCCTCCCAAAGAACAGGTGATGGGACAAGGGGAAACGGCCTCAAGTTGTGCCAGGGGAGGTTTAGGGTGGATTTTAGGAAAAATCTCTTCACCAAAAGGGTTATCAGGCCTTGGCACAGGCTGCCACAAGTGGAGTCACCATCCCTGGAGGTATTTAAAAGCCGGGCAGACGTGGTGCTGAGGGACATGGGTTAGTGGTGGCTTTTGTCAGTGTTGGGTTGATGGTTGGACTCGATGATCTGAAAGGTCCCTTCCAACCTGGACAATTCTGTGATTCTATGATTAGTACAAGGAAGAGCATATTCCCATATATTATGTAGATGTGGTTTTATTAACACCTCTGCTAAGCCCTCTGACCCCACGGGAGCCAGGCAGCAGAAAACAAAGACATGCACAAACAACAATATAACATTGAAGATGGGACATAGAAGCCTCCTTAAGTATGTTGCAGGTATCTCAGGGGCTCAGGGCCATCAGGTATATTATCTGATCTCCAGTCTTGCAGCACTGTGAGGTATCTTGGTGCTCCCAGTGCCTGAGATCAGGTTGATGGCTAAGTCTTTTGCAAAGAGCTCATCTAATTCATACAAACTCAAATCTTTTAAAACCCAAAACTCTTCTCTCTCCAGAGATATTTTCATTAGAACCACAGAATCATGGAATCATAAAATGGTTCGGGTTGGAAATGACCTTGAAGACCATCCAGTTCCAACCCCCTGCCCTGGGCAGGGACACCTCCCACCAGACCAGGTTGCTCCAAGCCCCCTCCAACCTGGCCTTGAACCCCTCCAGGGATGGGGCAGCCACAGCTTCTCTGGGCAACTTGGGCCAGGCTCTCACCACCCTCACACCAAAGAAGTTCTTCCCCACATCTCATCTCCATCTCCCCTCTTTCAGTGTCAAACCCTTCCCCCTCATCCTATGGCTCCCCTCCCTGATCCAGAGTCCCTCCCCAGCTTTCCTGGAGCCCCTTGAGGGACTGGAAGGGGCTCTAAGGTCTCCCCGGAGCCTTCTCTTCTCCAGGCTGAACCCCCCAACTCTCTCAGCCTGTCCTCACAGCAGAGGGGCTCCAGCCCTCCCAGCATCTTTGTGGCTTCCTCTGGACCCCTTCCAACAGGTCCATGTCCTTCTTGTGCTGAGGGCTCCAGAGCTGGACGCAGTACTCCAGGTGGGGTTCTTCACGTGTTTTGTACCCGGTGTCCTCGCAGGGTGGTCACAGCCCTGTCCCAGCCAGAGATGCCGCGAGGTTTGACACTTCCCTTTGCATCTGCACACACCCAAATAATTTAGCTGGGATTTCTGAGGTGATGTCTGCCTGTAGATCCCAAGGCAAGCAGGAATAGACTTGCTGAGCTCCAGGCCAGAAGGGACGGTCTCCTCTGATGCCCTCTCTTATGCAGCCCAAAGGACCGCACCCTCTAATCCCCATACAATGTCCACCGTTTTGCTTAAGCCCTAGCACAGCATTTTAGAAGCCTCTATTAAATACACACCAAAAAAAAGAAACAGCTTTGATTAAAGACTCCGGCTGATGAGGAATCCACCACAGCCCCAGGTCCCACACCCTTAATTACCTTCCCTGTTAACTGCTTGCAACTAAATTTGTCCATCTTTCATGTCCTGCCATGCATCCCTCTGTTCCTTGCTCATTTCTCATCAGTTATAATCTCCGTGTCCTGGAGAGAACGAAGAGAAGGAGATTTAGTCAGGGTTATCTTTGTAGCAAAGTTCAACCCTTTCTGAAGTCCAGTTTCTCCTCAGAGAATGTGTCACTTTGCAGAGGTGACCAAGCTATTTTTTTTTTCCCTTTAAAACTGGAGAAAATCTTTTCCCACAGCTTTGTTCTCCCATGATTTACACCATGACTCCGGCAATAGCTGGTGTCTTTTCTTACAACTTGCCAGAATCCAAAAAGGGAACAAATATATCATACCACCTGGGGTACTGTGTCCAACTCGGGAGCCCTCAGTACAGAATGAACATGGACCTGTTGGAACGAGTCTAGAGGAGGCCACGAAGATGATCCAAGGGCTGGAGCCCCTCTGCTGTGAGGACGGGCTGAGAGAGTTGGGGGGGTTCAGCCTGGAGAAGAGAAGGCTCCGGGGAGACCTTAGAGCCCCTTCCAGTCCCTCAAGGGGCTCCAGGAAAGCTGGGGAGGGACTCTGGATCAGGGAGGGGAGCCATAGGACGAGGGGGAAGGGTTTGACACTGAAAGAGGGGAGATGGAGATGAGATGTGGGGAAGAACTTCTTTGCTGTGAGGGTGGTGAGAGCCTGGCCCAAGTTGTCCTGAGAAGCTGTGGCTGCCCCATCCCTGGAGAGGTTCAAGGCCAGGTTGGAGGGGGCTTGGAGCAGCCTGGTCTGGTGGCAGGTGTCCCTGCCCAGGGCAGGGGATTGGAACTCAATGATCCTTCAGGTCCCTTCCAAACTGAACCGTTCTATGATTCTACGATCATTAAGAAAGCTTTTTTACCTGGTGCAGCTGCTGAGCGCTCCAGAACTTGGGCAGGAGAGAAGCTGGACAAGATGATCATTGTAGGTTCCTTCCAACTGAACCATTCTATTCTAGAACCCAAAATCTCATGGTTTCCCAGAAGACACTGAGGACTTTGAAGACCTTGGTTTTATGATACTCCGCTTCTTCAAATGGCAAGAGGCACCTTGCAAATGTTGTGGGCTTCTAATCAATAAGGTTTTTCTCAGCTCCAGGACCTGAAAGATGCCAACCAAGGTTTGAACCTACTATTACTCCGACTGTCTGCACTCCAAACCCACGTGAACAATGCCCAGCTGGGGAACATGAGTTTATTATAGAGAAATTAAACATTATCTGCTGGAAACTATATTATCTGGAGTCCAAAAGCAGGTCTTTCATGATTACTTCATTTTCAAGAAAGCAGTTTCTCTCTGCGGAGCACACTTAATTGTGTTGTTAGTCCTTTTTAATTAGGATAATTTTGAAATTCAGTTAAATTAAACATTTCATTTCCGCAGCAGCAGAAGAGGGGACACTGGAATAACTCCTGACTGAAGGGCTGAGCCTGTTCATCCCTGGTCTAGCTCCAAAGACCTGCTGATGTTTATTCATGGGAGCAAAGCTCAGGAGAGATGAACTCAGCAGCTTCCCAGATTTTACTGTCACTTCCGAAACAAAGGGAATTTCCTCTCTCAACGCAGGGAGTTTTTTTTATCAACCATGTGACTCCAAACGTCCTAAGAACAGCTAGGGATATGGTTTGATCTGCAGCCATCTTATGGTGGTGATCCTTCAGCCATCTTCTTCTTACCAGAAACCTGGAAAACAGGCAACTTGGAGGTACTGGTGATGGAGGGAGAGAGGAGAGAGGAGAAGGGATGTATGCATCCTCCCTGGGCATGAAATTCAAGTATGAGAAAGCGTTGGGAGTGCTATATTTGCCACCAGGTACCTGGAGCTCATCCGTGGCCATTGGCTGATGGGGGCAGAGAGACGAAGAAGAGGTACCTAGAGATGAAGGCTCCTGGTGGTCTTCATGTTCCTGGGAATTCCCAGCCCAGCATCCTGGAAGCTATGCCCCGGGCACAGAGCTCCTCCTGTCTCCTCCAGCCAGCACAATGGGATGGTTTGAGGAGATTCGGGTAAAACAATCTGATTTATCTAAACCATGATATGTTTATGAACTGCTGAGGCTCTGAGGCAAAAGCTACCTTCAGCACAGGAAGGACATGGACCTGTTGGAACAGGTCCAGCAGAGAGCCACAAAGATGCTCCGAGGGCTGGAGCCCCTCTGCTGTGAGGACAGGCTGAGAGAGTTGGGGGGGTTCAGCCTGGAGAAGAGAAGGCTCCAGGGAGACCTTAGAGCCCCTTCCAGTCCCTCAAGGGGCTCCAGGAAAGCTGGGGAGGGACTCTGGATCAGGGAGGGGAGCCATAGGACGAGGGGGAAGGGTTTGACACTGAAAGAGGGGAGATGGAGATGAGATCTGGGGAAGAACTTCTTTGCTGTGAGAGTGGTGAGAGCCTGGCCCAGGTTGCCCAGAGAAGCTGTGGCTGCCCCATCCCTGGAGGGGTTCAAGGCCAGGTTGGAGGGGGCTTGGAGCAACCTGGTCTGGTGGGAGGTGTCCCTGCCCAGGGCAGGGGGTTGGAAGTGGGTGGTCTTTAAGGTCACTTCCAACCCGAACCATTCTGTGATTCTACCCACCATGGTGGAGATGCAGGGAGCGCCAGGTACTGCTTTCTAATGACCATTGTAAATGCCTGCGATTCCCTTCCAGGTGTTCACCATGAGCGGGGTCAAAGGAGGCTTTGAGGGGGAGATCTAGGAAAAAACAAAGTTGACAGGCAATATACCTCTGGTGAGAGCAGTGAAGAGCGCTAAGGGAGGCTGTTAGCCTTGGAAAACAAATTAAAATGTTCCAGACAGCCAGACGGCAGGGTGCTGCTGAGCCACCAGAAGAAGGAGTGGGTGGCCAGCAGCATCCAGGCGTGATGGGGAAGCAGGAAGCTCCCCCAGCCCCTCTGGTCCTTCAGTTCCCTGAGCTGCAGGGACACTCCCCGGCTCACGGGGCAGAAAAGTGTCGGTGGGACCCAGGTGGAAAGATCTTTTGTTATTTTTGTTATTTCAGGCTTCGTGCGTTGTGCAGAGTAGGGTCAAAGGGAGATGTTCAAAGAGTCCTTCTCAGTCCTTGGGGCTGCTGGAAGCTCTACAAAGGCTGGTGGCCACTTACACCCGGTAAAAGCTGACTCGATGATCTTTAAGGTCCCTTCCAACCCGAATGAGTCTATGATTCTATGATTCACAAAATGCACTTCACGTATTTGGGGGCAAATAAATAGAACTTTTTGCTCTCAACCAGCCAAATCTCTAACCAGTGCCTGTTCCTAGAGGGGATGACCAACTTCTGTTGAGCAGGTCAGTAGGCACCTTCACATTGATGGCTGTTCAGCAGCTGCAGACTTCCATCTCGCGTCTACCTGCTACGCGAGGAGACCTCTCCCGTGGATACGTTTCTGTCCCAGCCTGGATCATATAGATCTGCCCCACTCTGGTTCCCGAAGGCCACAGCCGCGATAAAACGTCCGCCCGGCGCGCTTGTGGTTTCGATACCGTTATCTCTTTGGTTTTTCCCTCCTATCAAAAGCGGGAGGGCCTCAAGCCCTTTTCTCCTGGCACCTCTTGCAGCCGGCAGGGAGTACAATTCTTTCCCTTTCCTCCCCAGTCACCCTACTGGGAAGGCCAAGGGGTCTCAACTGGGGTTGAGACAGCCCTCGGCAGCTGCTGGGGAAGGGAGGGGGAGGACTTCAACCGGGCGTATTTTTTACCGAAGCGATGTGATAAGGAGCAAAGCCCGCGTGGAGATAAGGTTGTTTATTTTATTAGCAGACCAAGGATAAATCCCGGGCTCTCGTCGTTGCTCGGCCTGACCTGCTGGCGTGGGGAAACCACGCGTCGCCTTGTCCAGAGGAGGCTGGTTTGGGACTATCATTTCACGGTGTGGAGATGCCCGACGGGGAAAAAGAGGATGAAAGACCCAAGCGCCCTGAGACATCCCGTCTCCTTGGTGGAGGGAGGTGTGTAAGTCCTCCCCCTCGAAGGAACGGAGTCTGAGCGACCCAGATGGTTTCTCCATTGCACATAGTATATAAACTATACTTATCTGATAAAAATATACATCTTTCCCGTGCTCACCCGTGCTTTGTGGGTGCTGGAGTGATGTTCGCTGCCAACCCTCCTTCCTGTTTCTGGTGGTCCTGCTGGAAGGTGGAGATAAGAGAGGATTTTGGGGGAAAGGGAGGATCTGCTTACCAGCAGGTGAGTCAGGGCCAGGAAAGGCACCATTAGAAGTTGGGTGGGAGATAACAGAGGCTGCAGGAAGGTGACTGCAGAGGATGTGGGCTCCCAGAAGCAGGAGAAACAAGAAGCTGGTGTGAGTTGGTTTGTGGTGACAGCTACCTTGGTGGGCTCGGTGCTCTTCCCCACCGGATCCCAGCATAACCCAGGGTCAGGCAAGGAAGCTGCCACCACCCTGAAGGAGATGAGGCACAAGCCTGTAACACCCTGAGATGCTTCTCATTTACCCAAAGAGGAAGATTTTCTCCGAGGACTTTGTCCTGAGGGTCAGAGAGAGATGTTCAAAGAGTCCTTCTCAGTCCTTGGGGCTGCTGGAAGCTCTACAAAGGCTGGTGGCCATTTACACCTGGTGAAAGCTGACTCGATGATCTTTAAGGTCCCTTCCAACCCGAATGAGTCTATGATTCTATGACTCACAAAGTACTTTCCCAACAGGGTGAGTAGAGCCGTGCCCATTCCAGGGAGGAAAACCGAAGCCGAGAACTGAAGGCTTTAATCTGTCATCACCAGTGGCAGAGCCCAGGCCATCCAAATCCAAGCCCATTGCATCATGATGCCTTCCATCCCTCTCCAGCCAAGGGTTGGGCCACCAGCCCTGCAGCCATACTTGCCCTGGCTCTGGCGGAGCTGGCTCATGTAGTGCCGCCGTCACAACTCGTCCTGGTGCCCAGCCTGCTCTCCTCAGCCTTGTTTCTGATGAAAAGCATTCCCAGGACCAGAGTGCCAGATCTCCAGCTTGCCAAAAGCATGGTTTTCCTCCAAAGCCTCTTAGTTTTAGTCTTCTTTTTGCAACTACCTCGTTCCAGGTAGTCTTTTGGGGCTATGACTTGCTTAAAAGTCAACAGTGTCGATAAATTGCCTGGATGGAATATAATACTGTCTGATGAAACAGCCAAGTCATAGAATAATAAAATGGTTTGGGCTGGAAGGGACCTTTAAAGGCCACCTGGTCCAACCCCCACCCATGAGCAGGGACATCTTCAAGCAGACCAGGTCACTCAGAGCCCTGTCCGACCTGACCTGGAATGTTTCCAGGGATGGGGCATCTCCCACCTCTCTGGGCAACGTGGGCCAGTGTCTCACCACACTCAGCGTAAAACATTTCTTCCTTCTATCTAGTCTGAATCTCCCCTCTTTCAGGGTAAAGCCATTACCCCTTGTCCTGTAGCTACAGGTCCTACTGTCCCCATCTTTCTTATAAGCCCCTTTCAAGTATTGAAAGGCCCCAAAAATCTCTCCCCAGAGGGTCAAACTGGAAGGGTGTCCTCCTGTCCTCCTCCTCCTAGACTTGAGTATAAGAAGTTCCACCTAAACGTGAGGAGGAACTTCTTTACTGTGAGAGTGGTAGAGCCCTGGAAGAGGCTGCCCAGAGAGGTGGTGGAATCTCCTTCTCTGGAGACATTCAAAACCCGCCTGGACAAGTTCCTGTGCAACCTGCTCTAGGTAGACCTGCTCCGGTGGGGGGGTTGGACTAGATGATCTCCAGAGGTCCCTTCCAACTCCATATGATTCTGTGATTCCTGTCCTCCTCCATCCATCGCCCTGGATTTCCCACCCCTAATGCCGGTGAGATTCCCCTGCTGCTTCTCCCACCCCACCGACCAGCGGTTCCCTCCTGCTGCACCCCTCCGAGCAGCGTCGCAATCCTTTGATGCAATTAATACCCATAATAAGGGATTATGGGGGGAGGGGGGAGGGAAAAAGCCCATTTGCAAACAAGGGAAGAGAGAGATATTTCTGGGTTATTGGAATATTTCCCGGCCAGCTGTGCCTCTGCAAAAACACCCTTGTCAATGGCTAATTTGACTCTGTCCTCCAGCAAACCCAGATTTATTGATGTCCCCATCCGAGATGCTTTCTGTCACCCTGTGGAGGCATCTGACAAGATCTGCCTTGCCTGGTGTGGAAGGACATCCTCCATCGCCCATCCCAAGACCTTGCGACGCCTCTGCCAGCTCTTGGCTCGGCCTCCTCGGCAGCTTGGCCTTTGCAAATGCCCACGTGTTTCCTCGGGGCTGGAATAGAGGCAATCCTTTAATTCGGTGATTTATTCTCACCAGGGTAATCATACTTTGCATTTCTAAGGCCTCTTAAATCGAAAGAGGTAGCTGTGAGTTAAATCAAGGGGGGGGAAAGCCATGAATTACGTCCAGGTAGCCCCATTAGGCAGCTGAGTTATGCAAAATACAGGAAATTAGGGGTATTATTTAAGAGACACAGGAGGTCAAGGAGAAAATCCCAATGTTCTGCATTACATCTTCTCGCGGGCAGTATGGAAAGCGGCATCAGAGCTGGATTTCAACCCGTCTGCAGCAAAGCAGCCTTCGTAAGCCCAGCTCTCCAGAACTCCCGGACCCATCCTGCTCCAGCTCTCCGCCGAATAGCAGGGAATTTAGCCTTGACTTGAAAACAGCCTTGGCACCCATGGCTGTGCTGGATCCAAATGCCCTTCTAAAAATAACTGAGAAGTGGGGGAAGGAGCCTGTCCCCACACCCGGCGTTTCAAAACCGGCTTCTCCTCTTGCCATAGCAAAGCGTTGCTTCACCCGTGGGTACCCCGCTCTGAAATTTGATTTTTATATATATATAAGAGAGAGTCTTGATGGCTTCGTGCTGCCCCTTTTGCCATGAAAGTCCTGGCTGTTCCCATCACCTCAGTTTCTCTCTAGTTTTGCAGCCAGGTTATGTCACCCCAGAAGGTTTGGGTGGAGGAGGAACTGCTGGAGCCCCATGTCCAACACCACCGCACCCCCCCAGCCATGGACAGTCTTTTTTCAGTGGTGCCCAGGGATAGGACAAGAGGAAATGGGCACAAACTTGAATACAAGAAGTTCCACCTCAACATGAGGAGGAACTTCTCTACTTTAAGGGTAGCAGAGCCCTGGAAGAGGCTGCCCAGGGAGGTGGTGGAGTCTCCTTCTCTGGAGACATTCAAACCCCGCCTGGACACCTTCCTGTGTAACCTGCTCTGGGTGGACCTGCTCTGGCAAGGGGTTGGACTAGATGATCTCCAGAGGTCCCTTCCAACCCCGTATCATTCTGTGATTCTGTGACAGCCATCTCCACACTCAGGAAGGAGGGCAGAGCCATCGCTCGGGCTCTGTCAGGATGAGAATCAAGACCCCATCTGTCTCCAGTCCTTGCTTCTACAGTAGATCTATTATTTGGGTTTTTAAAGGAGGTCTATTTGCTTTCAACTCAACTGCGGCCCCGGACGGAACAATGATCTCTCTCACTCTGGCAAGAAGATTGTCCACCCAACTCCTTTAAGGGTTTATTTTCATGTAGGAGTCCCAGATGGAGCATCCAAGCATTCGATGGCCGCGGTGGTATTTTGCAGGCCACTTCTTAGAAACCTGCTGAGGGCATCAGCGTGTCTCCGTCCTGGGAGCCATCCCCATTGTCCCATCTATGCCAGAAGTACGTGGGGAAGGAGACAGGAATTCCTCTTCACTTTGAGGGTGGCAGAGCCCTGGCAGAGGCTTCCCAGGGAGGTGGTGGAGTCTCCGTCTCTGGAGACACTCAAACCCCGCCTGGACACGTTCCTGTGCAACCTGCTCTGGGTGGACCTGCCCTGGCAAAGGGTTGGACTAGATGATCTCCAGAGGTCCCTTCTAACCCCATGTGATTCTGTGATTCCCTCCTTCTTTAGTTTATTTTTTCAGTGCAGGTCAGTGTGTACGACTGACCTTTCCGCACAGGGGACGTATAATTGGAGCACGACACAGGACGGCGAATTTTGCCTTCAGCTACACTCTGCGAAGCCAAAATCTGCTCCAAGCTGGCGAGGGAGCGCCAAGCTACCGCCTCACCACAGCTACGAGCGAGGCGCTTTGTAAATATTCCATATTTCCCCCTCGAAGCAGCAGGTTCCCATCATCGCTGAGCCGCTTCGTAAAGGCATTGCCCGGGCGAGGGCAGAGCTCGGCACGGCGCCTTTCGCTCTCTCAAAGATCTTCGCGTCCCCGGCTGCTCTTTCCCCTCTCTTGCTGTTTTCCTGGGACAAAAGTCCTGAGGTCGGAGCGTTTCCCGCTGGCAGGGATCCACCAGTTCCCCCTGAACTGGGAGAGAGCTGAGGGAGGCTCTTAACCTCTTTCCCAGAGATGCTTCCCGGCGCTTTCCCGGGAGCAGCCCCGGGAGGATGCTGAGGGAGGATACGGGCGGCTCCATGAGGAGCCAATCCTGCCTCAACTCCCTCTGCTCCGGCGACGGGGGAACTCCCCCCACGCCTCAAATACCCGCTTTTAATGAAGAGCCGATTTAATTTCCCAAGCACTGAGTCATCTCGTGTTATTACCTGGCGTGTGGTACCCAGAGCAGCAGCCACAGCATCTTTTTCCTTGAAAGAAGAAGGATGTCTCCACTCCCTCCTCCATCCACGGCTTTTCACAGCTCCTCTCTTTTTTTTTTTTTTCTCTCTTTTAAGTGGAAACCCTCTCCTTTCCCAGTTTGCCTCCAAGGGGATGAAGCCGGAAGCCGGGATAAAAGGAGGAAGCCGAGCGTGCGCATCGGAGGGGCTGCACCCACGCTGGGACGGGACCAGCAGCTCCGCTTTGCTCTTTGGACCCGGAGCCTCACCAGCTCCTGGAGAAAACTCCCCGGATACCGGGAAGCTGCACTTTCTTCCTGCTGGGACGGCTTGATAACAAACGCCATGACCAGGGTGGCCGTGGGGAGCTTCAAACCCACCTGAGGGTGGGTGTGAGATGGCAGAGATTGGCACCAAAAATCTCAGGCTGGAGGTTGTGTGCCCTGATCCAGGACCCACCTGGGTTCCCGGACCCAGAGCACCCAGTCCCCAGCCACCTTTCCGCTCCCAGCAAGGACAGAGGCGAGCGCCCGGTGGCACTTTGAGATGTCACCGTGTCAGGGGTGCCTTGAGCAGGTTGGGGCAGGAGCGGGATGGTCGGTGAGGTCCCACCACGCCAGGACCTGACGTGTGTCCGCCCGGGAGCAGGACTTCACACATGCCAAGATGTTCACACCAGGAATATCACTCCTACGGGGCTGATGTTCTCCAAAAAGGGCGATTTGCTATTAATAACGAGCCGAGACGAACCCTTGACAGGTTAAAGTTGACGATCCCGATGGCACCGGCATTCCAAAAAAATGCTCATTAACGCAAGAGCGGATCCTACCTTTT
>VXAK01022083.1:5519-15860 GCA_013399435.1 Arenaria interpres
GGGGGCGCTGCCGAGCGGGTTTTCCGCGGGGCCTGCGCGCCCATGGGTCGGGTGCCACATTCCGGACGGTGCAAAGCAAAAAGGGGGCAACCGCGGAACCGGCCCGAAAAGATGCCCAGTGGCGTGGTGACTACAGCACGGGATGACACAAAAAGTCACACAACTCTGCGCGTTCTAGTCAGCTACAACCCGACCGTGGGCAATTACCGCTCTTTCCGAGGCTGAATACAACTAGAAAGCAGCGGTACGGCCGTCGCAGCTTCAGAGCGCAGCCACAGCGGGCTTGCAAAAAAAATAAATGCCAGTTCCATCGTTCATCCCTTTGCTGCCCACGGCGACTCCAGCCCAGCCTGCTCCAGGTGGGACGGTGACTCCCACCCCAAACAACAGACTTACTTTGACCTCACTAAAGCAACCTGGAGCCTCGGCATCCTCCCCATCCTGCTCCCTGCAGGGATGCGCAGCTTTACTCTAGAAGTTACCATGTAAAATGTGTATGTTAGAAGCATTCTCTTCATGTGTGCGCCTTTACCCCCAGTCCTCTCAGCCCATCACAGGCCCCAGAGTACCTGTCAGAGCAGAGGGCAGAGCAGCAGGCGCGCAGAACCGCTCTTCCACCGCTCCCAGGAGGAATCACTGCAGAGCAGCACTTCCCAAGCTTCCCCTTCTCTGGATCATTTCTTCAGAATATGGACATCTTGCTTCCCAAGTGACTTGTTTCAGGTCTCCAGAGCCACCCAGTGTGGTTCTGTGGAAATGAGAAAATATTTGAATAATACTGAGGTCAAATAAATATTTTAGTCCAAAGTTACGCATCCAGGTAGTACGAGGTCTTGCTCTGAGTGCGTGTGCTGTCTGCACAGGCAGCAAACACCAGGCTGGAAGGAAAGGACCCTTCGGCAGCAGATGTGGAAGTACAGGGCACAAGGAACATCAAAAACCTTTGATACCACAGGAACCAGTTTCACAAACCTGTATGCTAAATGTCCAAACAACCTTTCTTTTCATTAATACAAAAGAATTGTCTTCTGTGTACTCAGGTCCTCCAGCTGACGGGTATCAGCAGGACAGCTGAGAACTGTTGCCCGCAGTGTTTGAGCTCTGAGTTTACCAACAACGACGCTGCCTCTGAGGTACCACCGCAACACAGTAGTGCCTGCTCGCTTCAGCAGTGACGTGCCTTTCCTGTCTCCCAGCACCAGAAGAGGAGCTGCTGGGCTGGTTGCAAAGCAGGGGCTGTGCCAACGTCTCTCCTGCACAATATTGGCATACCCCAAAACACCTGGTTTAGCTCCACCAGGTTTTACACTGTATGAAGGAGCTTGGAAATGTAGGCAAGCCAAACCAACGGAGAGATAAGGCCATGAGAGTTCAGTCTCAGTTGGATACTTGTTTCAAGAGAGTACCAGTTGAGGACATGAGCCTTGCTTTCCTTCTCCTTTCCTGTTTCCAAGCTTAATTATTCAATCAAATTAAGGGACCATCAAATCTAAGATCATCTATTGTTTCCTGTCTCCAACCCTTCCTTTCACTTACGCCTGTGTTTGCCATCTACTCTACTTATTTCGTCTCTAGTTCCAAAAGGGGCGACAGAGATGCCCCAGGGTCTTGAGCAGGCACTTCTAAGGGCATAGAGAAGAACAGGGTAGTCTGGCAGTACAGTTAACAGTGTATGGCCCAGAGAAGGAGGTCTCCTGTCCTTCCAAGATGATCTTTAAGGTCCCTTCCAACCTAGAAGATTCTATGATTCTGTGATTCTTTGTCCTTCTCAAGTTTCATTTTATTACACCTTTTCATTTGTTTACTAAAGATGCTTTTCCACAGCAAAAGTCTAGAAAAATGCCCTAATTTCCTCAAAACGTTCCTCTCCCTAATAATAAGAACTGGCTTGTTTTGGGTTTTTTTTGCAGACCTTTTCCTAATCTTTTCTAGAACACACAGCTGTCTTCCTCGAGTTCTTCTGTACAGCAGAGGCAAATCTGCTATTTAAAACACTCTTAAACTCTTAGAACTCTTAGGGCTTGATCTCTGTGGAGCTACATCTGTCTTTCATGACTTCAGATAAATATTTTTTTAAGGTGGAAGAAAAAGGTGGAAGAAAAAGGGTGAAGAAAGATAATGAATCTCTGGGAGAAAAAATAATACTTCTGTTTTCAGTTAGTGGAAAAAAATATTTCCAAAGAAGCAAAGAAGGGAATTTTTGATTTTCAATCTTCAAGTGGTGTGCATTTAAAACATCTGCATCTTCCAGCTGCAGCACCTGATTCTACTCTTGCTCCCCCTCTGGGAGCAGGAGGCTCAGCACCCATCACGGTTTTACCACACAACAGTGATTTCCTGAAGAAGGAAAAGAGAAAAAGGAGAGGCAACCACATTCAACTGCCAAGCCTTGTTTTTCTCCTCCTGGGAAGAGCCACAGGGTTCAGCATTTCCCTTCCCATGCTACTGCTTTGTAAAGGAGCAGCTTTTAGAACACATAAAAAGTGGGAGAGACAACTCCTTAGAGTCCATGAGAAGTGAACTATCTCCAGCTGGATCCCGACAACAAGTGGGGCATAGCACTTCGCCAAAGGCCAGGGCACAGCTCCCAGGCCTACACCTGTAGGTCCAGGATTGTTCTCACAACTCACAAAGTCCACATCTGAGAGAAATCACTTTGATCTTCGGTTGTGATGTTGTTTTCCACAGGTACAAATTTGTGACGTTATTTGCTGCAGGTACAAATCCAAGCTAAAAAAGAAAAAAAAAAAAAAAGAAAAATATGGTTGACAAGACTGATGGAAAAGAGCTGGTAAGAAAACATCATGGAAAAGTAATACATGCTACAAGCAATCATGCTCAAAGTATTAACTACTTCACTGGTGAGTTGCAAGAAAATAAAGGGTGGATATTAGAAATATCTATGCAACTTTTCCCAAGATAACAATGTGGTTACCATGTAAAGATATTGTTAAAAAAAAAGAAATGTAAAGGAGACAGAAGAAGAGAAAGAACAAATTAAGATCTATACAGTAAACAACAGATTGTGAATTCCCAAGTCTGCCTCATGACAACGCGTGCTCACAAATATATATTTTGGGTTAGTTTCACCATCCATGTCTCAAGGTGTACTTTTCAGCCTTCTCTTCTCCTTGTGAAGGTTAGAAATGCACCTCTTAGAAAAAAACGAAGGATCAGATTTTCATATCGTATTGTAGACAGCTGTTAGAGAGTTTCATAACAAGGGGCAACATCATGGATAATACAGCTAAACACTGACGCTGAACTCTGCAGATTTTTTTCTCCATATTGGAGAAACATTACTTTAAACAAATATTTTGAGGTTACTCATAGCAAACACTTTCTGAATTCATAAATATCTTAACACTGGAGAACTCATCTCATCCAGGAAGAAAAGATTATTAAACAACACAATCCATATAACATAGTTCTTTTAGTAACAAACCTTTACAAAGGACACCTCTCAAGCTAAAAATGAATAGCAGGAAAATTTGGAAAAACTGAAAAGAATGCATTTTAGAAAACTGCAGGTTCTGGGAAAAACTCTCAGTGGGAAAGAAAGATAAAATTCATCACAAATTTTTCACTATGCTTTTTTCTCTGCGACATGTAACCTGGAATGCATTGTGTTAGTTTTGTGCAAATTGCATGTTTACTCTATTAAGAGTAATTTTGTGTGAGCTTAAAGGGCACCTTTGAAGAAAGAAAATAGCCTCTAGTGGCATTTCTACATAACCAGAGTGCACATGGTAATATCTTTGCCCTAGCACCCATAAAATCATTCTAGAGAAACACATAACCATGATTTATGATTTTCTGCCAACCTTGGACTTTAATTTCTTTAATATATTGAAGATCAAAATCCTTACTAAACACAAATTTTCTCTCTTACATTTTTCTTTTGTAAACAGGGAAGTGACACATTCTGTGATTGCATAATGGAAAAAAGAAATCATAACACATGGGCAGAATGCTCCAGACCTCACGTTTGCATACTAAATAGCGAAACAACTTTCTGCTTAATGAAAAAATGTTACAGATTATTAGGAACAGCCACAGAAGTAATCAATCAATTTATCCAATGGACTGGGCCACAGTCTGCTTCCAAGAAGGCTTTTTAATGTTTACGGCTCTTGAGTTACATTGTTTAATTAATTGAATGACATGAAACTTCTAATCTTAGAGTTTTAAAGATAAAATATTTTCCTTAAAAACAAACAAAAAGAATTAATGACAGGTTCACTACTCGTAAAGAAAGGTGGCTGGACAATCCCCCATTTATTCGGGGAGGAGGCAATGTGCACAGCAGAACAATGCTCCCCATCGGTAGATGCCTCGCCTGCGATTCGATGGGATTGTTCGGAGGCGTGAGAACATTTCCTCCTCAATTTCTGGTACTTATTTATGAAGGTTCTTGTTTGTCCCCGTCTCCACAGAGGCTTGGACCGACACAATGTTTCCACATAAATCATACCAAAGGGGCAGCTTTTCAGAGTCATTCAGCGATCATTTAATGCCTCCAAATAAGCATATCAGCATATCTTTTCAGATTAGCGGTTTAAATGTTGGGCTCCAAATATCATAAATGAAAGCGATGCTACTCAAATTCACCATAAGGCAGCAGTCCACCAGTCTTAGAAGTGGTGGCAAAGGAGGAAAAACCTTCCCACCAGCCACCAAGTAGATTTACTTGTTTTAAGTATTCTTTGGGAGAGATTTTTATAACCTAACCCAAAGGTCTTCTAATGTACAAGGTTGCCCTCAAAATGCAAGCAGATGAGAAAATGCAGGATGTGGAGGAATAAAAGACAGGATGCAATAAAGCAAATGATAAATGAAGTGTGAAAAGTTACTTTAAATAAGTCAGTTATTTAAAGCTAAGCTATAGCTCTTTCTAATCAATACTTACACAATAATTAAGTGAAAATCCAGAAAAATGGATTAACTAGGGAGCATAAGAAATTCAGCTTTGAGCAGCAACATAGCTGCAATTGTAATTATGAAGCGACTACACACCAGTTCCATAATGAAAAAAAGCATGACTTATTATGGAGATGGAATACAGTAGGAAAGCATGCAAAATGCAAATGCAGTTTAGCTGCAAATTTTCCCCATAAAGGCTGAATCATTTGTTAAGTATGCAATAAAAGGATGACACTCCAAGCACTTAGACTGAATTTACCTATTTGTAAACAAAAATCTATAGAAGCCATAAAAGAAAAGCTTCACTAGCATTGCTGCCAGTTTTTGGAGAAAAGCAACATTTCTGTGCAGGAAAGAGTATTACTATATCATGAAAAAGCCTGCCAAATTTCAGCTTGGACCGAGCATTTACAGTAGAAATCCATGAATCCTGTAAAACCAGACTGTATTATGGAGATACTGGCAGACATCCAGTGAGGTGCATAATGGTGAGTTTGATTAGTTTATTTTTTTCTTGCAGATCACAACGAATGTTCAGAAAAAAATCCGTGGTAAAAATGAAATAAAATAAAGATACTAAGAAATGAAATTATTTAGTGTCACTTATTTAAGCTGACTTTTTTTTTTCCCTTTTAGAAGATACTGTCAGGCAGTACTGGACAATAAATAGGCAGACACATTTTAAAATAAATGCCACAGTGCTTCTAATACTGGGGATCAGGATCCAATTTAGGGAATGCACTTGGAGAGTGCACAGACATATTTCTGTGATCTGGCCAAGCTGGATTGGAAGTATTTCCTTGTCTTTGCAGAGCAAAGCTTGCACATTGACAACAAAATAGGTCATCTATTTTGCTAACTAGAAAACTAACTGCAGAAACAGTTATTGAAAACTGCAAATTTGAATAACATAATGCAAATAATTTGAAGAGTCAGCATTCACAACATGACGAAACTCCTTAATAACTTCATTTCCATGGTGAATTTTTTGCATTTGACAATTGACTGGGCGTCTTATTGCATACTTTTTAGCTATAGTAAAGAATACCTGAAATCCCACTTATTAACTTGGTCCTTCTATATTTTGTGTGCGTTTGCTGGGTTTTTTTCTCAAATCCTCTCACCTTCTACCTTGTAGTCAAAGATGGAGGTTTCTCCTCTTTACCCTCTTGGAACTGGGACCATGAGTTTTATTCACTGTCCAAGGAAGCACCTGGGGATGGAATAAGATTGGTAAAAGCCCATAAGGTAGCATTATCTTAGAAGCTTCCACTTCATGTCTAGCACAAAGGTATGAAATCATTTCACAGCTTTGCTCAGAATGGCAAGGTATGTATTTGATTGCATGGTGTATGTGTAATTAGTACTTTCCAACTAAATGTCTCCCCCAAGAAGAAAATCAGAACTCAAAAGGTGGTAACCTTTTTCAAAAGACTTGTTTCCAACTCTAATGACTACATGGAGATGAAGAGTTCCTATTTGTTTCAAAAACTGCTTAGTTCAGGTCTTTGGGGAGAGATTAATTAATTTGGAAATGGAGAACAACAACATATATGATAATTAAGAGCTATGTAAGTTCAAACAAATCCTTGTTAGGGTACACAGGTCTTTCAGAAGTTCCTTCATGGAAAAAAAGGTACACTCTCAGCTTTTATCCAAATTACTGAACCTCCAATCAAAATACAGCAAGAGTAACACCATAAAAGTCAATCTTACCCCCTCAACCAGACTTGCCCTCAACCATAGTCAACAACATTTGGGTGCAGAACAACTTGTCAATAGTCTCACCTGCATCACAGAATGCCTTCAACTTCTGCCAGAGGGTATGAAACATCCCAATCCTCCTGGCCCATCATCCCAGCTGACCCTGGGTGTGCTGGAAAGCTCTTAAGTCTTCCAGTGCTTTCTTCTTGATCATAAGAAGCTAATCAATTTGCCAGAACAGATGAGGTAGCTTTTTATTAATCCTCTATGGCACTTTGGGCAATGAAGAATTAGAGTTTCTGCAAAAGACCAAGATAACTTTATCTAAATATTATTCTTCATAATATCATAGTTAAAATTATTAAACAACACATACAATAAAAAATTATGCTTCATTAATATTCTCCCAGTCCAAGAGAAAATAAAAGACCCACAGCAGGACAGTCTGTCAACCTTGGGTCAAGCAATTCTCCTCCATTAAGCAGAATATTTTATATATATTTTTTCCTCCCCAATCATGTAGCCAGCTGCAGCTCTGTAGCAAACGATGGATCACCTCAACCCTCCTAACTCAGCAGGCCCACCAAATAGGGCTGCAAATGCAAACATTTTGTATTCTGTGCTGCAAATATGCTATCCATGTCAGGAAAATGTGTTAGAAAGATTTCTTGTTTTCTTGTATGTGACAAAACTGGTATTTCCGATTGCAACATCAGATTTGGTTCGTTTCAACTAGATTTTTAATCTTTAAAATGCCTTTATTCATCAGTGGTCATGATACAGATAGTCCCAGACTTAATGGGACTGTTAGGTTAAGAATGTGCATAAATAAATTGTCTCATTTTTTTGAATTGTCACCAAAACATGGAAGAACATGTATATTACTTTTATGCTTCCAGACATGGAGAAAGCCTCTGCTTATTTCCCAATCATTTCTATTACCAAAGTAAAGAAAAGCCCCTAGGAAAAAGTGTATCAACACTGAAATGAATAGGCTTTCTGGAGGTTTTAATGAGATAAATGAACCACCCAGAATTCGCTCATTTCACTCAGATGCTTTCTGCACTGGCTTTGGAATGGGGAAATAACAGCAGGATGAATACAGAGAGGTGACAATTAAATGATTTGGACAATATGGTTGGGGAAAGAAACTTATGACAAATAGCTGCAAGATTTTCCTAAATGAATACAATGTTCTAGCTCAAAGGGCAGCTGTAGAACATATATACAGAAAAGGAACCAGAATCAAAAAAANAAAGCTTCTATGACTTACCTTCAGAGGTCAGAAAGAAAAAACAAAAAGAAACAAAAAAAAAAAAAAAAAAAAAAAAAAAAAGGGGAAAAATCTTGGAAAAGCTGGGGTCAATTAGTAGAAAATAGTCCACATTCAGTTTATAAGCTGAACTAACACTAACATCATGCCAAGTTGCAAAACTAAAAATCCAAAACCCACAAGAATCAAAAAGCGTTTATCAAGAAAAAAAAGTGGACACTCATCAAAAATGACAAAAAATGCAAAGCCTTACGTAAAATGAAAGGAGGAGACACTCTGTAGAGGGTCTGTGAAAAAATTTCAAGGGGCTTGCCAGATCTGTGGAGGGGAAATTTTTATTGAAACACAATATATGCGAACAGTGTACTCTGCTGGTTTTATGGATATGCTGCCTCTGATGTGACTTTGTTTTAAATAATACTTTGCTTTAAGGCGGCAGTTGGGTGACTTATTACCATTGCTCAGAAGAAAAAGGAACTGCAGCATATACAGAAGAGCTGCTGAGATAAATCACAGAGTGGAAGGAGGACTGTAACCTCCATCCCTGCTTAAGAATGGAGGA
This sequence comes from Arenaria interpres, assembly GCA_013399435.1. Taxonomy (NCBI): domain Eukaryota; kingdom Metazoa; phylum Chordata; class Aves; order Charadriiformes; family Scolopacidae; genus Arenaria; species Arenaria interpres. The sequence goes on from VXAK01022083.1 coordinate 13,982, forward strand.
CCAGGCAAACACCTTCAGGGAAATGCAAAAGCCTGAGATCCTTGACCTGGAGGGGACAACATTTGTTCAAAGACCAAAGATAGGGTCAGATCATTTATAGTAGTACATTTATAGAATGTTGGGTTTTGGGGGGTTTTAGTTTTGGGGGATTTTTTTAATTAAAATTGCAAATTATAATTATAATTAATTTGCTGTTTTATAAATTTCAGATCCATATATGCTGGGGCTCTTACCCTTTAGCTTTCCTTAAGAAAAATGTGAAAGATTCTTGTGAGTTCTGGAATAATCAAGTCAGCATCTTCTATTTTTTTTTATGCAGTATCAAATGTTCTGTCTAGAATTAAATAACCAAGCCATGTTGATTTTGCCAAGTTTTTTGATGGCACAATCTGCACTGGATTTGTCAGATGAGCAAATATATTTATATTCCTGTCATACATGTTTTCTTATTTCATTTTAGACCTTTTGCAAAGGAGATCAATAGATTTCTTGGAGCCTTTAGAAATTTATGCTTATGACCTCCAAGCTTTTCCAAGAGAAAACAAAAGGTTGTTTGCTAAAACATTAGGAAAGGTACTCCATTTTTAAAGGATGTTATTATTTGCACTGGAGTTGTAATGGAGCTATGCCACACCTACTTAGAGAACAGGGCCAAACACTGCTCTCAGTTACAGCAGTTTAAATCCTTAGAGGCCTTTATTACTAGGAAAATGGAGTAAGATTTCAGTAAAATCAATTTTTAAAAGCACTAGGAGTTTGCTGTTGACCTCAGTTACAGCAATCTCTGCAGGTTTGCAAAAACATGCTCTCTCTCTTAAATCTGACTGACGCCATTGATAAATTGAGCTGTAAAATTTACTGTTTCAATCCCTCAAAACACAGAAGCTGCTGCTTATGTTTCTGGACAATGCAGTAACCTGTGAAAAGAAAGACTATTTCAGGTAAGTGAGCAGTCTTTCCAAACTAACTGCAGAAGTGCATGCACAGAAACACAGGCATCTTGCTCTTCATTCTCACATCTCTTCTCCACTTATTTAGCATTAGATTAACTTAAAGAAGCACCAGAGATTTCAGATAATAGCACAGTCTTAAAGGTAGCACTGAACCAAATTGTCTGCGTCTCTATATCCTCACAAACTATTAAGCAAGCAAGGAAAAAAAAACATGTAATAAGTTTGTTCATCCTGATGCAACGGGAGACTAAATGACTATTTTGCTGAGCATTATTGTCTTACTTCTTTTTTTCTTTTTTAATACTCAGCTGTCAAGTGTGTACCTGTTATTTCTCTTGTTTTGTATGTAATGGTTTAGTCCTTTGGCGTTTTAGTTGTGTGGTTTTTTATTGTTATTATTTTTACTACATAGTGGGATCTTTGCCCGTGACTGTATCAGCTAGCATACCAGACTAATGTAAGAAAGAACTATTTCACATCTTCAAACTTTCCTTGTTCTGTGCACATTCAAAGGCTTTTGGATTTTTTAGCTGAGAGAGAGTGAAATAAACCTGGGATTCATGGTTTTCTAATGAGATAATACTATTTCCATTTTCTCATTTGTTTTCAGCTTTTTTCTCCATAAAGCATCGTCCTTGGTGGTACCTCATTCACCTCACGCTATAGGGGTGAGTAGTGATACGTAAATATCTTATCCAATACACACACATATCAATAATGCATATCCAAACTTCCAAAGTATTTTTATTTTTTAGCATGTCTCTGTTTGCCATCAACTTATCATGTGCACTCTGACCCTGCACACTTGACACGTTTTAATAGACAGAAGGAACAAAACTATCAGTTCTCCCTGGTACCATCTGGGGCTCTTTTACAGTTCCTTTCTTCCTAGCTGCCTAAAGCTCCATTCGACTTTTTTTTTTTTT
>VXAK01022083.1:24811-37591 GCA_013399435.1 Arenaria interpres
ATAAATTCTGTGGTGTGCCAGCCTTACTACCTGTCTCATGATACTTCTTCATAGATTAAGTAATAAGCATCTGCTTATCTACAGTTGCCAGGCTCTTTAGTTTCCAGTTATCGGGTCCTCTATTTCTTCTGCCTCTCCTTCATGCTCCTACAATGTCCCTCTTGTGCTTCTTAGTGGCTGTAGCATCTCACAAATAACACAGGCAGGTGACAAACTACAAACTGTCCTGTTCTGCATGTATTATTCTGCATGTATTGTTCTAATCTGTTTCTCAGTAGAATAGCAGTACTAAACTGTACTAACTTCTATATGCGCAAGCAAAGTTTGTTAGATTTACTTCTGGCTACTGACGTCCTGTTTGGCTCTTTACATCCCTGTTTCATTTAATTGCAACAGAAAAACTTTGTCATGTGTAGGAGTTGGCTGCCATAAGCAAATGACATAGCTAGACAATCTGAATTTAAGCGAGTCACTATTACTGCAATGTCCACCCTCTAAACAGGGCCTGAAGTGAAAAGGTGGTTACATGGGCAAAGAACTGATCTATCTTGACTAACTTAGAGGTCAATATACTCAGCTTGCAAAGCTGCACAACTCATCTTCAATAGGCTCCAGGCATAGGACCATGCTGGAACCACCTGAAGTAGCAGGAGCATAACAGAATTTTCTTGGGAAACCGAGCTGTACTGGCCCATCAGGACTCTCAGCTTCTTCATAGTACCAGAAAAATCAGGAGCTGCTTGACAAGCTTTGTAAATGCTGCCACAACTTTAAAGGATGTGACTGTAAGTAACCAGGTAATCAAGGCTGACCCGCATACTTAAATCTGAACTTGACCTGCTGGCCCAGGGCTATCCCAAGGCAGAAAATGGTCTGGGGGTCTCTGAGACCACAGAAGCAGGTCTCTTAATCCTTTGCTCTACATCTCTTTTAAGGGAAATAAAGATTCCAGTATTCTGAAACGTGGCCTTAAGTTGGGCATCCTTTATCTAGGAACTGGCTGTAAATGTAATGATAACGAGGGATATGGTATTTCATATTTCATGGAGTCAGGATTCACTTTTGAAATTGAAGTCTTGTGCCTACAACTGTCTTTGCCAGTACATCTGAGCCAATTGCAATCGGCAGCAACTCAAGGAATCACATTTGTATATTGGAATACAGATATTGTTTGTGGTACATAATGACCAGGTTTAGAAGACGATTCACATGATTTAGACTCCTAGGTCTTTCAAGCAGGCAAAAGCTCAACCGTACCAAGGGTTTCTAAGGGAGCTGTGGTTTGTTTTTGTCACTGTTCATCAGCAACATTACAGAACCCAGCAAATTGGCAAGAATGACAGACTATTCTGATTGTAATATTTAGATAACACATACTGCTTTGCAAAGAAATTGGTAAATATATTTTTGATTAAACAGACCCCAAATAATTTTTAACCTTCTAAATACTAATCAGGTCATTTTCAGTATTTTCATAAACACATGCGTTGCATTTTTGTCTATTTAAAGCTGCGTTTATTGTTCTGTGCAGAACACTGGAAAGCAATTGTGTTTTCCTTCCAGCATGATGAACAAGGTACCTGCGTAACCAGGCTGATTCACAGTAAAGCCATGACCCTCGTTGTCAACACAGTGAAGTCAAACATGCCCTTAGAGTTCTATTGCCAAACACCTCTCACCAGTATTGGGCAGCAAAGAGGAACAGAATGACCCTCATTTACCTTTCTACACCTTGAGTTAGATCAGACACAGGAGCCAAATAAAGGCAGGGTACTCTATACCCAATTAGTGCATTTAGTCACCCAAATGCACATTTGCATTGACCGCAAGAAGATTATATTCCTGATGTCATGGCTCACAATTACATTTGCAAATGCCAATAATGGGAGTGGGACTGTGACTAACAGTCACATGACTAATTTATTGAGAAATATTACACATGAAAATATTCTTATAGAAATATTTCAAAACTGCCTCTTAAGCAGGCAGTACCATCAATACTCCTAAATTACGTCTGAATCACTATCTGTCTTTCCTCTTTTCTATCTCCTGTTACCTGCAGTGAGTTACGTGTGGACAGTTCTTGCTGTCCTGAGTTAAATTACTCCATATTTCATATGATTTCTTATCCATAGATTAAATTTGTGAACTTGAAGTGGCATTTTCAAATAAATCTAAGAATAAGCATCTAATTTCTAACGGGACTTTTCATGGAAACTTTAGCATATGATTTTTTCAAACCACTGGATATATTAAAATCCAATTTATAAGAGAAAAAAAAAAAAAAAAAGCAGCAATGTTCCTATTGCTTCATTATTTCTGCAAAAATAATCTTTCCAGCACTGATTCCATAAACCGTGCCAGATTTAACAGGGAAGACAGAAGACAGTAAGTTTCTTTTAGAGCTGATTGCAAGCAGGCAAATCAAATATATAAACAAAACAAGTATCTAAAGTAGGTAAGAAAATGAAAATCATACTAATTCTGCTTTTGTATGTGAGCACAAAACCTGTTCTGTCATTTGTTTCTCATTAGTACTAAAAGAACACAAAACTTTAAATTACAATTACACACAAAAATTACAATCAATGTGGGGATCTTATTCTGGATTATGTCTTAACTTCAGAAATAACAAACAAGTAGGTTTTGCAGAGAGGAAGATTCCATACATACTGAATGTGATGTCTTTGTTGTTATATTCACACTTTTCCCCTTCTGTTTTTGTGAAAAAGTACTAATTTTCTAATTTTATGATATAGGCATAACGGGCATTCTGATAGCATTTTCTCCTGTCTGAAAAAAACCTTAAGTCATGGTAAATATTGACATTCATCACCATCTTGCATGTCTCTACTGGAGACTGGGACAGTCAACAGTTAATGTGACTGTGATATTGAAAACAATAAATTGTAAAACTGAACACATACTGAATCTGAAGACAAAAAGCCGTGAAAGGGTAACAGCTCTGTACAATTAAGAAAAATCCCTTCATGTCAGTGGTCATGGAGAATAGCTAATATTCTATGCTTTCCTCCCCACCCTTCCTAGTTTCTCAAGGAATCAAAGGGAAACTTGCTTGAGGTAGCTTAACTTCGACTTCAACAGTTTCAGAAGTTTAGCCTTCCTGTCTGTTTACTCCACCAAGGAAATGTTTTTCACTTAAGCAGCAGATTAATCTAATTAAATTAATTTAATCCATTCTATATCCCTAAGGTAGAAAACAACCACACTTTCATTTATTTATGGGTTATTTTTCCTAGATTCTGAAACTACTGGCAAAAAATTGCAGTGGAATTAATTTTGAAGACACATCTGATTTATGTTACCCCTTGCAGCAAAACCAGCCCCTTTCCATGGTTAAGACTGCTTCCCTGATACCTCCCATCTGCAAGGGAAAGTGACTGCATTTTTTCCTTTTTAAGGGAAAGTGTTGTTTCCAGCAATCCCTCACTTTTACATAATGGGATTATTTAAAAAAAAAATATTCCTGGAACTATCATGAATACTTCCCTTTTGAGGACTCTCACAATTTTTTGGACATGTTTCCATGTCTAAAAGTTCATAATGTACTATAACTAAATTAATACTGGTAAGGATTTTCTGTTCCTTTTAGAAAGAAAACAAAATATGTACTGAGTTACACTCTGAAACTAGGTTAACATTATGCCAATTATAAATACTTCTGCTCTGATTATTGACACGGGTAACTGTGGTTCATTTGGGTGTCCCACTGCTTTTTCCTCATGTAATTTAGATAATGCTCCTATCTCCTCAGTTTNNNAATAAACTTCCTTCTCCCTCAGTTTTTTTTTTTTTTTTTTTTTTTTTGTCACAGATTGCCTGTAGAAAAGCGTGAAGCCAATTTAGATGTTAGATTACCCTCAAATCATCAAAAAAATCAAAACACAGTGTTAAAAGTGTAGAGCTGTTCTTTTTAAGGTTCCTAGCTAAGACCACAGCTTAAACTAAAAAGAGAAAACCTCTCATTTGTGTGTTGCTATTTGTGGGCCTCTTAAAGTGCTATCCTTCGGTTTCAATTAATTCAGAATTAACGGAATAAATTAACAGAACTTGATTTCTCAGTTACATCAACTCCAGCTTTAAGTAGTTTGACCAAGTACAATTGTTTTAACCCTCCTAAAATTTTCTCCAATAATCAACATAGAAATGGGCATCCTTTTTGTGTTTCAGTTTATTACCCTTGAGGTGATGCTATATAATGGTAATCTTAAGATTCCGCTATTGAAAGTGATGTTTTGGATGGCCCTTGCACACAGTAAAACAGATTGGTGGAACCGGACTCGAACTAATGGCTCAAGACTTGGATTGGAAATGCAAGAGTTTGCTTTGTTGACTGTCAGTATCTATCTAATACTTCTGCGGAATGAAGAAAAATTTCCCATTCACTCACAACTGTTTTCACTTTGGGTATATCGCATATCTTAAATTTCAGCTATAAACAATAGAGTTACAATCACATTGTAATTCATGCGCAAAATATTAGCATTTTTCCATAAATATGTTTCAAATTTCATCTTGCACACTTCAATCTGGAGGGTATCTATACTCCCTAGATCTCATTTTAAATTGAAAATATGCACATTTTCATTTTTATACAGCTGAGCTGTTTGCCCACACTAACATTCATGCTCAGATCAGCTGAAGTAATTTGTCAATTTACATTAAATCCATTATTTGCAGTTCATTTGTTTCTAAAGGAATAAAACTACTTTTTCCCCCCAAATTTGTCTTAAAAGATAGTTTTTATAAAGTGCCAATCTTATTTTTCAGGCTCCTAAATAATTTTACAGTAGTCCTTATTTGATAAAAAAGTAAAAAAACCAGTTTCTTACGTGTAGTTAAATATTACACACTTCCACCATTTTCCATGGAAAAAAGCCACTTCTGTTTGAAAATGCTGCACTTCAGTTCCATCCTCACTTCTAGCCAAGTTCCTTCTCAATGTGAACGCTGATCGCAATTCACTTCAGATACTCTGAAACAGAAAGTAGCAACAAAAAAAATATGTTCAGACCCTGTTAGAGTTAATGACAGCTTACAGCACTGTGAAAGATAAGAAAACCTTCAGTTTGAAGCAATGACTGCATTATTTTTCTGACTTTTCAAAATGTGACATTTGATGTTAATGATTTGGTTACTAACAGTGATGCTTTTGCGTATGTAAATTAGAAAACAATCCTTGCTTTTAGAAGAATAACAACTAAAATATTGAAAGAGCAAAGTATTGTTTAAAGCTGCGAATTTTTTTTGCATAGCTATTAGTCACTGTTAACAACCATTCCTTCAACTCTAAATTGACAATTACAACATAGTAATGAAATTGTCTTCTTTTGTCTAAAAGATTCTATACAATTCTGTGAGTTTAAAAAAAAAAACCAACATGGTTGTTTTCCTTTCAGATATAGACAAATACAGTGCATTCAATCATTTGCTGATTCACAGATGTCTCTCACCTACACTACCCTGTATCTCCACTAAGCTATTATACAGTTGGCAAAGAGTTTCTCTTATCAGCTCTCTTGCCCAGTTGCCAGAGATATAAGCAAATGAAATTCTTCTAATTTCAGTGGAGCATAACTCCAGTGCCTGTTGGAAAGAGCCACAGCAGCAGTTTCAGATGTGTGAACATTAAACAAAGATGCCAAATACATTTTGCGCCGTTGACAAGAAATAAATTAGAAACAAGAGTCCAGAGGTGCGAACTGATACGGTTTGTACTTTAGCAGCATTTTTCCTGTTAGAATTTGTATTTTAATAGTATATATTTTAGAGTTTTAATCAAAATCTCTGAACTACTCCCCTCAGCTAGAAAAGATAAAGAAATGGGAATGTATGTGGAAGAGATACTACATTTTTAAGACTAGTCCAGTCCTTTTTAGTCAATCTGAAGGAGCTCCGAAGAACCCAAGAGGATCAAGTGATTACTCCTTCACGAGAAGTCTGCAGGATCAGGGCTTTCTTCATAAGCAAGGCTTACTCTAAGCTTTTTCTTAAGTACATATGCAATACCAGAATTTCACTGCAGAGAAGTAGGAAGAGGGTCCTTACTTGCTCTGTTTATATAATAATGGGTTTAAGTGGATGTGGATATCTTAATTTCATGCCATCGGCTCTTTCATTTACTTTGTATGATTTCTTACCCTTAGACAACAAATAGATGTTATCTGAGTAAAAGAAGGCATCCAGTAGTGATCAGATTCCCTTCTTCACTAAATTTACTACACAAAATGATACCTATTTCTCTGGGTTGGCTGTCTTGCCAGGTTTCTGCACTTGGGATGCCAAGGAAAGGAAGAGGCTGAGTAGAGCTGAACTGAAATGGAGGCAAGCGTACTGACATGCTGCTAGTGAGGCGGCCTTGGGATCCCATCCTTCCCAGCAATCAGATTAGCAGCTTTGGATCAGAAACTCTGCAGAGGTGATGCATCTGCCGGAGTCACTTTTCAGGAAAGAATTTTGTTATCATTTCTCTCTCTCTCTGCAATCAAGTAAGATAAGGGGGAGGACCTAACACAAAGAGTCGTCTCCATTTTCTACAGTCTCAGGACTATGCCTAATCAGTACTGTCAGCCTTAGGCACGCACAAATATTGAGACTGGCTTAAACTGAAACATACTACACACAAGTCTAAGACAAGGATTTTGTTGCCTTCAGTTTGATTTTACACTGGCAAGTCTTTCTCTGAAGACAGAAGTTTGTTTGTTTAAATAAAAGCTGAGACTTTTTCCACTTAACAAGTAGACTCAGAAATGCAGCTTTCATAATATAAATCCCCACACAGGAGTAGAAACTCACAGGAGTAGCAGCAGGTAAAATTCTTGTGCAGTTTTCTATCTAAATTTCTTTGAATATCCCAGAGGACAGGATATCACTTCTAATATTTCAACATTGCTAGAAAGCTAGCTTCACACTACACATTTAAATTTGTTTTGAGAAGCAGTACAAGGTTCACCCTGTTTCAGTCTACTGAGTAATAGTTCTAAAACAGCATATGGAAAACACAAAGGACATGTCAGTTTAGGTTCTTATTCCCATACCTAAACTAGTGAAGATCTTCATAGTAGTTTATGGTGTTTACGAATCAATAATTTCAGTTTACATATACCTGCCACTTGTTTCTCAACATCTCAGATAGTGCCTTTTTCATACTGTGAGGCCTGTCCAGGATGATATCCACTCTTGCTAAAATAGGGTGGGATGCGGTAGTAGTGCTCATGGGTTGGAAGAGCCATCAGCAATTCAGTCAATATGGAGCAGCTATCCTTCACCCAAACTGTGTTCTAGCATAACAGTGACTGGAAAGCAGGAGTGCTGGGCATGCTACTGCCGGACGGAGGAAGTAACACTCCTGTGTATCCTTGGAAGCCTCCTTTCATGCAGAAGCAGCAGTGATCTACAGCTCAGACTTCATTCTTTTAAACCATTTTTTTTTGTTTTTATTTTAGTTACTGTCTGCTGTTTGAATCAAGCCCATCCAAAGGGCAGTAAGTACTGAAAGTGCATCAGACCCTTCTGGATGAGGATGGCAGTTAGGTAAGCAAAGACCGTCTTAACCTGATGCAAGAGCACCAAATAAACTAACTATCACAAGGGCTTCTATGCTGTAGAGCATGAACTTTTTCTATAACACACAGTCTTCAATATCAAATCGCTATTTAAAGAAGAGGTTTTGAATACAATACCTAAATTATTTCCAAATATTAAAAAGGTATTTAAACCAGAATTTTCTCGTATTTTCCTATTCTATCACATTAGCTAATAGATCATCACGACTGGAAGTGCAATTACCTAAAGTGCACAGAGCCTAAAAAACACATTCTGAAATGTTATATATCATAGAGTCATAGAATGGTTTGGGTTGGAAGAGATCTTAAAGACCATGTAGTTCCAACCCCATTCCCATGGGCAGAGACACCTCCCACTAGACCAAGTTGCTCAAACCGCATCCAGCCTGGTCTTGAACACTTCCAAGGATGGGGCACCTACAACAGCTTGTCTGAGCAACATATTCCAGTGCCACACCACCCTCACAGTAAAGAATTTCTTGCTAATATCTAATCTAAATCTCCCCTCTTTCAATTTAAAACCATTCCGCCTTGTGCTATCGTTCCACTCTATCATAAAGACTCCCTCCTCATCTCTCTATAGGCCCCCTTTAGGTACTGGAACGGGCTTTAAGGTGTCCCTGGAGCCTTCTCTTCTCCAGGCTGAACAACCCCAACTCTCTCAGCTTGTCTTCACAGGAGAGGTGCTCCAGCTCTCTGATAATTTTTGTGGCCCTCCTCTGGACCTGCTTCAACAGGTCCATGTCCTTCTTGTGCTGAGGACTCCAGAGCTGGATGCAGTACTCCGCGTAGGGTCTCATGAGAGTGGAGCAGAGGGGTACTCTAAGGAAGGGATGGGGCAGGGGTTATTCCTAGGTACTCGTCAGATGGTATGCAAAGGCTACTTTACATTTTGTCACAGTAAAGCGACCTTGAAGTGACTCAAATTTATTATTGCACAATTTCAAGAGTGCTTTACATCCCCAGAACTAAGCAGTATAAAAGGGGAGTGTAGTGCATATGAGAACTGAAGCCCCAGAGTTCTTCAGTGCTATGACTTTACATTTCTTGTTCCTTCTATTTTTGAGATACAGCATGTATTATTATAGATAGTTACATCTGTATATTACAAGCAATTACTGGGCAAAGTGCTTTTCTTTGTCAAAGTCATTGGCAAAACTTACATTATCTTCTAAGCAAACAAGCTGAGATCAGATCATTGTGCACACTGTGAAAGTGACGCGTGCTGTAAAAAAAAGAAGATGGAAATGGCATTAATTTACAACATGCACTCTTAAGAAAAAAAGAAGAGCACAACTCAAAGATTCATATTAATATAATGAAATCTGACTTTCCTTCAAAGAGCATATTAAAAACTTTACACATCTATCCTTGGCACTAAAATTTCATAAAATACTTAATTTATCTCAGCTGTAATCCATGCTGTCATGGACTCTCTAAGGCCTATTGTTGTGTGCGTGCACATTGTCCAGAACCTTACAACATCTTTCTACAGTGGACAATTGACTACAAGGAGGTTATTAGCAAATGCCATGACACAAGGTACATGTGCCTCTATCTAATTCTTCTAGGAAGCTTTAATGGTTTCTGAACAGCCTAAGAGCATTGCCCAATCATGCTGACCCGGGGTCTCTACAGTCTTTTTATTTAAGGTATAAATTACAACTTTTAAGGGTATACTTGAATCATGGATAGTAAAGATGACTTTACAGCTACCTCATTGGCTTGAGAATAGTGCTTCACTCAGAAGGTTTATAGTCTATTAAGACAGTATGTTTTGACTTGTATTATCCCCTCCTGTGCAGTACTAACTTCATTTTAACAGTAAAATTTGAACACCCCACACACAATTAGTTTCTATCAAGAATGAAGGCTCTTTTACTCAAGGTCACATTATAAAAAAAGCTATGAAGCAGGATGAACTGTGATTTCAGATCAAGTAAAGCTAGTCAAAGCTCTATTGTTTCAGATTTTTCCTCCTAATTTTGAGAAAAGTATCATTTGACCCAATCTAGAAATTTAATGCATTTGAAAAAAAACTAGTTGATTTTTCTTCTATTAATGTTATTCCTCCACACTTACTGAAATTCACTTTTAGCCAAATTAACAACGGCTATGTACATAAACAACTATAAAATATAATGAAGCACTGTTTTAGAACTTCCCCGAAGAGCTCCCAGTTAGTTCAGGAAAATTAAACAGGAACGATGTAATGAGTGTGGCACAAAGAGCTCTAAGAGAATATTGAGGAGGTTTTTGTTTGTTTTTTAAACATCCACTACAACAAAAGTCCGGGTAAACCCATAATATGAGAAGTTCCACCTAAACATGAGGGGGAACTTCTTTACTTTGAGGGTGGCAGAGCACTGGAACCGGCTGCCCAGGGAGGTGCTGAAGTCTCCTTCTCTGGAGATATTCAAAACCCGTCTGGACACGTTCCTGTGCAACCTGCTCTAGGTAGACCTGCTTTGACAGGGGGGTTGACTAGATGATCTCCAGAGATCCCTTCCAACCCCATATCACTCTGTAATTCTGTGTGATTCTGTGATTCCATTTGTCAGCTTGTCACTCATTTAGAGGAGTAAAGACAGCTTTCCATGAAAGCTTCTCATTTCTTATTTTAGAAATCACTAAGTTCATGAATCACCACAGTGGTTCTAGAAAACAGTAATTTGTCTATACATCATCCTACAGTGTTTAAATTTTCTAGAATGAACTGTGCATCATCCCCAGCTTTAATATTTGTCAGATGTTACATCTTACCTATGGCCCAGCAAGCTGAAAGGTTTGATCACTCCATCTTCTTCTTGATAATTGTAGTTAAGTTTTAAAGATGTGTCTCTAACCTTCAGGTTATCTTCCTGAGGAAGGAGAGTATATGCATAAGATATACTTTCATGTGAATAAATTCAGTACTTGAATAGATTTGAAGACAGAAGGAAAAAAAAAAAATCTTCATGAGGCCAACAGATGCAGTTCAGAAAATTCTGCAGGTTTCTTCTGATCTTTAGTAGATGCAGCAGATTAAAAGGCAAATGTGAGGTGGTAAAAGAACCGAGACAAAGCTGAGACAAATACAAGCTGGGACTTTTCTAAGTAAAGCTAAAGTATTTGGTACCTTGAAATAGAGGAGGTTTTAGGAGAGGATGGTGGAGAAGGAAGGGAGAAGAGTGAGGGGAAGAAAAGGGAAGAAAAGGTAGAATGCACAATGCAGGGATACTAGTGGGAGGAAGGGAATGGGAGAATATAATAGACTGTAAAGCCAGGCTGGATCAGTTGTATCAAATATCTACATCTATACACACTCACTTAAAAAGGCACCTACCTAACTCTAGATGTGTTTATATTTTAAAGGAAAGCTATGTAAATAAATGAGAAGTCTCACCAAAACTAGGAAGTAAAGAATATCATCCATCACCCATCCTCAGAAAGCATTTTCCTCCTGGGCATAACAATAGACCGAGCTTTGCAGCATCCTCTGAATCAACAGTTTTTAATCATTTCCAGTTAAGGTGAATAGGAGTGCAGAGAGGATTTTTCAGTTCACTCCCAAAGTTTACAACAGCTTTGGCTGAAGGAGACCAGCTGGGAATTAATGACTGGAGGATATCTGAGAAAAGAGGATGCATACATATCACTCTGAGCTCACTGAGACAGAGGTTTTCCTACACTTATGGATATATTTTAAGGCATACAATAGTTCTGCCTATGATTATTATTAAATTCAGGCTATTATTAAGTGAGATAGTAGCTTTATTTGATATAGGTCAGTTTCAAGATTTCTTCATTTCGTTTCTGTACAGAAAAGTCAGCTGTGTCTATGCCTTCTTATTCAGGTTTTGAAAATCTTATCAATTGTCCAAATAAGCAAGAGAAAGTTGAAGTACTATATCTCCAGTCAATGGTGGTCCTATGAAGAAGTGTTTCAAAGATTCACCTGCCATAACTGGAACTGAAGTTCTATTTTGTGGCAAATTTCAATGTTTGCTTTCAGTCTGCAATAAAACAAACGTTACATTCAAATTTAAATCTGCAAATAAAAGCAACCTGGGATTAAGCAGCATGGAATGCAGGTATTTGTCAGTGAATCACTAAATGCTGAAACTGCTTAGCACCTCTCAGTATAGAAATTAAATTTTTGTCCTACTTCTCCTGACATTCGTTTGATGGTCCTCTTTCTTACACTGTCTTCTGTCAAAAGGTGCTAGAGTTGTGGTTTCATACATTTGAGAGAAGGGCTGCACAAATAACTTTATGCCAGCTGAAGCATCCTCTCATGCTTTCTTCCTGCTGGGCTAACACTGTTCTCTCTGCAACAAATTGGATCAGCACATGCATCTGGCTGGGAAACCTTCTTTTACAAGATTTTATTTAAAAAAAAAACAAAAAAACAAAAAAAGAGAGGAGGCAAATGTAGGAAAGCATAAGCGAACACTATCAGTAAAGAAACACTCTCAGAAAAAGGTGCTTAACTTGATTTCATAAGGAGTAGTCTCAGTTTTTGAGTGAATATTTAAACATTACACAGTTACAGGTGTAAGTCTCATTCAAGTCACTGCAGAATCACATCCAACATCTAATCAGTCCAGCAAGTCAAAGAGTTTAAACAGAGCAGAGTTATGCCCTACATGAAAGCAGACAATACCTTCCACTTTTATACCTATACAATCAGCACCATTAATTTCCAATGTATTGGGAGCTTCCTGGCTTCTGTTCTCTCTTCCTCAGCTTTTGAAAGCAATCTTGAGCTCCTATAGCTGAATAACTACCAAAAGATCTCAGAAAGCTGAATTAAAACACTCCCTATGTGCCAAAACAGAGGTCTATAGTGATGCTCCAGATTTGTTTTTGTAAATATAACAACTCTGATAGTTTCTTCTTTTGAGCATGCGTTTAATATATTATTTCCCAGCTATTGTTAACTCACCACTTGCCTTTTATGAGGATAAATTATCAGCATCTTCCAGAGGTAGAAAGAGCTGGAAAAATATTAAATGAGACAACCAATACTAGCTATTTTTCAAGATTATTTTCACTTCTTATTTCATCTTTACTTTCTTCCAATGGCTTCAGATGAAAATATAACAATAGCATAACATATACATAACAGTGCATTTGTTAACTATTTACACTCTTGCTCCAGCAGAAATCAGAGCATAACAGAAATATTCAATGCAGTAATAGTTGTTTTCAG
>VXAK01022083.1:37611-72679 GCA_013399435.1 Arenaria interpres
CAGTAATAGTTGTTTTCAGATTTCAATTAATCCAGGTAAAACTAGGATCAAGAGCTTGGAGATTTCCTCTTTTAAAAAAAAAGAAGACGACATTGATGTACCCACAATTTTATTTTATTCTCATTATGGAAAAGATTCTTGAGAATCTTCCGGGCACAGAAGTAGCAGCCAGAAGTGATAAAATCTAGCAGTAGTTAAGTGCAAGTTAAATGTAATTGAGGCACAGTGGATTTTCAACAAAAAGACACCTCCCAAGTTTCCCCATTAGCACTAAAGAAAAAAAATATTAGCCTTGCTCTTCTGTGTTGCACACCATACATAAATCAAAAAAGTGCATAAGAGTGATCTGTAAAGCCCCAACCTATGCTATATTGTGGTGGCTATAGTATCAGTGATTACCATTGCATCCAAAAACCCAAATGAGACTGGGTCCTGTAGGTCTATGCAAAATGCAAATTTATAATACGAAGCACATATGATGAAGCACAAGCTGAATTGCTCACCAAGATCAAATGAGTTAGCTTTTATAAAACTTTGTGAAGTATGCACCTGGAGGTATGACAACATACCCAAAGTTAAAGCAGAAGAGATGAACAGAATGGGACTACACAGATGCACTGTGATCTGGCATGAGGCCTTCCTAATCTACCAGCGAGCCTCTTTTTCTGTACAGGGTCCTCACCATCGTATTCACCCCTATTAATCAGAATATTCATATCTATCAACTCAGTAAATTGTATCTGGAAAAAGCTATTAATAAAAAAAGAAATTGAAGAGATGAACTCGAGGAAATTGTGATCTGTTTGTGGTTATTCCATAAGTAGAAATGAGGGACTAAACTCATTCACTATACAACTCCTGACGGATTATTCGCTCTGCTGCACTGAGCACTCATAAGCACATTCAACTATTAAATTAGCGCTGCTAAGCTGTGCTATTTGTGTTGGCTATTTTTATACACAGCAGGCAATAATCATTGCTTAATGAGAGACTAGGTTTTAACACCAGGTGTGATTTTGTTGTTAGGAGATATATTTTTCTACTTTTCATAGTTTTCATCCAAACCAGTACCACCTATTTCTGTCCTGAGGGATGCGTGTTGAAGGCCAATTCCAAGGCTCAGCATGGTGCGTGGTACTTGATTTGCACTGGTTGTCATAAAATGTAACACACAGCATTCTGTGAAGATGTGCAACGAAAGTGTGATTTTTGTTATGTTCCTTGCATTAGAGATCACTTCTAATTTGCAGCCTTTTCTATAATACTTCAGCTGTTTCCTTTTTGAAGAAAAGCAAAACTCTGTTTAAAATGTTGCTTTCTCAAAAATACATCTGTAACAATGAAAAAAAATGTATATACAGTATTTACTGTCGGAACACCACACAACAGAAACAAACATTTTTTCCTATACTAATGAAAAATATTCAGCATATAAAGAGCTTAATTGCATGCAATAAATGGCTGACTCTCTGGTTTGCTATTCAACCAGAAAGAATGTTCTAAAATCTTAAGAACAAAAATCAAGGAAGGAAAGCCTTAAGTTCTGCACACTTTACAAGAGAAAGCCCAGTTCTGAGACAGTTGCAGATGGACAAAAACTCCTGCTACAGGCATTTTTGGGCAAAAGACAAATAAACAAAACTACACATGAGACTGTGTTTGCCAGATTATTTTTTTTTAGACTTAATGAACATAAGTACAACCAGATCAAGCAAAACCATGCATTCTTTTTCTCAACAAAACACAAGCAGATCCAGTTTCTTTCGTGCAAGATTTTTAGATATTTTTTTTTAGTCCAACATCAAGCAAATACAGAGCACAGCTCTAAGTATTCCCTTTTATAAAATACCATTATAAAAGACAAATATGAAGCAATTTGGGAATATCACTTCACCTGTAGATTATAATTTTCAAACTAGTTGAGTAGAAATTCTGTAAAATTGACACCAGCTTTAGCTATTTAAAATAGATTTTAAAAAATATTTCTAAATTGAAAATCAATCAGGAAGTTAAAGACAAAAGCAGTCACGGATATGGGAATACCCTCAGATTTACAGAATTTCTCTTGGTTTTGGGGTGCCTTTGGTGGCACCAGAAGTTAACTCGGGCTGTAAATAACAAATTTCAAAAATACTGAAAATGGAATTCCAAAGCATGTGTATGACTTGAATGTTTGAAAACACTACTCTAAAAAAGCAATTATAGTTCAAACTAGCAGCTTCCGCACTTTTTCTCAGTTTCCATCTTCAGGATGAGGAAAGTATCACTTGACTATTGCAAGGCAATAGGATGCAGAGTATTCACATTTTTATATGTCCTGTGACACTCACAAATACCATGGAAATCCTAGAGAAATCAGAATTAGTATTTTATGTCTTACATGGGCCAAAGGTATTTTTTGTTATTGGTTTTGTTTTTGTTTCTTTATAGTGGTATTTATTACTGTTACAACATCGAAAGCTCTGCAATTCTCCTGGCCTCCTGAAATCAGCTTCAGAGTACTGACAACCTTAGGAATGTGAGAAAATTCACAAATAGCTCTGTGTTATTTTTTTTTTTATACAAAACTTAGCAAGATTGGTTATGGTGAATATTACTAAATATTATTGTGGTTTTCTAAATAGTGTTTGCAAGATGCGATGATACAGAAGCCCCAGGTTCTGAATTGAATTCCTTGGTGACAATTTGGTCTCATTCTGCTCTACGTATCTTTCTAGTCTTGTGGAAACTAGATGGTCTCCATTTCAGTTAACATCAGAATCTGTACCCAAGTAAGTATTTTTCCTAGTTTACAAATGTAAAGCAAGACAAAGTACTACAGCAGTACTACATCAGGAAACCTCAGCTTTATCAATTTGCTTTGACAACATACTCTGATTTACTTTCATAACCAAAGCACTATGGATTCATCTTTTTATTGCACACATCCCATAAGAGGGATGTGAAATTAATAATTACCATCCATGTAGCTCTTAAAACCCATAGCAAACTATGTAGAAATACTGTTAAGAGTCATTTAAATTATCTGTCTTGTTGAGTAACCAAAATTTCACAGCATTCAAAAATAGCAAGTAGAAACAAGGTCTCAGGCCAAAAAGAGAAAAGTAATCATATGACTGAAAAATATTTGATACTTGATATTGGAGCATACCTATTCCTATACTATCCCCCACAACCATGTTTTTAAAGTTTTTTACCTCCTAAGTCTTCAGGAAAGCCCAGAATTTCTGTAGAGGTACTCATATATTGTATACATTTTGCATTGGGTGGGGGAAAAACCAACACATTTTGCTTTTCCCCAGAAGCATAAATCATTAAAATATTTGTGCTACGCTAGTAGCACACACTCACCCAACCCAGATAACTGTCACTACTGCAAAAGAGCAAGGTGATCCAACAGTGTCTGCAACATGGCTCCTTTAGATCAGTCTGTTGTCCAGCTGAAAGGAATGAGTAAAGTCATATTTGTTGAGGAAATGTTCACATTTCTCTTCTATATATTGATACCTATTCTTTACAGCCCAGAGCAACATATGAATATATCCCCTTTTGACAAATGGTAGTTTAACGTATAAAGGATTGCTCTCTACCAAACTTTCACCTACTCATCCAAATTGTACATATGGCTTATTGACAATGCCTTCTCCTGCTATGCATAAATCACCCAGACACCAGTGAAGACACATGGTTGTGTCAAAAGTAATGCATCTCATCAGCAACATATTATGTATCTCCATGTATCTGTGAAAATTAAAACAGAATAACCAAATCCTCACTTTTAATTGTTTTCTTTCCAGTCTGCACAAAGAAATGATGAATCAGAAGTAACTTATCACTTGGCTTCAGTTTGATTTATGGAGCACTTTTTTTTTTGTTTATTTTTCTACCCAGACAGATGTTCAAATCTCCATTCTTAGATGTTTTTGAGGCTCAGATTGACAAAGATGCAGCTGTGCTAATCCACCATTGATGACAGTCCTGCATTGAGCATATGGCTGGACCTTCATAGGTCCCTTCCAGCCAACACTTCTGCAATTCTACATTGTGAAATCAATGTCATACCTGAACTGGAAGGTAACAGCACATTTCTTATGCTCTCTTTTCTAGTGTAGCCTGGTTTTCATCTCTAAACACCCTTGTCCATACTAAGATTTCTCTTTTCATGTTTGTCAAGACCACTCTTGTACAAACATTAAGATACTCCCAATTGTCCTTTCACCAGCTGCCTGATCCTGGCCTGACTCAAATAGAAGTGCTACCCTCAGAAACTAAGCAGAATTGCTACATTGGACCTCTAATGATGATCAACACTTAAATCCAACTGCCAACTCAGTTTTGCTTCTCGATTATTAATATAGCCATAGTACCAAGCAAGCGTATCTAGATATTTGTGTGTCCCCTATGCATAGGATGCACAGATGCAGTAGCAGGTGCTGTCCAAACTCCCAACAAAAATGTGGCCTTTTGGCATATTTTCCCAGAAATTCCTTGAATATGAGATTTCTTAAAAATAAGTAAAAAAATAAATAAATGATTGCATCATGCATTTCTGACAAAAGTTATTTACTGAGATGCCATGAGTAGCAGCATTACGAAGTCCAAGGGAGGGACAAAACCACATAAGCTTAAGGAATTTTCTCTTTTTTTAAGGCAAACTCAGCAGAAAGAGAGGGAGACTGAAACAGAAGTGAGTGAAAGCAGAATAGCCAGGCTGGGCTGCCCTTTAGAAGCTCAAGTATTTAAAGCGTGGCAGTTGCATTGATTTCCTATGTCTACCATACTGTATTTCTCCCACACTGACAAACAGGGGATGGGCTGATTCATGAGAGCCACTATTTGCATGTTAAGTTTATTGGCTTTCTCTGCGACAGCTTCTGTCAGTAATGCTCAACAAAGATCTTTTC
This sequence comes from Arenaria interpres, assembly GCA_013399435.1. NCBI lineage: Eukaryota > Metazoa > Chordata > Aves > Charadriiformes > Scolopacidae > Arenaria > Arenaria interpres. The sequence continues at coordinate 42,516 of VXAK01022083.1, forward strand.
ACAATGTATTCTCCTTATTGTGTTCTCCATGTGAAAGATTAAATACAGCAATTACATATAGCCATACATTTACTTTCTCTACCTTTACGACGTTCTAATTTTAATGCTTGAGCTATGAAAATCTGGGAAAATAATGCCTGCGATTTTAAGAAAAGTAACGTAACTCTGGCTGTGCTAATGTACCTTGTTCTGTCAACATTCCTCTTCCCTGTACTGGAGAACCAGTTCTTGATTTTCTCCTTCCTGTGATAAAACATTGGTTTTCCTCATGGGAATAATCTCTGAATAGGCTATTTCTTTCTTCCCTTTGTATTTTTGTTCTTGTCCCAGTAGGATATAGTATACACCACATATAATATAACACTAGCCAGGCAGTCTTTTCCAGTATAAAAGATGGAGAGTAGCCCCATGTAAGGATTGTAAAATGCTTAAAAAATTTAAAGCCACAGGGCAAACTTCTCTAGTCAGATAAGTCTACATGTGTAACGTACTGACGTGTAGGTGCTGAATGTTACATCTCTCTGAGGTACACTGCAGGTACCATCTTGAGATGTCCCATATCATATACAATCACCACAGAGAGGGGCTGGACCTAAATCAGAGGAGTCATCAACATAACTAAGGCAACATGAACTACTTGGCACAGTACTGCAGGGAGTGTGTGTATTAGCTGTGTCTTGCAACAGGCCACCACTGACAGAAAGCCTTTGAAGACCGCAGAACAGTGGAAGGGTGATTCCACGTACACAAGTGTGTCTCTCAGGCACAGCATCAGGCTGCCAGCGTAATGGAGGATTCTCTGCTGGCTTTCCAGATTTTTTTTACAACACCAGGCAGTAGAAAACATTTTAAAAGAGGTCTCAGCTTACTCAACTCCTTTGAGGAAGCCATTGCCCACATGGCTCTGAGACTCTGTGACTATGGCGTAGGCTTCACTTGCTCCCTGGTTCTGTAAGAAGTTTTTGACTCTCATAACTTGCCTCCGTGTTTTCATGTTGCCAGTAACATATGTTTACAGCCAGTAGGTCTGACTCTTCTTCTCAACCATTGCCAAGGCAAAGGGCATAAAACTGACCTTCTACGGCAAGCTTTTGCAAACCTTTCTTTGTCAGCCCAACAGCATACTGATAGAAGTCATGGAAGTGTTCAAATATATGTTTATTGTATTTCTTCTTTGTAGGACAGGAGCTCCTATTAGATCTTTTTCACACATCATATTTTAAATTTTTTCCTAATTTTCATTTCAGTGTTAGTTTTCTTTATAAACATCCTCATTTTCCTACCTATATGAAAAAAAGCATCTATGCATCCTATGTGCTCATTGCATAGTATCATTGTACAGTGCTAAAATTTGTCTGAAAACAATTAAATACGAGTTTTACTCAGTTTTTTTCTAACTGCATTTCATTTTTTGAACTATTGCTTGCATTAACAGTTCCAGCAGTTTAAACTACCGAACTGATTGATATCTACTGTGGCTGTCTGTCATTTGAAGTATCTAAGGCACTACAAAAAGATAATAAAGATTAGAAACATTTCCTATAGCAAACTGTTCTAAGTAAAATCAACTGTGACTTAAATAATCAAATGTTCTACTTCATTAAGTTCTTCATAGAATTAATTTTATAACTTAAAAAGGTATTCTTTCTACAAGATATAAAAGTAAAGCAATAGAAATTATAAGTATGTTACGCATATGATTTTAACGATGGCATTCAGCTGCCTAAACATATGCATTAACATTATTTTAGATCCTCTAAGATGTGTAAGACATGCATATTGGGACACTATGCATGGCTGAGGGCCTCCAACCTTCCAGAGCAGCACTTGAAGTCCAGATGTAATTGTGTGGTGCTTCAAAGGCAATGCTAGTCCAATGTGTTTTGCCAGCTGAATCACTCCCTAAAAATCTAATTATTTTTAAAGGCATATATATAATCAATAACATTACAATTTGGAAATAAATAGAATATTCTACAAACATAATCAAAATTCCAAAATTTTGATATTTTAACCTAGCTTGTGACAGAAAACAACTGAAATGTCTCTATATTCCTTCGCGGAACGAAAATCCAACATTTGGCTCTCCCTGTCACTATATTTATATTATTATGCTGCCTAAGATAGAGTCATTAATGAAGCATAGAGTGTAGCCTGAGATTCCTGTCTCTGTCACCAAATAATTTCTTTTTAAATCACTCTCCTTACAAAATGCTTAAGACTCTTACGTTGAATCCTCATCTTTCACTCATTTGACATTGTAATGCATAAAGATTTATGTTAATGAAAGAAAATGATTACATATTCATGGATTTGTAGTGTTGGAGCTGCAAAGAAACTTCAGAAGCTTTTCAAAAAGTACACTGATTTTTGTGTACATTCCACATGAGTTTCCTTTTTGGCAATATTAATTTTTTTTAGCAATTATGGTAGGTTATCATTACTTAGTGACATTTATGGGTTTATTCTGCTAAAAAAGTTGCAGACAATTTCAAACTTGACTTTAAAGCTGCATGCAGGCACATAACGTAACTCCTGTATTCATTGTGGCTCTTAATGGAACTTAATTAATTGAATAGAACGATTAAAAATCTTCATCTGAAACGTTATCAATCCTCAAATAATATTCACCTAATGCTAATTATTTAAACTTTAAATCTCCAGTTTCCTGCTGAGCCAGATCATGACTTTGGAAGACATAAAAAATAGCAGCAGTGTCAATCAAGTATAAAAAGTATGAGATCAGAATTGGCCCATTTATCTACAAACATTAAAGAGAAACTTTCAGTTTAAGAATTTCAGTTTTAGAAGTCTCTTACTCCACCCATGCTTAAACAATAAATAATTACCAGGGACAGCAATAAAAGAAAAACTCTGAATTTATTTACATTTTGTAGAAAAAAAAAAATCATCTTAGTATTAACGTTGCATAAACACAATATAAACACTATAAAACACAAGTTTATCCGAGATTATGCAAAACTCATCTTAAAGACTGATATACTGAAGCACTGGAATTTATTTTATACAAATTTGTTGTTGGTTTTAAGATGGATTTTAGTAGTGCTGTAATAATTAGTAGTTAAGTTCTACCTAGATAGCCTATGAACAGAGCCAGGCTCAAGTTTCGTACCAGAAACACTGCAAAGACTACATTGCTCAGAAATTTCCTATGCTTAACAGTCCTTAAGATCTCAAAAAAGATATAGGGATTCTAGGCTATGTGGATCAGTAACATGATCAATTGTATCGTAAGCGAAAACTTCATTGCTATTTTTGATTCTTCATGTTTTAGATTAATGTGGATTAAAAGCTTGTTAAGTTGTCTTCTGCATTTGCTAGGTTTTCAATAAGTGGAAAATTCTCACCAGCATTACACTAATGAAGTACACTTAAAGTCAGCTGGTATAAATTGTGACTGCGGCACATAATGATTTGACTCAAATACATATTAAGATTTAAATTCAGGGAAAATTCCATAATAGCCATTTCTATATTCTAATAAATTTATTCCAAGCCCTTTTTTCTGTCAATTGCTAAGTTGCAGCTTAATTAAAAAGGATGTTTGAAAACTTATCCAGAAACCGGGATTTTATGCAAACAAGTCGAGTCTTGTCCTCTTTCTTCTTGAGTTCATAAAGATTCACACCAATTTCCATCAACTAAAATTGTCACAATAAAAAATCTGCACTTCTGTCTTTCTGAGCATGCAAGTTCACTAATAGTAGCTTTTGTTACCAGAAATACTCACTGTTTAGATCTGAAACAAACCTATGCAGTTTGATTTACTTCTAAAGCAAGGGCTAATTAGTAAAAAAAGAAGAAAGTAGGGATACAGACTATTAACCAATCTCACCCACAGAAATAACCCTGCAGTCATGAAGGCAAAAAAACCCTCAGACGTCGCATGTGCTTGCAATATAGCGTGTTGCTTATAAATCAGCATACATCTTTTGCATGGCAGAGATGGGTAATTGCTGACAAGTTGCCTAACAGCAGCAGGAAAATGATGAAGATAATGAAGAAAAGTAGATGCAGTCATTGTTTTTTTCTATTTATGCCAGGAAAGCTTGCCTATTCCCGTTGAGAAATAAAAGTCATAGGCTATGTCTACACTGCAGTCAGAAGCATGTTACTACAGCAAATGTATCCTTACCCAGCATAAATTGAAGACATCTAGCTCAGGTATTAGCAAGAGAAAAAAAGCATCATATAAATACATGGCCTAATTATCCTGAGTCCTGGCTGGAACCTTCTTATTGATATCTGGACTGACTAACCAGATTAAAGCAAGGCTTAAGTGTTTTCCCTCTCCCATCAAAACCAGCAGGTCTACTTTAAATTAGAATCCTGCTTGAACTAGAAATAGCTTTTCAGTGCTAAATATTAAAATATTCTGGCCGGGTTGCTTGGCTCCAAATGTTGCCTCCTCGCCTGTAAGAAAGTCTACTCAGCTGGAGAGCAGAGTACAAGCATCAGGGCCTGAAGGCTAATGATGCCAAAGTGGGTAAATGGGCAGAGCCCTGGGCTCGCCCCAGTTGTGATTCTTTCTCCCTAGAACTGCAGGGGAAAAGAGGACTGCATTGCAGTTGCATATCAACATCTGTTCCAGGAAATACAGAAGATCCTGGCAAAAAAGAATTTGCCCTTCTAATAAGTGAAATACCATAGTCTTTGTGTAGTCTCTCAATTAAATCCTCTTTATTATATAACTGCTGATCATAGCTCCTCACAAAAATGTTCTTCTATTGTTTTCAAACCTAAAAATTTAATTTAAATATTCTATCCACCAGAAAATAATAACACACCTTTATAGCAGAATAGAAACCTGCCTACCAACCTAAAAGGAGACAGCAGTTGTACCCACTCAAGTCAATTTCACCAACAATTTAGTATCATACAGCTCATAAATCACTTAATGCTAAAATAAGCCTATGCTGCTTCTCTAGGTAGATGATGCAGAAACATCAATACTGAAAATTTGGAAATCCCTGTTTAAGTCTGGTGATGAAGAATTATGCATCTCTTCTCTTACTTCATTTTCCTGGTAGATAACTACCTCAGGGGAAAATTTAACCAACTCTCTTACAGAACTCTTCCAAATCACAAAATCAACACCAGTCTTCTTGCTTTCATCTGGAATGAGAATAACATTCTTCCTGAAGAAAGACTTACCTGCCTTTCAGCGTGAGAGTCTTCATATAACCAGGAACTCAAATCCCACCACTAAATGGCTAGAATACACTGCTGGAAACAAAAAGTGCCCCTATTTACACTGGCATGCTTGAACTGCCAGCAAGTTTTTTCAATTGATACTGTCACTTTGCCAAACACCCAAGAATTTTGTTTCACCAATCCCATGTGAAATTTGTCCCTGGAAAACACAATGTGTAATAGTAGTCATGATAGAAAAATACTAAAATGCACAAGAATCTGTAGGAATTCTCTGATCAATGATAGCCAGCAAAAAATAAAGCAGAGACTGTATAAACTGTTAAGCATATTAAGCTCAAAGTAAGATTACTTTGGTGATCTGGTAAATTTAGAGTATCCTAAAGCAGCAAGAGCATGCAAACAGATACTGATTTTGTTGCTTATTAAGCACTGAACTAGTCTTTCTAGTTTATTAAGCCAAAAAAGCATTCTGTTTATCTCAGGGGTCCTAAGAGATATTAAAGTTAGTGGCCAATCACACACACCAAAAAAAAAAAAGGCAGAAAAAACCAAACACCAAATGAAGCATTTAGAAAACGGCTCTGTCTTCAACCAACATTTTGACAGGGAAAAACAGTACAAGAAAGATGAGAGGTCCAGACAAGCATGGGATGCCTGCAGTATATGAAACACCACTGGTATGTTCTGATAGCCAGAGCATTTCACTCTAATAATGTTGAGAAAACAAAATTTAACAAGTGACATCCAGTAAATACATAATCAGAGAATGCTTAAATGACTTGGGATTTGGAAGGCAGTTACTTAAGGAATAAGTTAACTGTTTATGTAGTTGAGTTAAAAAGACGTGAAGAAGAGGGTGTAGAATGACTTGCTAGATGTCTTTGATAATAATCCAGCAGGTACCACACAAATAGTTTTGTTAGTATTGGCAAAACCAAATAAACCCTGAGGAAAAGTATGATTGGAAAAAGCAAACCTTGTGGTGTAAAATAAACACGCATGTCAAAATCAAGTACCAAGTTCACTCAGATTCCTGACAGTAGTCTATAGCAATGAATTGGCAGCCTTACTGTTTATACTGCTCTAACTCATGTGTTACTTTAAAGGAAATTTTCTTTAGCTAATGTTGAGACCTTGAGGCAGGAAGGTCTCCATCTTACTGACATCCCCTGTAGGAAAAGTGGCAGCTCATCCATTGTATACCTCATCCCAGCCTATATTCTACCACCAAGCTCTAGGTGATAAAACAGATTATGATTCACCAAAGCAAGTGTGTGGGGTTTTTTCTTGTAGTTGATTTAGACTGTAAACACACAAACTGGAGAAAAAACTTTGAACACGGAGTTCAGAATTCTAATTTTAAACTATACTAGAAATACAAAGAAATAACTCCCAGTGAGACAAAATTTGGATTTCTATGTCAGCCTGCAGTAACTAATCCATACCAATCCAGCAGGGGCAACTGCTGAGGGTAAGGAAGGAAATAACACATTCTCGCTTTCAGCCTTACCACAGACTTACAATTTTCAAGTCTTGTCCTGATCCGGATTTTCAAAAATCTCCTGACACATTTGCTTCATGTTCTTCAGATACTAATTACAGGCTTTGTAGGTTTTTGAAAGTATGGAGGGCTTCCTTTATAAATTAGTGTAAATGCTAGGGATTTTGCAAAATTTGCTGGGATTCCTGAATGAGAGCAAATCTCCGATACAGAAATAAAATAGACACTTGCGAAAGGTTACATGAGCTAAGGCTACATGAGATGAGCAAAGTATTTCCACTGGCTTCAGTAGAACTAGATTTAGCCAAATCAGAGGAAGGGAAAAAAAAATAAAAATCACAAAGTCAGGCAAGCTGCCCTCATCTCCTGCTGTGCAGGCAGACAAAGATCAGTGTGACAAATAGCATCCTTCCTAATACAGTTATTATGTCTGGTAGGTGACTCACTCTCTCTCTTCTAAGTCATGCTAGTAATGACAGTATAAATTATTGACTAAACCACATTTGCTGAGACTTGCTTGGATGTCGATAGTATTGAAAGGAAATTAAAAAAAGATATCCATATAGCCCTTGATGGTTGTGAGTAATTTTTCTGGATCAAAATTACATCTAGTTGTGGTACGGTTTGCATCCAGGATGTGGTTTAGCTGTGTCTGGAAATCTAAATTAAAAAGACAGTCTAAGAGCACCCAACAAAATTTGAGCACACTATAAGTACTATAAGTTCAACAGAATGAATTTTTCCTAGTTAGCGTTACTGACTTCTTTTACTGAGGAAATGTGTCTGCGTTGCATGAATATGATTTACATTCAGAAAGTTCTGATTAGATGTGTATCTCATGCTCTTGACTAAGTTACAATTCCTTAACATATTTGATAGCTGCTATGAAGAGATTCATCCTGGATATTGGACAACAGTGGAAATTGCTGCATAAAGATTACATTAATCGTAGAATCATCAGGCATTAATCCTACCAGCTACTCAAGAGGCCAATATTTCTCCTTTGTGATTAGGGAAGGACAGTGGAGGTTGCCAAGCTTATCAGCAAGTCAAAAACCAAACTGGGACTAGAGTCTGAGGAACACAATATCCAATCAGCTGGAAACTTCCGCAGGATTCAATAACAACAATTATATAAAAAAACCTACACATCATACAGTCCTAACAAGAAAATAGAGCAGTAAACGCCCCACTTGCCTTCACTACATCGTCTACATAGGGACTGATGAAGTTTTTCATTGGCGACTACTTTTCGTGAGTGCTTTGCATACTTTTTTGTTCACACTGAAGGACCAGAGGATTTTAGCTTAACTTAATGCATTCTTTAAACTTATCAACGTATCTTACAGAAAGAAACTTTCCCAAAAAATGCAGAAAGCTCAGGCCTTAAAGAAGGAGTTACTGTTTGCCATTATGCCTCTGCATTGATTTAATTATTTTTTTTTTTATAAAAACATTGTGTGAGAGGAGAAGGCAGTCTGTTCAATGACAGGCATTCATTCATTCCTGTCTTTCTGGTGTCTGTAAATGAAGTTCTTATGCAAGCTCAGTACAAGTTTTAGTACTGAATGAAATAACAGCAGTTTATATGCTTAAGCAGTACAAGGCCAATGAGACACTCCTCTGGAAGACAGAACAATTTTTTCACTCAAGACTTCTTTTTGATCCACATGGGTAATTCTCAAAGTGTTATGTTAAGAAACCATTATGCTAAGAGGCCCAGCATTAAGAATCCCAAGCTTAAACTGTCGCTTTATGAAGCAGATTTATGCCTTATGACAGTAATTGCTCACACCAAAGGAGCAAGCTGGTGCACCAGCCAAGCACAAAGCAGAATATGAGGAGAGCATAGAGTTCTCACCATTAGATGAGGTTAGGGATCTGATAATGTCTGTTTTTTAGAACTAGAAAAGACTTTTCATTTAAATAATAATTAATAAAAGAGCATACTATACACAAAGAGGCACTGGTTTGTCTAAATGAACATAAATGCTGGCACTTTTGTTCAGCTTCGTTTTCTAATGTAACTTGAATTACAACAAGAATGATGTGCTTATTCCTCTGTGCTTGACTTTGTATTGTTTTAAATGAACTAGTTAAGTCTTAATTTAAGCTATTTTGTGTTTTTTGAGTTCATGTGCTCATTATAAAAGAGCTAAAAAGAAAAAACCGAAATATAAAAGCAAGGCAAAGAAAAACATCTGTGAGAAGGAAAGTAAATCTTGTGCCTGTAAATTGCTAGATTGGGGTCTCTGTAAAAGACAAAAACCAACTCTGTGCACCCAGGAAGACAATTTAGAAATTTTAATATGAGCTATTAAACAGGGAAAACTAGAAAGGTTTCCTAGTAGCAACATAGCTACATATTAAACAAAACCAATAAAAGTTGCTCCTATCTCCTTTTTCTCTCTCTTTCCCATTTTAGATTTAAAAAACTTTTCACAGTGTTGCACTATGCCTTCCCTCAGAAAACTGAATAAACAAAAACCGAAACAGCTCCATAAAGTATACTTTGTTGATATGTTTTTCAGGTTTTGCTCTGCCAGTAAATTCAAGCATGACCTGAATGGTAACAGCAAGTTTATGGACAATGAGTAATAGCATGACATAGCTAATTAATGCTATTTCAATCCAGGCTGTTTAAACAATCAAGCCTAATTGTGCTAAACAGTGTGATGGTTTTATATGGACAGCAATGAATGAGCAAATCCAATGGAGATTTAAAGCTAAAGCCCAACTAATTTGTGCTTTGTGGGTATACCAAACTCATCCCGGTACCTTCATTACTTGCATTTCCTGTTGGTTCTGCTGTCTTTCCTCAAAAAGAAAAAAACCCCACGTGCTGTACTATGCTTTGTTTGGACAGTGTTTCTGTCACTGATTTAAAAACAAAATAATATATGTCATCTATTATGTAGAACAGCTCAGCTGCTGAATGTGCGTGGATGCTTCCTGGAATATTTATGCCTCTGTTAGACAGGTTCTTGAACCTGGTTAGGCTCTTCCTAATCACTGCGTGGCTAATCATGGTACGACAGAATATGTCAAGCTCTGCATTCTGATTAGCCTCTGTAATGTGATCAGGGTTCTGGGTGCTCTGTAGCACCCAAATCAATTTCTTTAAAGAGATGCAAAATAATCCAAATTGACTGCCTCCAAGAAGTCCAGTTTAATTTTACTTACATCAAAGCAAACAGCCAATCTTGCTGTACTCCAGATTTTCCTTGATAGTGAGAGGAGAAAAAGACAGAAGAAGGGCAGAGCTGAAAGGTGAAGAGTAGTCAAAAGCAGTTTGTCTGTGTTCTCCTCATCCCCTCTGCAAATACCTAATGCTATTCTTCCTCCCTGCTAAAACACCCAAACTTCATCACTATAGCAGGAGGCCACAAGTGCGCATCTTCAAACATTACCATTTCATTTCTTCCAATTCAGCTTTGAAACCTCTTGAAGATGTGCAATGGTCCTACCCCAACTCTCCAAGCAGTTACAAGGGCTTACCCTCTTACCAGCCATTTCTTCATGCTCTGGCCAAGTAGAGCCTGGCTTCTCCATTACAAAGCAAGGCATGGGAAGTATTAGACAACCAAATACAGAGGCCAACAAATTAACTGCTAGGTTTATATTAGGAAAGTAGTTTTTGCTGAGTAAGCCTACATTTCAGATCTGACATAGATATATTATGTAATTTTATACCATATGTCAGTCTGTAGCGCTACTATTAACAGATATACTATTAAAGTATACAAAACTCCTACAAAATGTTTTTATTGCCTTAAGAGCTTCATTCAATATTTAAAGAGACTGATTACCTTTCTCTATGTTACTTTGTTTTTAGTCAGTCAGTTTAAGCACAAGTCTAGTTATCTATATATTTAATCTTCATTATATCAAGATAAAGCTGGTAGTAATTGTCATTCCGATTAAACCACATTACAGAGCTCTGCAGGATTTCTCTTCTGCAATATTCAAGTTGGCCAGCAATTTATGTCACTTCTGATACTTGGGTTCTTCCCCATAATGAGGTTTTTAAGTGTTCTACCTGACATTTACATTCCTAATGAGATTCCTACACCTCTGTTGGGGTCCATAATGACTAATATAATAGCTCAAGCTGTTTCAGTGGATTAAAAAAAAAGAGTCAGAATTTACTTTTATATTATGACCAAGTATAACAGCACTTTGTAGTTCAAATATACTATACACATATGGCTAGAAAGCGCTTCACGATTAAATACATTTAACTTAACCATGGTAGAAAAACACTAATATAGTTGTTGACTACATTGGCAGTTTTCCCCCAAGAGAACCACAAAAAGCTTCTCACCCCAGGTATGCCTGGCTTTTCTCTCCAATCCACTTGATTTTTTATCTTCTCTGTTTGCTGCTCTCTTTAAATACATCCCCAAAGTTCTTCTCCCACTACTCCCAGCAATAAAATTGGATTTCCTGTGACCCAGGAGTTTGTGGGGAGCAGGAGACGGCAGACAGGGAGAGAAAAACAAGGCAAGAGCTGGAGCCATGCTATACGTGGCAATGGTGAGGTGGCAGAAAAAGAATTGTTCTGTCTCCCTGCTCCACACTTTCTCTTCCCTCTGCCCTTGGGTGAGTTGAAGAAAGCTGGGACAACATGCCACCGTGACTGTACTGGTGCTGCAAATGGGGCAGATTCCCATTTCCTCGAGCACGGATGAGGCAGGAAGGGATCTTGCCTGCAGGGGACTTTGAGGCACCAAGGGAGAAGCTGCTGACTGGAGAAGAGGAACGCAAAAGTGCCCTTAACTGCAGCCATGAAGGAAGTCAGAATTATCTCTGTCGGTACTCGGGAAACAAGGGTGCATTTTATTTTGGAAGGGTTGGGGTGCTGGGCAGAAAAGAGAGGTAGCGGAGAAAATCCCAGGCTGGCTGCTACAGATGGAGGAAAAGAGGCTTGGGGCAATGCAGAGTGTTTAGTGTGTGCAGGTGGTGAGGTTGGAGGTAGATCAAAAGTGTGCCAAAGGGAGAAGAGTGGGCCAGTCCAAAGGTGGGTCTGTCTCTGCTACTGCCTTTTAATATACCAGAAACTCCCTTCCTGTTTCAGGATGTCTGTGAGGAAAGTACTACTGAGCTGTTCAGCCCAGATGCCAAAAGAGAGGGGAAATGAGCTGTGTTTGCTGGCTGAGAGGTTTTTTGTTTTAAAGAGAGCCATTGAGACTGAAAAGATATGATTACTCTGCTGGTTATTTTACAGGTGAATGGACAAAAGCACCAGGCAGGGTTCTACATTATCTGCACTGTTTGGTCACTTAATAGCATGGAGAAGGTTGAAAATTCTGATTTGATAATACTTTAGTGCTCATTTAGTCAGGAACAAGTGGTTTCAAAGCACTAGAGATTCAGACTTCCATAATTAACTGCTTTTTCAATCATCATGCAAGAAGCATATTTTAACATCCCACCCCTTAACTATAACAAAAATATAGTTAAGTTACCAAGCATTTACTACAGGATAAAGATAGTGAATAGCAATCATAACACCAGAGAAACCACTGAAATCTTACTGAAAAAGGCCGTGATCCTTATCCATAGGTTGTATAATTGAGGAGATTTTTTCTTACAGTAGACCCTGAAACAAGCTTAGAAAAAGAGATGTACTAACCGGTTTAGCAATCAGGGATTTTAAGTACACAAAATATTTTAAACTGCTGATACATGTGACTATGTTCTGACATGTCTAATAGATAAATATACATTAGCAAAGTCATCATCACCCCATGTTATAATTTCTCACCTCTAAGAAATTAATGTGCATAATTTGTTTTTGTTTACATACAATATTATAATGGCACAACAGTTTAAGCAAATGTAGCATTTTTCCCCAGAGCCAGCCAGGGGCTGGATGCTTTCTACGATTTTAAGCATCAATCCTTCATGAAGATAAAAAGTGACAAATAGTTTTTTTGTGTTAGAATTGATTTTTGCAAATGGAGTTGGTTAAAGTGGTCTAATAATCTTTGAAACTTTTTGCAGTTGCTCAGTGCAGAATTTCCTTATTCAGTAATAATCAACTGGGTGATAAAGTATTTCCCTTATCAGTGAAAAAGGAGAGCTAAGGAATCTCCCACTAAAACTAGCTGCAAAAACTCCCCTACCTTTTAAAAATATGGCAAATAAACCTGATTTCAGTTCCCAACTTCTTGTAATATAAAAGTTTTTGGATTCTAATCTCTCAAAGTTAATTGTATAACTCTGTATTAAGAAAAGTTTTGTGTGTGATAGCTTACTGTGGGAACTAAACATGCGAGATGAACTTCTGTGATGCAGGCACAGAATCTTACAGTTTCTGTAGCTTATAGGAAGTAGTTTATAGGAAAAAAAAAAAGTTTAAAAATTCCCAGACTAATTCCTATTCAGAGGAATTCCTATCTCTGGACCGACTTTTTCTGTTCCTCTAAATAATGGCAGAGATCTTGCTCTTTCTTCAAAATCTATGCATGAAAATTCATTACATATATATGAAAAAGTAGTGATTTATTTTTTTTTTTTTGCCAGGATGTTTACATCATTTTAGCATCTCAAATGCTGAAATGTTAAATAAAATGGATACACAGAATTTCACTGAAGCTAAGAATATATTTAACTTTTGATTTTCAAACATTATTTTTGCTATTTCTTTGTAAGTTTTGTCACTTGTGTTGTCAATTCAGTTCTCTCTCTCTTTTTTTGAGAGGTTTCAAGACAGTTTTAGAGCTCAGAGTATGCAAAATAGTATTTGTGAGAATGAGCTTTCTGCCAAAACACTCACACAAACTATTAAATACTAATATATGTTTTAAAATTTTTTGATCTATTTATTTTTGAGGGGATACTTACTGTACATCAGCTGATCTGTTTGTATGGCTGAAGGAGATATGCAAACAACTAGTCTCAGCTAAAAATAACTGTTATTGTCCCGTAAGCGCTGACTTCTCATTGCACACTAAACACAAGATCTGAATTTGAGCTGCTTTGATGACAACACATATGCACAGTCAGCTACGTCTCATTGATTTTTGGATGTTGGACAGAATACACATCAGTTTTCCTATAGCCATTCCCAAAACAATTGATCCAGGCACCATTTTTCACCAGATCACTAAGTGCTAATTCAATTTGATGGGCACAGCAGGCAATAATATATACTACAAGGAACTTACTTTCAGTAGCGTAAAAAGTACATCCTTTTCATCCATACATATTGTTGGTGCACATGAAATGCATTTTCATATAAAACCTTTGCTGGTTGTCCTTCAGTAAATCAGCATGTTGTAGCAACATTATGGTTTTCCTATTGCTTCTTTTGTAGTTTTTGGCATGAGAATCTAGAAAATATAAGACCACACCTACCAACACTGCAGACAAGCCTTCTTTTACACACAGTGCAAACTTCTGCACTGAAAAAGCTTTCGAAGAATTAATTTTATGATAAAAGTCAACTAGCATAATTAGTAAAGCAGAAGATAAAAAAAAATTTGATTGCTCTGTTTGGCATGGAAAATGCAGTACAGAAGCTGCTCAAAGAGGGAATAAACTGGAAATGGTCCACTTCAGCTCAGTCTGAGGAAATAAAAGGGGAAATTCAGAAAAATTAGACAGCAATTAAATATGGAGGTAACAGTGGCCCATAAAAATCGACTGAACTCTTTCTCTGGATTTTACTAAACTGACAATACAAGAAGTGGAGCCTGCAATTGGTAACCTGCTTTGGAACAAACCAAGCTGCAACAAGAAGGTTGCTATTTTAAATAGTAGTTTCTATTGACATTAAATTGCCATCATCTCCATAAGGATAGGCAAACCAAGTACCTCTAATAATGTTTTTTCTCTGAATCCTTATAAAAACACAATTTCCATAAATAGGATGTGAGCATCCCAAGAAAAAACACAGAAACATAAGTCCTTGCCAGCTATTGTCTTAATTTCTTTCTGTTTTCAGAAGAGAAAGAAAAACTTCTGCAGACAAAAAGAAAAAGAAGAGATAGGAAATAGAAAAAATTGTCATCTTTGTGAGCCCAGATGCTAAATAAAATGAAATTACCACGAAGGGAAAAATCAACTTCATATTGGTCTAGGGGTATGACCTTTGAAGTCTTAATCAGAATTAGGAAAACACTAAAGAAAGCATTTTCAGGTAAATTCTTGGTGCTTAAATCTGAGAGAAGGGAAAGCTAAATCAGTACAGGGGAATTTTGCAAGTGATGTAGTGCACACCCAATTAATAGCTCATCATGGGTTGTTAAGGATGTGATTAAAGGACAGCCAATTTACTAAGGACTTAAGATGTTAGCGGTGAAGAAAAAAGTGACAAAATCGTGCCTTTCTCCTCTCTCTCCTTTTATCGTGATAAACACACTCTTTTCACACATCTATGAACACAAATTACAGATTTTCCTTGTGAATTTAAATGACCACATCTTCTCAGAAGAGGCATGAAAAATTTAGTTGAAAAAAAGTAAGGGGGAGTGGTGGTAGGGTTGTAACGCAGTGGTTAAAGGAAATTTTTTTAAACATTTCAGAAAACTAAAGCATTTTAAAGGGCTAAATTAATAGCCAATACATACTTTGTGATGTTGTTGAAGATTGATAAGCTATAAATGAGAGACAAAGATTTACTTTGTCCAAATGCGGTCAAGGCTGGCTATGCTTTACCTATGCTATTTCATATTCCATATGCTTGAGAAAATGTGAGTTAGGGTGCATTTTAATGGGATTTTTGCTTAATAGTATAGTGTTAATGATTTCTAGGTCATCATGAGACCAATGACCTTTTCTAACGGGCAAAAATGGAAGCAACGTCTTTTTAATGCAAGTTTGTGAATTCATCTTCTTGCATCCTACAAGTCATGTCTGACAGTCTACCTACAGACCACTGGGATTTACGCGAGCAGCGTCAAGGCACTGTCTGTACTCCCAGCTGATGTGTGGTCCTTTTTTTTTTTTTCTAAATATGGATTGTTGCACCTTACTTCAACTTGCATTATAAACTTGCATATATATTTGGGAGGGGAGCCCGGAGAAGGAAAAATGCATTTTATTATGAATAGGATAACGAGATCTTTGTCAATATTTCTGAGCATCAGAACGAGTAGAAATCACATTGCTGTTTGAACAATACAGAAACCACCCAATCTTCAGGGTTAAGGACCTCTATTAGGAACAACCTGGGAGATGTTAATTCTGCAGAATGTAAATCCTTAGAGGCACATAGGCTGCAAACAGAGTAAGAGCTTCACTTAAGGAAGGCTTAGAATTGTCCAGAACCTTCTTTCCCCATCCCTCCCCTCACCTCAGAAATGCAAGGAAGCTTTTGGAGCACGAGGTTGACATAGATTGGAGACCTCTTCCTTGAAAAACTGCTGCATTTAGGCACTGTCTCTGACCATCAGGGTGGTTCAAGGTAAACCATGCAGACTGAGTTACACTGGTGTCAAATCTAGAAGTAACTGAACTATGGAAATCAAAACCTGGTTTACCTCTGTTTTCCTAGCCAAAGGCAAAGACAAGTTTTAATGCAAAAAGGACATGCAAATCCTTTGATTGACTTTGCAAAACCAACCCAAAATCTGTTGTCATAGGAGTGAGATAAATATGTAACATACATTTCTTCTAAACATTGCTAATCTCAGTAACTTCAGGACAGAAAATGTAGTAGAGATCAAGCTGATCTACTCAGTTGCACCTCAGGGAAATATTTTCTGCTCATATATTTCAATCAGCTGTGAGCTAACTCAAATGTTCTCCCATGTTTAAATTATGAAGATGAATTTGATAAAAACAACAAAGGGAAGATAAAGATTTCATCACAAGTAACAGCAGCCTTTACTCTTATGCTTACTGAGAGGGAAATATGAAAGTCACTCCTTGTTTGTACTGGTCCCTACAGTGTCTGAAGGAACAATAAAGTAGAACCCGCATTCTCTACATCTATGTGTATTTTTAAGAAGCCTGATTATTAGATTTAACCTGTATAAAATTAAAATAAACTGCAGCCCTGAAAACAACTGGATTTATCTTGGGAGTTTGGTCAGTCATTGAAGCTAATTACAGTGACCACAAAGAGCTTTTTGTGAACAGATGCAGTCATCACTCTGAAGTACACCAAGCATTACCCTTATTGTATCTGATACTTAAGGAAAAATATTAACAATGGTGAGTTGACCTAAGGTCTAATCCAGCAAGGATACATGTAGCTGACTCTATAATGTCCCTATGATGATTACTGGGGACTTAATTCTCAGCTGTCCTATTAAAAACCCATAAGCCACCTAAAAGGGTCAGAGAGCATCTGAGGTTCTCCTTTAACTGCTATCATAAAATAAGCAGCTGAATCTATGAAGGATGGCCACCAGGAAAACAGTCTCTCTGGTGTTTTAAAAGTAAACCAGTCACCACTGCAAATTATTTCTGAAGTCACGCCATTAGCTGCATTTTGCCCGGGGTTTGTTTTGCCTCTGAGTTCAGCAGACAGTTTGCATAACAGATTGCAAAGTCACGGGTCTCCGGGGCTATTCTTGAGGTCTAGTTGGCACCAGGAACAAGAAGTCATTCATTCCAGCATGCAGATGATGAGCTGAGCAAGGCATTTATAAGGAAACATGAAGTCACAGGAAATGTTATTTGAAGGAAGTTTATAAACTTTGTGCTTGATATTCTGGTCTCTGACTAATCAATAGCAAAACTACCTAGTGCAGCAGCATCCTTAATGGAGTTCAGGTAAGTTCACCATAAAGATCAGCAAGTTTCCAGAGAAGCTGATCCCATTCCCAGCAACCTGCTGAAACACTTTGACGTGGACTAAAGGACAGCTTGGGAGGGGGAAACTAAAACAAAACATACACTTTGTTAGAATAGGAGCGATGTTTTTGGAGTTTACTTTAGACCCTGAATCTAAACAGGTCAAATATTGAATTTTGTATGTCAGTTAGTACACTCAGAGCTATATGCTTAGCATTACTTTAATTGTGAAGATACGATTCCTGAATCCTTAAGGAAGTGCAGGAAAGGGGCAGAGGTTAGAGCCATTTCCACCACCATGTGGTAATGCAGTCATATAGTCACAGATACAGTGTAACACGTTTTGTTCCGTGTCCTGAGGATAGTCCCACCATGAGGAGGGAAAGAAGCAACTGCTTTTGGAGGAGGGTAAGGAATGTCTAGACAAGAGCCAAATAAATTAATCTGGTGTCAATAGCATTAAAATAGGACTGTTCATTTCCACACTACAATATATTCAGCTCAGGTGATCTTAAGTCTGTATTTTTTAAGTTGATTGTTCTTGACATTAGTCAACTTAGTCTTCCCTTCAATTTTTTTTTCTTAAAATCCGGGCATGTGATTTTGACAATTTTTTTTTACTTAGACACACTTTTAATATTCATTTCAATGAATTAATAACCAAAATTTGAGGTAAACTGAGTTGAGGTTATGTTCTATGCAAATTGGAATTGTGTTTACATTAAGTGAATGAAACATCTTGTTCACTTCCATTATGTACTGGGGATAGTTATTTAGCTAATGTTACTTTCCCAAGCAGAGTCTGTTAAGCTGTACAGTATAGAAGCTTTTCCCTTTGAGTTCAATGATTAATTATCAGTTGGGCACTATATTAAAATAAATCTATTTTAAAATCAAAATTAGAGGAAAAAACTTTGTTAAAAATGGGCTGTTGTTAGTGATAATGCCAGACCATTAATTTTTATTAACTTGGAGTATTTTGAATTTAACATAATAGAAACTTTCTTACTGAACTGTCAATGCTGAAGAGTCATTATTTAGCTTTTTCCCTCTCCCATTTCTACTATTTCTACCCTGAAAAAGGAGACGCTATTAATAAATTTATTTTCTGTTACTGTATTTGTAATCAGAAAATCTGCACTTTAGTATCAAACTTTTTACATGTCTTGAAAGAAAAAGGTAAATCTTATGCTAGTTAAATAAATTTCCACATTAACTTAGTTTTGACTTAACGTTCCTAAATTCCAATAGCTAAATCAAGTGTCCACAATAGGAAAGACTGGTAGTGTGTGTAATTTTTGCCATTTTACTTCTCATTGATGTATTTAATTGATTTAAAGTGTTCTGGCACTTATAGGTAAGAAGAAAACTCACAATGTTCACCAAGGAAAAATTTTCCTTCCACCTAAAAACCCCAGCTCTTACTGTTTCTCCTGATTGTACAAGTGTTCGTGAGAATCCAGGGGCTTAAATCTTGGGACTTCATGGGCACCTTCTTGAAAGCTGCTTCAAAGGCTGAAGACCATTTACAATAACACTGTATTCTCTCATTTTAAGCACTCACAAAAATGTCACCACTTGAAATCCCACACAGCAATACATGCTCTGACCAGCCCACTGTCATGTCAGGATCATCTCAGCTACCTCAAATGTGCACAGAATTGCTTGAGGCTTACAAAGCAGCATATATCTGCATCATGGATGTTGTTACATGGAGTCTTGGGTAGCTGATGGATCTTAAGCTGCCAAACCTGAAGCAGAGGGAGATTAATTCCTCTCTAAATATTTTAGCATTAAATACCTGAAATTGTAAAACAATTCGGCAGACAAACAATATTTCTTTATTACCCTACTACTAAAGTCACCAGCTCAAAGAAAAGGATGTGAAAACTCAAATCTGGCTTTGGTTCAGCTAGCTACCATGGAAGACTATCTGCCCAATTCTGAGCTGCCTTTTAGGTAGCTTTAGTCTTTCCATCATGATCTGCGGGTGGTTCAGCTTGGTAGTTTGTTTTTGTTGTTTCTTTTCAGGTGTGTTTTTTTAGGGTTTGTTTGTTTTGTTGGTTTTTTTTGAGTCACTAAATGTTATAATGTGCTGCATTCCTATATTTATCCATAGCATTCTAAGAAGTTTGAGGGCTATTGCATAATATAACACATATATTCTCCATTTAAAAACACAGAATATTCTCATATAACTTAACCACCCTCTCAACTGACAGTAAACAAACCAAGAAAAGAAATCTAGAAAGCCACAGTTACTAATTGTATATGTCAGAAACAACACATCTTTCTTAGAATTACAAATTTGCAGTCTCTTACTCATAACTATGTGGGCTTACAATGGACCAGCTGTCCCAAAGCTATACATGGTAGAACAATAATTCACTACAAAGATCCAGTCCTTTTTAACAGCATCCTATTAGAAGAAAACAAATAAAATCCCCAAGTCTTTCACTGTCTACTGGGTGTAGTCAAAGTCACAAGAACTTCGAGCATATTACAAAATTGCTGCAGAAAGGTAAGGATAACTCATGTAGTTTATGTGAAACTCAATACTTGAAATTCAAACTGCTACAAACTAACCTCTACTACATCATAATTTCCATAGATTAACATGAAAACAACATATTGAGTTGAACCAAGTGTTTAAAACTAACTACACAGTTGATTTACATTACTGACATCTCACCCTCCTATACCCAAACACTATTTCTGCCCGAACATTTCAGTCTTCAATTCAGTCAGGTCTTTCTCATATGAACAACTGAAGCTAGCATGAGATCTCTTCTGAAAGATTTGTTATGCAGGTTTTTTTATTTAAGTTTGTAAAAGCAAACACCGAGGACAATATTTTTCATTATATTGTCATTATTATTTCTTTATGTAGTTCCAGAAGGTATTTCCTACAGCATAGAGACTTAACCCGCTCCATAAGAAATGTTTCTTTCATGGAAAAAAATAACCTCAAACTCAACGACCACAGCAAGCTGTTATGGGGCCAAAGAATAGCTCCAAGCAGTTTCCCTTATTTGAAAAGATGTTTTGACATCAAAGTCTTAGAGTTAAATTCATGATAAAATTTCCTCATTTAATGATTCAAAGGATTTCCTTCAAAAAGAGGATACTGCAGAACACTTGATTTATATTTTTTTCTTTCTATCGTTCACAGGTAAAATAATTGTATAGCTTTTACCACAATATAACATTTATATTTGCATTATGCTAGTTATCATCCACTAAAATCTCTGCTATGGAAATATCAGGGTACAATTATGATAGTTATCTTTATGCTCTAACCCAGACACGCACTTAAGCAGATGTTCAATTTCATGCTTATTAGTAGTTTCATTGAAGCAAGGATACTGAATTCTATTATCTGTCTACTTAGTTTTTGTACTCTCCTTTTAGTTCCCTCTGTATTTTACTATCTAGGGCAAAATAAACAGATTTCTGAAATATGATTTCAAAGAGGTGTTCTTCACTATGTTGTGCTGTCGATGCTATAAATTTAAACATTACTTTCTTCACTAGGCTATAACTCACTGTATTTAGTACATACCGATGCTTTTCCTGCAGCATTCTGCTTTATTCCATATTGCCAACCGATAGAATATCAGGCTAACGTCCACATTTTAATGCATCCATTTTGGCTGCAGAATGCATGCAACAGTGTATGTTATGTTATGAAAGCTATGTATATCATCCTAATTATGGAGAGGTGGACATAACTATTGCTCCAAGTGAAAATAGAATTTACTTCTAGCATTAATAAAAGCTACATCCCTATTGACATAAAAACATATTTCTGCTTTTTCAGATCATGTCTCGAAAGAAGAGAATAAACACTGCATTGTTACAAGCTAGCAGCACCCACGGATACCCTCCAAATGGCTCCACAGAGAGACTCAGCTTCCTGCAGGAGCATCTGGATCGCTGCCGAATGGCCATCTGTGTTTTACCGTGAAGAGGATTATAAAACTATTTGCCAGATAGAACCTTGTGTGACTTTTTTTCCCCTACCCATAAAAGTCAGCTAATTCTTAAGAGCAGTATCTGGAAAATAGGCCCATAATAATGGGACATGGATTTAGGCATTTCTCAGCATATAACAAATGTGCATGAACAAACTTTGTGCATTGTACTTCAAGTTTTAATTGTTATTTTTGCCTGTTCCTCCTTTTTCTCCCCTCACTTGCATATGGAACTCACATCTTTTCCTTGCAAGTTTTTCCAGTGCCCCTTTCTCCATTATTTATCCAAAAATAAAGCAGTCCCTAATTATTTGGATCCGCTATAGTAAACAGTTTTTGAGAGAAAGAAGACTCTACAGCTCTGTTTAAGTAATTGGAGTGTGACAGCACATCACACTTTGGGAGATGTTCCTCTAAGAAGATTTAAACTGTGATTGAGCTTGATATAATAGGAAGACTGACAGAGACTGAAGTAAGATCCAGGACAAAATATTAGCTGACAACTGGAAAAAACAGAGCATCTTAGAAGATGTGTTGATTATATAGGATCAAATTACAGTGGACTAGACATTCACCTAAAAACAAAGTACAAAGAAGAATTTTCTTTGACTTAGAAACAGAGTCCAGGCTTGAGGGAGGAGGGAAGAACACAATCCTGTTTGAGTCTGTAAGTCTGAGCTTCCTAATTGTTTACTCAATGTAATAAGATGGAAATAAGATTTAAAAAATCTAAGATTTGAATCCATACAGATGCAAAACTATATTCACATAAATCACTTATTTTATATTATAATAAAGAGTTGTCAAAAATACTACCAGCTCTACAGTCACAGAGAAAAACAAACAAAATTCATCAAGGGTCAAAAGTTTTTGTGATGCACCAAGACTTTAAAGGGTTTTTAAAACAAAAATTCCTCACTGAATGAAGCAATAGATTTTATTAATAAAATGTACAAGAGTAACCAAATGAAGTAAAAATAAGAAGTGTGAGAATTTTGATCTAGTGAAGAGGGTAATTTCATAGATATTGAAACATATTTCCCAGTCATTATAGGTGGAAATGAAGGAAAAGTTGGTAAAGAGGAAGGAAAAAGTATTCTTAGTTAAATTCACAATACCCTTTAAGGAAACAAAAAAGTATGCATGGATAAAATAATCTATTTGGATTAAGGATACTTTGATAAATTTTGTTACTGTAGTAGATCTGGAATATATTGTGTGAGAGCCAGGTTTAAATAAAGACAGGCTTTGGTACGGATCAATATTGCTGAGTCCTGCATCACAAGAGAAAATTCTGCAGCTCCCCCAGATGCATGCCCACAAAGACAGAGCTTAGTCGGGAAATGTTCTGTGTGAAGAGGTGACATCTCACCTAGGTAAGTAGATGAGCACTTCCTGTGTTTCCAGAATAACCCTGAATCAAGCTATAGCAAATTATTTCATCCCAAATAGGAAAGGAATCAGAAGTAGGCTTCATTGACCTTGACATGAGAAGGGAAGACTAAAAAGTTACCCAAGGTATGAATTTAGCTGGATTAAGTAGCTGAGGTACGTGAATTTCTAGGAGGATTGGATTCTGTTTAGGGAAAGCTGTTACAATTGCACTGAGTCTGTAAAGTAGGCAAGGACTGAGAAAGGAAATGAGACGGAAAAAATGGCAAGGGGGAAGAACTTTTTAGAAAGGATGCAGCAAATCAGCCAACTCCAGAAGAATGCTGGGAACAAAATGAGAACCCTCACAGAATGGAAGAAAACAGGCTCAGGGATAGACAAAACTGTCTTGGAGATGAAAATGTTCAACAGTAAAGCAAGAACAGCCAGAATCAGTGCCATACTTTGCAAGTATAAGTATCAGAGGAAACAGAGCAACAGAGATACAAGCTAGTAACAGAATTGCTTCGTGTGAGCCAGAGGGACTGGAAAATATCTAGTCCAGAAGACTGGAAAAAGCTGCATATAAAATCATACGTACAGTAGCAAGGATGTTTAAGTAATCTATTACAATGCGTAGAGTGCTCTGTAATTAGAAATCTGCAAATGCAGTAACTTTGACAAGAAAGGAAATGCTTTGCATGACTGCAGTTTTAATAATACATAAAACTCTGGCTCGAGTTCTAAAGGAAAAAGGGTAAATACAGGCAAATTTACAAGAAACAGATTGATCCAAACTGACTCAGTAGACTTTCTCTCATAATGTACCTGGCTTCTTAGAAGGAACAGAGAACAAAGAGATCTTCTATTGGGATTTAGTAAAGCATCTTGACTTATTGCCACATGAAAGTTACTGGTTAAGATCAAGTTTAAGAGAAGAACAAGAGGAGGATTGTACCCCCCTTAACGTTAAGGGAAGAACTACTGGCTGGAGAGAGCTTAGTGGTACAGTTCCTTGCAGAACAACCTGGGGGACAAATTTTGCCAAGATCATTAATAATACGATAACCAAGAGCAGTCTGACATCTCAGCATTTGGAAATGCTGTCTACAAGGAGCTTACAGGAAGCACTGGACGATCTTAAGAAAGAGAATAAAAGAAACTGCATAAAACAAACTGAAAGGTTGTGTCTTGCGGGACCAACAAATTTGTTCATCAGTACAAAACAATGAAGACAAGCCTGTGCATACTACTCAATCACACGACATTATGAACCACGAGCGTGACGTGTCTGAGAAGGGACTGAATGCAATCCTAGGATCCATGGAGAGATAAATCATGGCCAGCCATGCACAAGAGGAGGAAAAGCTGAGCGAAAAGGTTACAGCAATTTTATGCGAAGAGGTGAAATGAGCTGGTTTGTTCAGCTTTGTGAAAAGCTGACAGGGGATGTGACTGCCTTCTATAAATAGAATAAGAATAAAGTAAGGAGCATAAAGCCAGGGTGTAAAAGGACAACATTAACAGAAGAACAAAGGATGTAAAGAGTAAATTCAAAACAGAAATTAAAAGCAGGTATATAACCACTAGGTAATGAGGTTTGAATGGCTTTCCAAGGAGGCAAATCAGATCTGTTACTAAGGCATCCTTTTTCAATGCAATTAAAAAATAAATTAATGATTACTGGACTTTAATTTACTTCCTCAGGCTTCCCCCTTCCCCCCCCCTTTTTTTTTTCTGGAGCGTGCAAAATAGGATACGGACTATAATTGATTTAATTCCTAGTTTTTGCTTGTTTTGGAAAGGTCTGATTATCTCAGTGTTGGAAAAACTTTGCATATTTTGGGCTTTTAACCTCAGCTACAGGCATTTTGGGTAACATGTTTTGATTTTATCTACATCAGTTCCAGAGTTCACACACAGAAATCTATCACACATAGAACAAATTGCATGAAGCAATTGTACAGTTTGAAGTATCTATAATAACTGCCATGGAAAGGGTATAAGGAATCCTAGCTCTCCAGAATTATGTGAAGTATGTAAGTATTGAGCTTTTACTCTTTCCTCAATGTATGGGAAAAGTGAATTCTTACAGCTTTACTGCACCCATGTTTCATTCCTTCAGATCCCACGGCCTTGGAGTACACCTGATCCACTAAACTCTGAAATCAGATCTGCTAGCTCTCTGTTTTTCCTCTTTATGTTTATATAACATTTGAAAGATTTTTTTTCTGGTTCAACAGAACATCAGCACTGGCGCCGCAGAACTAATAATTCTTTAGGAGGGAAAAATGAGAAATGTTGACCACCATGCATACAATCCACAATTATTTTTTTTAAAAAAATTAAGCTTTTAACCATCAACCATGTAGAACATGCTTCTATATAGTGTGAAGGAAATAACATAAAGAGTTATTGTTACTTTGCAAGCTATGTCCTGCATAACCTCTTTTGCTTACTCAATGCCAATTTCATCTTTGAGATAGAAAATTGAGAGCAACGTTTTCATAATACAGACCAATGTCAGCATTACATGAAGAATTTTTTGTTGATGCTGTAGGGAGACCTCAGGTCAGCGGAATCTGAATTAATTGTTTCTGCAGATAGTTAGTCCTAATATATTTTATGCAGTGCGTTCAGCATGCAGAGAGCACATATGAACTTTTCAGAAGGCCTTTCATATTCAAATCAGGTAAACATCAAGCTATATACATTCATGAATACAGCAGTAATTACCATGCTCTGAGGACATGTTGAAATGACATTATCACTTGTCAGCA
This sequence comes from Arenaria interpres, assembly GCA_013399435.1. Taxonomy (NCBI): domain Eukaryota; kingdom Metazoa; phylum Chordata; class Aves; order Charadriiformes; family Scolopacidae; genus Arenaria; species Arenaria interpres. Next base: position 68,066 of record VXAK01022083.1, read on the forward strand.
AGATACCACTGGCTGCTGTCATTGACAATTTACATTTAGCGTCAATGTTAAATAGTCTGCTTATTAGTTTGTTAATGACCCGAAAAAAATCAATGATTTAAAATACTTTAGGATATAGAATATGACCTCATAGCTTATGTAGGTAGACAAGATTGGCCTCAGAAAGCAGTGTGTACACAAAAAAAGGTATTAATTCAAAATTATGGATCAGTTATTAGAAGTAGATTACACCCACAACAGGGAAATGAGATGATAACCATAAAAGCCAAAGAAAAATAATGGTATAACACTAGTTAATCAAAGAATATCAAGAGAAGATCAGCACAGTCAGTTCCATTCCTTTACCAGTACAAGACTGCCAACAGTCAAGAAAACATTTTACAGAACCCTGAATAGTTAGTTTGTTTTATTATCCACTGTTTATTGTGTCTGAGGTGGCAGGTTTCCATCTTTCTATGGTGGACAAATCCAGAAAAACAGTATTGATAACGAAGAAAAGAGTTTAATGAAACTAACTTGTGATAGCATTCCAAAAGGCAATAGTTGTTTGGGATCTTTTTTCTATTTAATGATAAATAAAACTGGTTTGTCCTTCTCCAGTGAAATAAAAATCTAGTAGTGTCTGAATCCATTGATTTTAAAACTCTTCTGTTCTTAGGGAATACCACCAGATCTGAAAACAGCATTTCCCATATGTCTTGTACTTGGTTACTTTGCATCTGTGATTGTGCAAAGGTCACACATGTGCAATAGTAAGTTTTCCACGTGTATTTTGCCCTAACTTGATCTGCCTTAACAAACACACACTAAATACTGTCTCAAGCACTATGGATTGAGATCAAAGACTATAACTATTTTTCTTTCCAAGTTCACCCATTTTCAAGAAATTCTTCATATATTTCTCTTCAGTATTTTTTCCTTCAAGACATAGTACTTCTGCTCAAAAGAGAGATGATTAGAGATTTTACAATCTTAGAGCAGATGAGTTATGTCTGAGCTGCTGCAGGAACTGCAGGGAAAAAAAAAGACATTTGCAGGACTTCCTCTTCACTTTTCAAAGCAGTAGGAAACTGATATTGGATGTGAACCAAATTTGAAAAAGTCAACAAAAAACCCATTTTCTCACCCACGCAACACAGGGAGATTCCCTTCAGAATACCCTACAGGTATGAGTAGACCTTAGAAACAGGAATACATCTAGAGTAGATGTAGGGAACAATGAGGTTTTCCATTAGCATCATTCAAACTATACACTATGGAAAAAAGACGCTATATCTGTGGGAGGGAAAAACCTTGCAGATTTTATCTTCTATAGACTCTGATGTCCCTGTTAAAGGGACATGCTTGACTTCATCCAAATGGTGTAACTCTTTGTGACTAGCAGTAGTCTCTTCAGTGGGTAAATCATAAGTGTTTGCCATTCAAAAATAATGTGCATTTTGGTATGTATGGCCTGTTACTTCGAAAGTGTGTCTGCTGTGTGCATATATAGCAAGTTAGATGATAAGAAAGCAAATACTATGGATATACGATTCCCTACATGTATTTATTCTGTCTGACTCTAAGGATTTCCAAAGAGAATAATAACTGGAGATGTCAGTAATATTTTGCAATAAATGCTTTGCACCAAGTTTCCTGAAGGTATTGTTAACCCTTAAATGTGCAAGAAAATGCAGAACTTAAATAGCAAATCAGATTCTTACTATTTTCAGCTTCCTCCAGAAAGTAAAGAAAGTAAACAGAAGGTTTTCCTTTACTGTACTATGTCTCACGTGGGCAAAATTAAAATCTACAAATACCTACAAGTTCCTTAACTACTGAATCCCCTTCACAGGATAAACCGCCAGCTATTCAATTTTATTACCCTTTACAGGACAGGTTACTGGCTGCTCAATTTTGTGTCATAAAGTCTTCAAAATCTCAACCTGAAATAAGGAGTTTGAGGCTGATCTGTGATGGCTAAAGATATATATCTTATTCCATAGTCATTTGGACAGTGTGTTGCCTAACAATCTTAAGGCTGATCTACATACAAGAGCTATGTTTTCCATACAACCTGCAATGAAGGCGCTTAAAGAACATTAACATTGGTAGGTTCACTGTGGCACTAGTTTACAGAAAAATGGCCATTGATTTTACTGTAATGTACATGCCCTATATAATTGCAGCCTAGGTTCTTCATTCATGTATATGTATATACCCATATAGAGAAGAACAAGTAAATGAAGGGTGTATCCAACACCAAAGAAGGACCATATGAATGACAGTAATCAAGATCCTCAGTGCAGGAAAAAAACCACTAGAATAGATAACTTCTTAGTGGCCTTTATTGGTAACTATCAATTTACAGTAAGTTTTAGAATTCGCAATCCTAAACAAGGACCCTCTGTTTGCCAATGTGTGCCAACTTACTGCAATGACCTGATCTTGGCAAATCCCAGAGGTTTTTGATTTCTTGTGCTTTACAGGAAAAGGCAATAACTTTTAGCAAAGCTTAATAATGTCATAAGGACATGAAGAATTTTATCTTGGGAAAGCAACAACTAAGGAAGAACATACGTTTAGTCTTCCATTACCGAAAGACAGATTAAGGGAAGACAAAACCAGGGTCTAACCAACAGTGCACTGTGCAGAGGACAAAAGGCAAGACTTAGGTTACAGCTGGGAAAGTTCTGACTGGACAGAAGGAAAAAGCATGATGCTGGAGCCAGCGCGCAGGCCATAAAACTGGCAAATTTTGCAGAAGTTATCAGTTCTATGTTGAGGAGTATAAATATGGATATATTTTGCTTCTTTTCACACATATATGAGGTTTATTCTTGTTGTGGTTTAACCTCAACTAACAACCAGAACCACATAGGTGCTCACTCATCCCCCTGTCTAGGGTGTAGGAGAGAACTAGAAGAGTAAAAGTGAGAGAACTTATGGATTGAGATAAAGACAGTTTAATAGGTAGAGTAAAAGCTGTGCATAAGAGCAAAGCAAAACAAAGAGTTAATTCACTGCTTCCTATCAGCAGATGGGTCTTCAGCCATCTCCAGGAAAGCAGGGCTCTATCACACATAACAGTTACCTGGGAAGACAAACGCCATCATTCCGAATGTCCTCTCCTTCCTTCTTCTTCCCCCAGCTTTATAATACCAAGCATGATGTCACATCGTAGTGGAATATTCTTTTGGTCAGCTGGGGGCAGCTGTCTTGGTTGTGTCCCTCCCAACTTCTTGTGGACTTAAAACCTACTTGCTGGCAGGGCAGTGCAAGGAGCAGAAAAGGCCTTGACTGCTTAACAACAACTGAAAACATCAGTGTGCTATTGACACTGTTTCTCATCCCAAATCCAAAACATAGCACTATACCAGCTGCTACCAAGAAAGTTAACTCCATTGCAGCTGAAACCATGACAAGTCTCCTCCTCAAATTCTGTTTTCCTCCCACTGTATTGTCTTTCCAATCAGCACTGGGGAATATCAGTATCGGGTCTTGAGTGACTGATCCAATTTTTCAGTCTTTCATCCAACTTCTAAAGCTTACCCCTGAAGTATTTTGCTGTGCTAGCGGGTTATGCATTTGAAGAATGAGCCTTTTAGCCTGTGCTAATGGAAGGTTAACATTCTTAGGAATGTAAGAGTGACCATACTGGCTCACATCAAATACCCATCTTGCCCAGCATCCTGTCTTCAACAATGACCCACAAGAGACCTCCAGGGAAGAGTTCAAGAATAAGGAAAACATATGATATGAGGAACAGGGAAAGTATAAAGTTTATGTACCAAAATACTTTCCAAACTTCTAAGAAGTTGTGTCTCAGATCTTTTTGACCATACCCTTTATATTTGGATATATTTTTCTTCCATGAAAATGGAATTCATCTTATAACTAAGCAGCACTCTTACACAGATTAGACTGCATAAGCATATCACCTGTGGGGTGGATTGGTTTTTTTGTTTTTGGTCGGTGTTTTTTTGGTTTATTTTTTTCATGAAAATTTTCTTAACTTCAGCATTTGGGTCTTTGCACACCTTCTATATATTTTGCTTTTCACACATCATGGAAAGAATTATTGGAATACTAGACAAAGAAATAAAGAAACACAGAACAAGAAACTATTTTAGGAAGTATGAAATGTTTTTAAATGCAGAATGAGTTCTAATGAGTACTTCATGATTTTTTTCTGGGAAGAATGCATCATTACACAAGAGCCAGGTGTTGGCTCTTCTGCATCACTACCTTTCCTCTGTACTCTTAAAGGTCTACTGCATTGGATAAAACTGGTAGAGTCCCACCATGCCAAGAACTTTGGTGGTAGCTCAGAGGAAATTCCAGTCAAATGCCCAAATCCTTATTAGTGCATAGATATGACTATACAAAGCAATGAAAAATACCTAGCCACAAGTTGAGCTACCTGATATTAGGCTATGGAAGCAACCTCAAATCATTTTTTTGCAAGGAAAACTTCCTTCCTCAGTCCTTCATATATCTCTCTTAATGATCGAGACTCTGATTTGGATAGGGACTCTCCTCCTAAAACCCTGTACTATATGCAACATACTGGTGACAAGCAGACTGACAGTCATATTCAAAATCAGAAGTGACCCCAAATTTCTTGATGAAACT